>CAJQUN010000241.1:0-600000 GCA_907163345.1 Haberlea rhodopensis
GGATCACAAGAGCCTCAAATTTTTATTCACTCAGGCAGAGCTGAACATGAGGCAGAGGAGGTGGATGGACCTACTCAAGGACTATGATTGCGAGAGAGAGTACCATCCGGGGAAGGCAATTTGACGCAGATGCTTTGAGCCGGCAAAGTGAGGAGTTCGCTCGAGGACGTCATTCATTTGTCTGCTATGATGACCTCCTATTGCCATCTGGGCTATGATTCGACATTGATGCATCGCCTGTGTATGTATCGACCTTGTTAGCATGAGCCAGATATCTATGAGGACATCAGGAGAGCTCAGAGGTCAGATGACGAGGTTCAGAGGTGGTTATCTTTAGTGCATCTTGGTCAGCCAACGAAGTTCAGAGTGGCCGAGACGGGTCTTTGAGATTGGGTGACCGATGGGTGGTTCCAAGCACGCCGGAGTTGCGTAAGGGGATCTTGGAGCGAGCTCACAGTAGCAGACTTAGCATCCACCTGGCGGAAGAAGATGAAGAGTACAGATTGCGTGGTCATTTTTGGTGGAAAAGGATGAATCAGATGTCGTCGCTTTTGTGAAGAGGTGTTTGATCTGCCAGCAGGTTAAGGCAGAGAGACAGAGACCTGGCGGCGAGCTGAGAAGCTTGGAGATACCGAAGTGGAAGTGGGAGCACATTTCCATGGACTTCGTGACTCATTTGCCGAGGAGTGCTTCAGGCTTCGATGCTATTTGGGTGATTGTGGATCGATTGACAAGGTGGCTCATTTATCCCCTATAGCATGACTTTCACATTTTTGAGGATGACGCAGTTGTATATTAGAGATGTGGTGGATTGCATGGGATTTCCCGTTTCTATAGTGTCAGATCGAGATCCGCGATTCACATCTCATTTCTGGGAAGGTCTTCAGTCAGCCTTGTGGACTGAAGTCCGATTGAGCACTGCTTATCATCCCAGACGGATGGCCAGACTGAGCGCACTATTCAGACGCTCAAGGACAATGTTAAAGAGCTTGTGTTTGGAGTTCGATGCCTCTTGCAGGATTCAGTGCATTTGGTAGAGTTTTCGTATAACAATAGCTACCAGGTGAGTATTCAGATGGCTCCGTTTGAAGCTCTTTATGGCAGGGGTGTAGATCACCCTTGTGTTGGGATGATTTGGACCGCAAATCGGTCGGAGGAGGACGGAGTTGATTCGGGAAGATGGAAGAAAAGATAAAGTAGTAATAAGGCAGAAAATGAAAGCGGCTCAGGACAGACAGGCAGCTTATGCAAACAAACGGCGGAGACCGTTGGAATTTCAGTTGGGAGATAAGGTCTTTTTGAAGATCTCGCCTTTCAGAGGCGTTGTGCGATTTGGGATGCGCGGGAAATTGTCTCCGAGGTATGTTGGACCGTACGAGATTTTGCAGCGCATTGGCACCTTAGCTTACCGACTGGCTTTGCCGCCTTCTTTATCTGGGATAACATGACGTGTTTCATGTGTCTATGTTGCGGAAGTATGAGCCGGATCCGTCGCACGTGTTGCAGCCTTCCGAAGTTCAGTTGGAATCAGATGTATCTTATGTGGAACGGCCTGTCAGAATTCTAGATCGAGCAGACCGTAGGCTTCGGAACAAAGTGATACCTATGATCAAGGTTCAGTGGGATCGCAGGGGTGTCGAGGAGGCTACGTGGGAGACCGGAGCGGCATATGGTGCAGGCACTACCCCGGAACTTTTCTCTGGTATGTGTTTATGTTTAGTTTCCTTTTGGGGTAAGTGCATGTGATTTCGAGGACGAAATCTTATAAGTAGGGGAGTATTGTGATATCCCTGAAATGGTTAATTGCATTTAGTGCATTAATTGTGTTTATTATGATTAATTATGTGTTGGAATTATTTACCTTATGTGGAAATGCATGGTCATTGTGGATAGGGTGACCCGGGGTGCATTTCAGGTGCATGTGGTGCATGTCGGGTAAATATTATTGGAAGCATGATTATTTGCCATTGGTAGCAATTGATTAGAAATCATGTATTTAATTGATATTTGGTGCATTATGAGTAAATGCTTTGAAAAATATCATATTGGGGGTGTTTTATACACCATGGAATTATTTTGGTATGCTTTTAATTAAATTAACCCAATCCCCTTTTATCCCCAACCCCACTTACCAAATCACTTTCACTTTACCAAATCAAAACCCACAAACCCTTTTCCTTCTTCCATTTTCGAGCTTGAGCTTAGGGGTTGAAGAGAAAACCTTCCAAAAGTCTTGATTTGTGAAGATTATTGGGTGATTTGAGGTACCCAAGAGGTATGGATGCCTCATTATCATTTTATTGTGTTTGGGTTAGTTTTGGAAGGGTTTTTAAATGATTTTGAAATGGGTTTGTGTGGGTTGTTGTGGTTTTGGTTAAGGGTTAGATTTATACTTGTTTTGAAGTATATTTGGTGATTTATGTTGATATTTATGTTGTTGGTTGGTGGTTTAAGTGTTGGGGTGGATTGGAATGATTTTGAGGTGCAAAAATGGAGTTTTTTCGGGTAACAGAGGTTGGCGATCGATCGCCCCTTTCCAGGCGATCGATCTCGCCCAGGCAGTGAGTTTTGCCAGCGCTTGGCGATCGATCGCCACTCTTGGGCGATCGATCGGCGGGTCTGGCGATCGATCGCGCCAGGGGTGGCGATCGATCGCCGAAGGTGTGAAAAATGTTGGTCTCGGACAGTGAGGTTTGGCGATCGATCGCCGTGATGGGCGATCGATCGCGAAAAGCCAAAATTTGGTATTTTTGGATTTTTTTTGTAGGATTTTTGGGATTGGAACTATTATTGGGTTCTAATATTGATTTGTGTGAATGTGTAGAACCATCCCAGGTGGCACACAGCCAAGGCATTGAAGTCCTACCATGATCCTACATTTTGGAAAGGTACGTAGTGGACGTACGGGCACCCCCAACGTAACATGTATCTTATATACTTATTGTTTATGCATTGTGGATGCAAGTATATATGTGGTATGGCATAGTGGATGAAAATACATGTTATGCATGATGTTTATAGAGGCATATGATTATTGGTGCACATCCCATGAGTCGTGGTCATCCCTTGATGATTTAATGCTTGCCGCTATTTGGTTTGGTTCCGCTAAATGTGAAGCGAGGGGTTGGGAGCCGCCGCATGTCCACATTTGAGCGTGGGTTATCATATAGGACGAGGGAAGGGTATTTGCCGCTCAATGAGAGGCGAGGGGTGGGAGTCCCCGCATCTCCATTGACGCGAGGTTATCCTATGCCGTCTATATGTAAATAAGCGAGGGGCATTAAAATACATTGTGATGGACAGACTAGGGATTGAGGATCAGTACTTGGTATTTGATGAATGGTTTTATGTTCATGACATGTTTGGACCATTTAAAATAATCTGTTGATTATACTCATGAGTTATGGTACAGGGACAACCAAACGGGAAGCGTTGAAATGCATGGGGAAAACAGGAAGTGTTTTAATATGATTATGCATTACGCTTGTATCTTCATATTGTGTTGAATATGAATGATTATTATTGCTCATGTTTGGGGGTTGTCCTTGTAGGTACCTTTTTGGCATGATAGAAGGGCTTGAACGGGTTGAGGTGGTGAGCTTGAGAAGCATTCTTTTGAGGCAGAAAGGACAGGATTATTTTTGGATAGTATCTACTCTAGGAGTAGTATAAAACTATAGTTGAACACATTCATTGATTGGAATGTAATTAATCCTTTTGGTAGTCCTTTATTTTGGCATGTAAATGCTTAAGCTCGTAGACTCAACATGTTCTTTTATACTCTAATCATTTTATTAGCTCTATTATGCCTTGATTCCGCACTTAAGGATTAGGGTCCTTACATCTCTGCCACAAAATCAATGAACCTATCAATATTATATGTCATTTTAATTTCATTCTCAATTCTTCCTCATATTTAAATTGATTATCATAAACTGTATAAATCAATTGAGATAATTCACGATCCACATATATTAAACATGTTAAACCAAACGAAATGGTTTACCTCATTTCCTCGTTCCCATGGATCATTCCAATATTCCCTTGAGCCTACAGCTCATGTGTCCAAGAAATAATGATATGGTTTGTATAACACAACATTCACTACTATCTGCAATCAACATATCATTAATATTCATCGCTAACACAATAGCGGTATAACAATATTTATTGCTAACACAATAGCAATATATCAATACCCATTGCTAACACTGGCATCCATAATCTCATCGCCACTACGGGCATACATATGATATCCATAATCACAATGAATATACATTCTTAAAACAATAAGATGTAATAACACTTACTGTACACAGTTGATCCACACTTGATCCTTTAAATTGTCCCTGCTCTCAACATAAATATTCCACAAAATATGATTTCATATCAATACATAAATTGATATACTCATCATCAACAGAATTGCGGAATGAGACGTCGCTATGTATATGATCAGCGGCAAGAACCATCGCCATGGAATCAGCGGAATGCACCATCGCTAAACACATGTCCGGCGGCATGAGCCATCGCCAATAACATAGCGGAAAGAGACATCGCTATACACGTACCTGGCGGAATAACCATCGCCTATAATATTGCGGCATGAACCATCGCTCGATATACCCTGGCGGCATGAACCATCGCCATAAAATCAGCGGAACAGATCAAGGACTCAAGAGGTACTCACATGCATGTAGCACTTGTTCCTTTCGGACCCAAGAGGTGGCTCACATTACATGCAGAACTTTGTACCCGATCGCGTCGCTACGTCATGACAGCGGCATCATCGCTTCGACATGGAACAGCGGCATGTATCATCGCTTCGACACGACAGCGGGCATCATCGCTTCGACATGACTGTGGTATGTACTTCATTCCTCACTCGAATATCGATAATGTGGCTGTTCTGGTCTTGTTATAACAGCGGAATTTTAGGACCCCTCGCTCCGATATATAGCGGCATCATATGATATCCCTCGCTTCGACAATGACAGCGGCATGTACATCGCTTTGACATGACTGCGGCAAATATCATACTACCATCGCTTCATATGACAGCAGCAAGTACCTCCCTCGCTCGAATATAACAACCATCGGAATTTTCCACTAGCTCCATATACCTGTAACAAGGTTAACACAACAATTCACAAATCCTACTACGTCATATCGGCGGCTCAATAATATCCCTCGCTTCGACAATGACAGCGGCATGTACATCGCTTCGACATGACAGCGGCAAATATTATGATCCATCGCTGATTGATATACCCGTAGTAGGACGCTAATGTAACTCATTGCATATTCAATAACAATTGAAATCATACCACAATATTCCACTGTCTGCTGTCAACCATTCCTGTCCTTAGACAGCACATCATGTTTCCCATTTCCTGATTTTCCTACAAAATCAGATTCCTTAGCACATAACATATGGAGTGCCAGACATTACCGTTAATGCCATCCATCGCACTCTACACGATTCCTGCAACCACAATGATTAGTAATACCATTTTCCATATCGTAAAAGCACATAAGCAATTAGTTGTGTCACACAACATTAATACCATCATGTATAATTATGTGCTACCAATTCCTATGAACAAGTTCCTAGGCCCTTAATAGTCCAAATGAGCACCACTGCTCTGATACCACTAATGTAAGGCCCCAACTCTCAAAGACGACATTTAAGCATTTATGACGTCGTATGCATGTGAAAATTTTCATTCATTAAAAGAATCATTACATGCTTCGTATATTCCCCATCACTTTTATAAAAATTTGGGCAGAGTCTCCCATAAATTGGACTATCCAATATGAAACACATCACACAGTAACTCCTAGCCAGGGAAAACACCCAATACTTAAAAAAAAACAAAACCCTAAATAAGTTCCCAGCCAGGGAAAACACTATACTAAGAAGACATCAAAAGTGGGCTTCAACACCCTTATACAGTCCATATACATGCTTCCAGTTGCTCACATACGAGCAACAAATAAATGAATACCAATCTAACTGAATAAATAGCGTATCCTATTTACCCACACTCATATACGCTTCTGGAAGCGGCATGATCCAACAAAGCTCGAACCAATATCCCAAAGTAGCTTAGTACCTGTTGTACCTGTTTCAACAGAAACAACCCCCACATAGGTGAGCATACTCCAACTCAATATTCATTCACAAATCAATATACGAAATTGTAATGCAACAATTTAGATTATTCAAAACTCATAAAGTATACTCCCTGTTACAATACCGAACCGGCATAGCTATCACGAACTGTTCCTGTTTCAATCTTATATACTTGCATAAACATCATGTTCAATATCATTATTCAAACCATGATACTCATCAATGCAATAAACGACATAACCACAATTTATCATTTATACTGGATCATGACGAATCTTATCTCGAAGGCAGCTCTACTTACCAATAAACCTCATTCTCAACCACTTCGTATATCGATCATGCCAAAGGCATCTATAATCAACTCGTATACCCGGATCACGTACATCGACGTATCCACCATTCCACGTGTATTAAACTCAATTATCAAACTCAAACACTGAACCTTAGACATCACATTCAAAATACATGTATACATGAATATATAAATACTGGGTATACCTGCTCGTAACTCACCACGTACCTTATAGTCGACAACATGAACAAGCTATCCTTGACTTCCAGAAGTTCATGGAATATCTATATCGAATATCAATTCAATATTAGCAATAGGTAATTCCAACTCCCAATTTAATACCGTGAATCGATAGCTCAATAAAATTGACATTATCACATAATCAATACAATCTATATTACTCAAATCAACTACACAGTTAGTTCATACATTCGTCATTCAAATACTCAGTAAAGTCTCCAAATCATGTTATTGCACACAAGCAATTATATTCATTAATATACACTTTAATACATGTTTATAACACATATTAACATCTATTCACACTACTACTCAAACTCAAAGGTATAAATATCTCATACCATTGACCAACACCCACCAAGAAACTATAATGCTTTTAAGTTTGAAAGTATGGGATTTTCACCACCAAATGATCAATGCTTTAGGCCAACACTTGAACACCATTTAGACACATTATCAAACACCTCATGAGCATGATTTTGTCTTCATCTTTTAACCAATAAAAATACTAAGCCAAGACAAAACTCAACAATTCATTTTCAGCAATCCATTATCAACAAAGTGAGTTATAATTAGACCCCTCACAATCCGTAGCATATACACATCCCAATACATGTTATTATAGACATAGCACCCACACATCTTAATATAAGTTGGAGTACATCCAAACAACACAATTTTTGATTCAATTCAATAGCTAAATTCAACCCTTTTCAGCATCATTTCTATACATTTCAGTAAGTCTGATTCAATCCAAGACATCATCATACTTAAACCATTTGCAACAGAAAAATCGAGTCATACACAGCAAAGGATCAACCCAAGGGATCAAATCCAATGCAGTAGAAAGATCAAGCCAAACATAGCAATGTTTTAGGACCAAATACAGCAGGAAATCGAGTACAAACAGCAAGATTTCGAACCACATTTCAACAGATTTTTAAACATAAAAGCAGCAGTTTTATGGGTAAAAAGACAGCAGATTCTCGAATCAACATTGTGTAATTTCCTGTCCCAGAAACGCACAAAAATCTTCCCAAAAGCATTGTATAATTCGAGCCAAATAACATCAAATTTTTCGACCACAATAGCATCAGATTTCAAGTCAAAATGCAGTAGAAATTTTCGAATCAAAAGCAACAAATCGAGCCACATAAGATCAGGAATGTTTCGAACCATAGCAATATGAAATCGAGCCAAAACACCACAGATTTTCGAACTTAAACTGCATGATTTTGAACACAAAACTGCAAGATTTTCGAACAAACGAAAGCCTCAAAATCGTACTAAAATATCACAAAAACCCACAATACAAGAGAAGTAAATAACCACAAGACCAAGTAGTATTGTTCATACACAAACCCAATCGAGAAACACGTCTGAAACGAAGCAAAAATCGTCCTTCTGAGCTAGGAGTGAAGACGGCGTGAGAAATGGTGGGGAAAGGAGGAAAATCGGTGGGTGTGTGAATTTAGGGGAGAAGATGAGGTTATAAACTTAACCCTAGGTTTAATCCCCACCATCCATTTATCATCTCATCACAATTAAATTATTTTAATCTAATTCTCAATAGTTTATTATTACAAGATCTCCTTAATTTAATTTACAATACAAGTTCAATCCAGAATTATTTATTCTAATCCCAAACCAAGATGACAATCCCAAGAAATTAAGGATCTCCTTAAATTAAATTTTAAATCAAAATACACGCTCTTCCCATAATTATTTATTCCAATTCCGGGCCAAAATTATATTCTCATGAATTTAAAGAATTTCCTTGGATTTAATTAACATTCTAAATTCAATCCCGGAATCATTTATCCCAACTCCCCCCCCAAGATCCGATACCCAAGAATTAAATCCCAACACATCATATAAATATCATGATTAAATCCATTTGACAATTAATAATTATTTCGGACATCAAAATTCTCCCCAACTAATAAAATTTCGTCCTCGAAATTTAAAATGCATGATTACCATAAAAGCCAACAGTAAAATTCACGTACCGGTATACAATTCAAGATAGTGACTTGATCGTCTGTAGGATAACAATCATCCAAATCATCACGGCTCACACATGTGCCCCATTACACCAACAATGGTAAGACTACAAATCACATCTCTTTACCACATTCCAACATTAGCATTCAATATCGCAATAACAACATACTAACCATGTTCTACTTTATTTACATTTTAAAAGCTCATTCCTATAATTAACTTATCAAGAGAATTGCTAATAATTCATAAAACCCAACACTTACAGTGTTTAGAAATCAAGCACTTCTTGTCATACTTCAATACCTGTGTACTCGCATTGGTATTCCTCGCACAAGGTCTAAATCCGCCGCAGTTTACTTTCATCATAGTACACATCATATAATCACTGTGTGGTTGCAATTGTATGCAACTTATACCAACATCACCACGTCACCACCATTGTCCGTATGAAGTAGCGGTGTTCTAGAGTCCTTATACATCAACCTCTCATATATCATCTCCTGGCTATTATCTGGTGCAAAGTAATAATAGAAAACCCATTAGTAATTCTCACATATATATCCACATCATACGCACCAACAGCCACAAATCATCAATATCAAATCATGATGAATGGCCTAACATCAATATTCCTATGTCACGATTATACTCCATCTAAAACAAGGCGTCAACATCAATATCGAATAATTCGTATCATACCTTTCTAGATGGAATCATCTACAATACACAATAGCATCATATTATTATGCTCGTCACAGTACTCACATGCTCTTAAGCATCAACTTCCGCATTTCGTCACCCAACTATCATCTGTCATGGGACAAGTACAAAATAAACTCATTAGTATTTCTCAAATACTCATAACACAACCATGTGCCTTGTCATTTACGCATTTTGCTATTCATAATGTTTCCATCATCGAACATTAATTCCCTCAACGACGTAATACTCTTCAATTATTTATTCAATAGAGTACCATTTCATGAATGGACAACAGATCACAGTGTAGTAAGTATTCATGACTTCATGCATCAGTCTGGTCGTCTACCATCAGCTAACCAATATCTGTTGTCGAGCAATTACTAGAACATCCATTAGTAATTACTACATGCATACGTAATCATTTACATGCCTTTCAGTTACTAATTCAATGTCAAAACCCACTAAATCATTTAATCATGAATGTTAGTATATCACAAGTATTCTCCTAATGACGTTATTATTTTGTTTGCCATAACGTGTCTAACTCGTCATTAATCACCACGTGATTATTTATCATCACCGTCATTACACATCGGAGAATAACATCACAATCTCATACTTATCCATGACATTCACGATAGTTCCCCGTCAACTCGTGACGTTCACAATGATCACATGTCCACATATGACATTCATAGTGACCCCACGTCATTCCATGACATACTCATTAATCTCATTCCAACATGGTTATATTTAACTCAACATAACACGATTAATAAGTCATTAGTCTCACAATATACAAAACAATCAAGTTTTCATAAACCAATATCATTTAATTTGATCATCATTACCCCACTGTTATCTCGTCTCTGCCACAAAATCAATGAACCTATAAATATTATATGTCATTTTAATTTCATTCTCAATTCTTCCTCATATTTAAATTGATTATCATAAACCGTATAAATCAATTGAGATAATTCACGATCCACATATATTAAACATGTTAAACCAAACGAAATGGTTTACCTCAATTCCTCGTTCCCATGGATCATTCCAATATTCCCTTGAGCCTACAGCTCATGTGTCCAAGAAATAATGATATGGTTTGTATAACACAACATTCACTACTATCTGCAATCAACATATCATTAATATTCATCGCTAACACAATAGCGGTACAACAATATTTATTGCTAACACAATAGCAATACATCAATACACATTGCTAACACTGGCATCCATAATCTCATCGCCACTACGGGCATACATATGAGATCCATAATCACAATGAATATACATTCTTAAAACAATAAGATGTAATAACACTTACTGTACACAGTTGATCCACACTTGATCCTTTAAATTGTCCCTGCTCTCAACATAAATTGTAAGGCCCCGATGCTAATTAACCCGGATTAACCACGATTAAGCGAACCGGATAATAAAAAGTATAGACTTTGAATTAAGGTGTTCCGGACCACGATGGGTCAACCAACTAGTGGAACATGTTTTAGTGCATGAGCACATGGCATTTGGAAAACGCATGCCATTAATTAATTTAACTCATGTTTAATACATGATTTTGGACCAATAATCTTGCAAAGGTAGTGATGTATTGACACATGGATTCCACAATACATCAAATGAATTCAAAATAATGCCAAATGGGCATAGAAACCCACGCCCCATGCATGCCATTTCAGATTTTGGGTTTAAATTTTTTTAGCTAACTCTCTCTCTCTTAAACTAGAACACTCCATCATCTCCCACCTTGTGTTTCGAAAATTCCAGCACCTTTTTCCCCCATATTTCTCTTGAAATTGTTAGTGCATGTCACATGCAAAGATGGATTTGAGTGCTACTCATCTTGAGGAACAAGATGCACCAAGAAATTTCAAGTTTTGTGAAAGTACATGCAAGATTTTCGAGTAGCAGCAGTTTTGGTGTAGGATTTTCGATCTTGGCTTGGTTTTGTGGATGATCAAGCTTCAAATATTGAAGATAAATGAAGGTATATCATCATCCTTGAGTTTTATCAACATGCATGTAGGATTGAGGGTCGAACCATGGTGTTCATTCATGAAGAAGTTGCTGTCAATTGTAGTCTGCTAAAACCAGTGCATAAACCGTCTGATATTTCGCGTTTTTAGCATAGTTACGTTTCGAATTGGAAAATATAGCTCTTATAACAAGTTGTAGTATTATGTGTTAGCTTTAACTGTCCACCGAAATCAGCTAATTTGGATTTAAGATGGAAAAGTTATGGTCGTTCTACCAACATGTGTCAAATCTGGAAATTCACTGCATGCGAGTTTCATGCATTTTGTTATTCGTATTTTTGGGAATAAATGGCTACGAATATGAATTTTTAGGCTCTAATAAGTATTGTAGTATTCGAGGTTATCTTGCATTTAAAATTGGCCTCACTCAATTTAGAGCTCATATGAAAGAATTATGATAATTTTACCAGCAACTATACAATCTGGAAGCAGGGGATATACGAGTTTTTAGGCTGTACGTTTTTCACATAATGTACATGAAGATGAATTGTTTAGCTTAAAGCTCATAAGAGATGTTTTGTTTTATGTTGGGTTATATTGCATTAGAAACTGGCCTTACATGTTTTGGAGTTTCCATGTGTAAGATATGCAATTTTCCCTAGAACCGCTCACTCTGTCAAAACAGAATATGAGTATTTTTAAATCTGGCATACTTTGCTTTGCATGTGCCTCTAGATGACCGAACTAGCTTCTGGACTTCAAATATGAACTGTAGTACTTTGAGTTTTCGTGATTTCCCCACTAGCCTCAAGTCATTTGGACATCATATGAATTTAATATGAATTTTATACAAAATTGGGTCAAGCTGAAATTTGGTAAATTGTCCTATTTTTCTAGCAGATTGTTCTTGGCCATTTTACCTAGGCTAAATGAACGAATTTGAAGATGAGTTGAACTGATGAAATGTTCATTTTGAGTAGCTTTGAAAATAAATTGGACCCATATGAGTTTATTAGGTATCGGACAAGTTATGAGCCGATCTCTACAGTTGCGCAGACTGAAATTTAGAGAATTGGTTTTGGGTCTAAGTTTGAGTTTTATTTTGATAAGTTTAATACTAGTATGTGACATTATGTTGTATTTGGAACTGTTATGACCAGGTTAATAGATTCCGGTGTTGACTCGAGAAGTCTCGGTAGATTAGCTTGGGTCGAGGTACGTTGAAATGAGTTTTATCATGACGTCTGGCAAAGACGTGTAATGATGCTAATGTATGACCTTATATGTCATTCTTTGATTTATATGACTTATTTGTCACTATATGATTCTTATGTGACTATATGACATGATAAATGTCTTGGATTACATGATATGTGAAATTACATTATTTGTATATACTTTCACATGAGATTGCATGATATATTGAGTTGCATATGTCATTTGATGCATAAATGATTCATGGGCATATCATATTGATCTATCATTCCTTTGATATCCATGATTTGACTGAGTTGACTTACTCTGAGTGTCGGGTACGACGAGCATGGCGATGACAGGCAGTATAGGTAGTAACTGTAGTCACGTGCAGGTGCGACTCGACCTAGACACGAGGGCTGGATGCAGTAACGTACATAGGATGAGTTTTCCTAGCGCAATGTACGTATACTGTCACCCTCTGCTCGAGCTTTGATGATTTGATGATACCTTCCTTTGGACTCCGATTTGGTATTTGAGATTCGATTCTTTGTACCCATTCATACATCGCATTCATACATGGTATGCATTGCATGATACTTTGTCATTCTTGACGTGATTCTATTTATTTCTCGTACTGGGTTCTGACCCCCTTCGCGGGGGGGCTGTCATGTCTTTGTTGTATGGGCATGGCAGGTGGTACAGGTAGACGTACTGCGGATGCTCGAGGTTAAGCATCGATGAATACCGGAGCTCCTTGAGAGCGAGCTCAGGTTATGCTTTATGTTTTGAGTCCCAGTAGTTGTTAGAGTATTTTGACTTCTGTTTTAAATTTACCGGGGTATGCCCCGAGTATCTGTATTTTAATTATGCTACTAACGGTTGATGTTATACTTGGTAATTATGTGATGATCAACATGTTAAATTTGAAATTGGAATTATATATTTTCAGTATCAGTATATATGTATCACCTAAAAGCGAAAAATTTTTAGGGCCGTTTGACAAGACATTTGAAATAAATCTTCCGCTGTTTACGCAAATTAATCATTATATGTTAATTAAACACCACATTAGGATCGGGCCCTCACATTATGGTATCAGAGCATATATCTGGGATATGCTCGAACTAGAGTTAGGACACTGAGAATAGACACAAATGGATTGTTTGTGCATGTGTCTGACTATGTGATTTTATATGCTCTTGCCTGCTATGTTTACATGTTCGATAATGAGATTTATACATGTAATGGATTATTAAGCAGGGATAATTAGAGGTTATATCTCTAAGTATTTTAATATGCTGATTTGCATATAATGTAGAGAATTTGAATGCTGAGTCGCATATCATCTAGAGATTTTGAATGCTGAGTTGCATACAATCTAGAGAATTGAGAATTTTATTTGTCAGCACTGATAGTTGCTGACCGGATGATGATGTAGAATAAGTGATGAGAACATCTCTGACTTGAGATTGTATATGATGTTTTGATTTTATGATGGACAGTTAGTGGTTGGACAGGTAGCAGCGGTACACACTTTAAGAGCTATCTATCGAACCTATAGACACTATAAACTGTTAATTGCACTATAACTTAGTGATAATGTGTCTATTATTGGAAATTGTGTTTATCACTTTGGGACTTATCATTGTGATTAGTGGGATGACACTAGAACTAATTAAAACGCTTTGTGTTGATCGACATCAGTAATTTAAGTCTGATGGACCAAGGTTATACGTATGAGTTTACGTCAAAACTTGTGTACGCCAAGATGAGAATTTAGAACTTGAGAATATTGGAATTAACGATTTTTCAATTGAAGGATCGAGTATAGTTGTTGTGAGAAACAACAAGAATTGTTTGACTGAGGACTTGGATTGGGGGACTGTCATAATTCAGTTCTAGTTTATATGTCCAACTTATGAATAAATACTACATGATTAACTCTTCTAGATGAGAGTATCTAGAGTAATGGTAGTGATGGAAGAAGAGTTTTCCCTCTCGTTGACACAGGAAAGAATATTTACGAGAAAGTCATGTTGATTACATGGAAAATGATAAACGTTTATCGTGGACTTGAGAAATGGAAATGTCTGCTTAATCTCGATAGCTATTCACTAGTGAAGAGATTAGATACCGACTGAAGAATAAGACATCGATGTGGTCCGATATAGTTAGAACTGGATTAAAGATTAATGAAGTGACTATCATTGGGATAATCCCAGTAGTCCTAGAAAAGCTTCAGAAGTATCACTCCAATTAATCCAGCTCTAGTAGTTCTGGAGGTACTATGAGGTTGTAGAATACCAAATCTTTTTAGGTCACTGTGGATGTAAATATCTACTGATCCATTTGAAAGAATAATAAAAACTGATATTGATTGTGGCCAGTCAGAGCATGTCTGTTACTTACTCGGGAATAGATGCAACCATAACAACAAATACTCTGGGCTAGAGGTAGATATCATGGTGGTTATTCTTTACGACCATTCAGTTTCAGCAGCAGTAAATTACCTGTAGACCAGAGAGTATACCTTGACAATGGGATTGAGATGTCTCCAGGATATATAACCATTTCGATTTTGGCAATGATAGAGATGCTAGTGATCACAGATACATGTTGTGTATTGGTCACACGACACGAGTTTGATTTGAGATAAAATCATTGGTTTCATATATTGCATCAAATGTGCATTAATAATGATGATTGGGAAAATACATCAGCAGTGATAATTATTCTATCCACACTTGTAATAGTGAACTGCAGATTACAGTTTGTTGATAGTGTTGTGGATTTGAATTAAATGATGTTGTCGAAATATGGTTTTGATTGTATCAAGGGCATGGATACTCTGATAAATTTTGAGATATTGTAAGTTGATTTCAGAGTATAATGAATTTTTGATTATATTGTGGCTACAAATGAAATGTTTATCACCACGAATAGCAAGCTAAGATTGCAATACTTGGAAAACGAGGGTTATTTGATAATAAGCAGTTGATGCTTAAAAAAAAAAGAGTCGAGGTTGACTGATATCTTAATGGTAAGGAACTTACCGAGATTTTCCTGAGGAAATAATAGAATCTCCACTAAAGAAGGAATTCGATTTTAACTTTTTGTTGATGTCAAAGAATAGATTAAATATCAAAAGCATTGTACGAACTGCCATCAACAGATTTGACAGATGCAGAAGAATAATTGCATAATCTCTTTGATATGAGTAAATATGTTTGAGTATGTCACTTGAGGAAACATCAGCATTGTTCTTGATATTATGAAGATGTGTATCGACCAAAGACAGTTGAATTGGGGTACTGTCAAGAATAAATACTCATTGCCTAAGTTCTATAAGTATTTGATCAGTTGTAAGGAACTTCGACGTATAAGAAGAACGAGTTTTACTCTGGTTGCCATCAGTTTGAGTCATAAGAGAAAATATTCTCTAGGCAATTGGTCAAACCAGATATACACATTTTGAATTTTTGGAAATGTCGTGTGGTCTGACAATTATACCGGTAGAGTTATGAATTTGATGAAGAAAATTTTCCGTAACTTTTGGGCGGAAGTGTAATCATATTCATCAGTGGTATACTAGTGTATACGAGATCCAGAAGGAACCACACAGAACACATGTGATTGATTTTTCAGACGCTTCGTGAAGCTCAAATTGTATACCAAGTTATCGAAGTGTCAATCTTGGTTGAATTGAATGTTATTTTGGGATAGGTGATACAATTCACAGGATACCTGTTGATTTCAGTAAAGTAAAGATAGTACTAATTTGGCCTAGACCATTCATTGTACTCAAGATGAAAAGTTCTATGAATTTTGGCAGATACTACAGGCTTTTACGGAAGGATATTCTAGGATAGCCTGACTTATGAACCAATTGACCAAGAAGAAATTTGATATTCGTTTGGTCAGATGAATGAGAAAGCTGTTTTCATAACTGAAACTGAAATGGAAGTGAACTACAACCCCAATGTTGATGTGGTTAACTGGTTCAGGGAGATATGTAGTTGTGCAAATACGTATGTCAAAGATTTGAAGATATGTTCTAATGTATCATGAAAAGATGATTGCATATTCTTGAGATATAAGCGATGACTGGATTTATTAAAGAATTTGACTTTGATAGTCAATATAAATCAAGGGCAATGAAACTAGTAACAGATGCACTGAACCTAAAAGTGCAAGTTGCAATGGTAGCATCGATGTTTGCTTTGCAGTTTGATAACATCTGATTTTGACGATCGGAAAGACTCGAAGGACAGACCCATACAGATATTGAGTTAAGAAATTGGTTCTGTCTTATCAACCAAGTAAATTTAGTATGCCATTTAGTGGTGGTTGCGAATGAAAAATCAGTATATAGCATCGAATTTTACTGATTTGAAAGACGTATTACAACAGAAAGCACACTATAGAGAACATATTGTTATTCTGGGAATGATGAGATGTATCATTCTCGAGATCCTATTTATGATGAGATGGTATAAAGAAAGAAATTTTTGAATTTTGTGGCAAAATTGTTTGACATGCCAGCAGGTCAAGATAAAAATACGAGACCTAGTGGGATATTACAGGATTTGTAAATACCACAACGAATTTGGGATTTCTAGTTTTGAGTTTTATAACTCAAATATTTACAAACATAGATTGTGAAACAAGTTGAATCGAAATTGATTGACTATTCAATACAAGATATTGATTTCATATGATAGTCTATATGTCTATGAGAAGACGACATGTTTAAGATATGGATAATGTGGTTTAGTTACAGTGAGTTTCTGTAATAGATGTATCTGTTTGAGATCCGACGATAAGATCAGAATTCGAAACTATTTTCAGAATGTAATGGATACTAAGTTAGCAATGAGTATTGCTTATCATACTCAAACTGATGGACAAACTGAGAGAATTATCCAGACTATGGAAGTTATGTCTCGATTAATAGTGATGAATTTAGTGAGAATTGACAAAAATTATTGTGCACCAATGGAAATATTCCTATAATTTAAGTTTCAGACAACTTTTGGGATGGTATCGGTTCAGGTTTTGTAGAGCCAGAATTACTGATAGCTGATATGATGATAGAAAATTGATAAGGAATTTTGGCATAACTTAAGATTTTTGAGAAATATGCCAGGAACGATAAAATTTTATGCGGAAACGATTGAAATTTGGCTTAAGGTGAGCAGATTTGCTACGCCAAAGAGAAATATATCGTTAGACTTCGAGTTGAATCAGAAAAATATGAAGATATTACCTTTGCGATGATCAATATGATTCGTTAAGTGAGGTATGTTGTTGCTTGGAATCTTAGAGAAGTTGATTCAGTGGTATATCATTGACACGATCACATCAGTTGTTATTGATACATGATGATTCTTATTTATCTATGAATGAGATTGAGACATCTCATATGATTAAATTTATTGAGTTATACGCAGTTTTGAGATTTCGAGGACGAAATCATTTTTAAGAGGGGAAGAAGTGTAAGGCCCCGATGCTAATTAACCCGGATTAACCACGATTAAGCGAACCGGATAATAAAAAGTATAGACTTTGAATTAAGGTGTTCCGGACCACGATGGGTCAACCAACTAGTGAAACATGTTTTAGTGCATGAGCACATAGCATTTGGAAAACGCATGCCATTAATTAATTTAACTCATGTTTAATACATGATTTTGGACCAATAATCTTGCAAAGGTAGTGATGTATTGACACATGGATTCCACAATACATCAAATGAATTCAAAATAATGCCAAATGGGCATAGAAACCCACGCCCCATGCATGCCATTTCAGATTTTGGGTTTAAATTTTTTTTAGCTAACTCTCTCTCTCTTAAACTAGAACACTCCATCATCTCCCACCTTGTGTTTCGAAAATTCCAGCACCTTTTTCCCCCATATTTCTCTTGAAATTGTTAGTGCATGTCACATGCAAAGATGGATTTGAGTGCTACTCATCTTGAGGAACAAGATGCACCAAGAAATTTCAAGTTTTGTGAAAGTACATGCAAGATTTTCGAGTAGCAGCAGTTTTGGTGTAGGATTTTCGATCTTGGCTTGGTTTTGTGGATGATCAAGCTTCAAATATTGAAGATAAATGAAGGTATATCATCATCCTTGAGTTTTATCAACATGCATGTAGGATTGAGGGTCGAACCATGGTGTTCATTCATGAAGAAGTTGCTGTCAATTGTAGTCTGCTAAAACCAGTGCATAAACCGTCTGATATTTCGCGTTTTTAGCATAGTTACGTTTCGAATTGGAAAATATAGCTCTTATAACAAGTTGTAGTATTATGTGTTAGCTTTAACTGTCCACCGAAATCAGCTAATTTGGATTTAAGATGGAAAAGTTATGGTCGTTCTACCAACATGTGTCAAATCTGGAAATTCACTGCATGCGAGTTTCATGCATTTTGTTATTCGTATTTTTGGGAATAAATGGCTACGAATATGAATTTTTAGGCTCTAATAAGTATTGTAGTATTCGAGGTTATCTTGCATTTAAAATTGGCCTCACTCAATTTAGAGCTCATATGAAAGAATTATGATAATTTTACCAGCAACTATACAATCTGGAAGCAGGGGATATACGAGTTTTTAGGCTGTACGTTTTTCACATAATGTACATGAAGATGAATTGTTTAGCTTAAAGCTCATAAGAGATGTTTTGTTTTATGTTGGGTTATATTGCATTAGAAACTGGCCTTACATGTTTTGGAGTTTCCATGTGTAAGATATGCAATTTTCCCTAGAACCGCTCACTCTGTCAAAACAGAATATGAGTATTTTTAAATCTGGCATACTTTGCTTTGCATGTGCCTCTAGATGACCGAACTAGCTTCTGGACTTCAAATATGAACTGTAGTACTTTGAGTTTTCGTGATTTCCCCACTAGCCTCAAGTCATTTGGACATCATATGAATTTAATATGAATTTTATACAAAATTGGGTCAAGCTGAAATTTGGTAAATTGTCCTGTTTTTCTAGCAGATTGTTCTTGGCCATTTTACCTAGGCTAAATGAACGAATTTGAAGATGAGTTGAACTGATGAAATGTTCATTTTTGAGTAGCTTTGAAAATAAATTGGACCCATATGAGTTTATTAGGTATCGGACAAGTTATGAGCCGATCTCTACAGTTGCGCAGACTGAAATTTAGAGAATTGGTTTTGGGTCTAAGTTTGAGTTTTATTTTGATAAGTTTAAGACTAGTATGTGACATTATGTTGTATTTGGAACTGTTATGACCAGGTTAATAGATTCCGGTGTTGACTCGAGAAGTCTCGGTAGATTAGCTTGGGTCGAGGTACGTTGAAATGAGTTTTATCATGACGTCTGGCAAAGACGTGTAATGATGCTAATGTATGACCTTATATGTCATTCTTTGATTTATATGACTTATTTGTCACTATATGATTCTTATGTGACTATATGACATGATAAATGTCTTGGATTACATGATATGTGAAATTACATTATTTGTATATACTTTCACATGAGATTGCATGATATATTGAGTTGCATATGTCATTTGATGCATAAATGATTCATGGGCATATCATATTGATCTATCATTCCTTTGATATCCATGATTTGACTGAGTTGACTTACTCTGAGTGTCGGGTACGACGAGCATGGCGATGACAGGCAGTATAGGTAGTAACTGTAGTCACGTGCAGGTGCGACTCGACCTAGACACGAGGGCTGGATGCAGTAACGTACATAGGATGAGTTTTCCTAGCGCAATGTACGTATACTGTCACCCTCTGCTCGAGCTTTGATGATTTGATGATACCTTCCTTTGGACTCCGATTTGGTATTTTGAGATTCGATTCTTTGTACCCATTCATACATCGCATTCATACATGGTATGCATTGCATGATACTTTGTCATTCTTGACGTGATTCTATTTATTTCTCGTACTGGGTTCTGACCCCCTTCGCGGGGGGGCTGTCATGTCTTTGTTGTATGGGCATGGCAGGTGGTACAGGTAGACGTACTGCGGATGCTCGAGGTTAAGCATCGATGAATACCGGAGCTCCTTGAGAGCGAGCTCAGGTTATGCTTTATGTTTTGAGTCCCAGTAGTTGTTAGAGTATTTTGACTTCTGTTTTAAATTTACCGGGGTATGCCCCGAGTATCTGTATTTTAATTATGCTACTAACGGTTGATGTTATACTTGGTAATTATGTGATGATCAACATGTTAAATTTGAAATTGGAATTATATATTTTCAGTATCAGTATATATGTATCACCTAAAAGCGAAAATTTTTTAGGGCCGTTTGACAAGACATTTGAAATAAATCTTCCGCTGTTTACGCAAATTAATCATTATATGTTAATTAAACACCACATTAGGATCGGGCCCTCACATAAATATTCCACAAAATATGATTCATATCAATACACAAATTGATATACTCATCATCAACAGAATTGCGGAATGAGACGTCGCTATGTATATGATCAGCGGCAAGAACCATCGCTATGGAATCAGCGGAATGCACCATCGCTAAACACATGTCCGGCGGCATGAGCCATCGCCAATAACATAGCGGAAAGAGACATCGCTATACACGTACCTGGCGGAATAACCATTGCCTAGAATATAGCGGCATGAACCATCGCTCGATATACCTGGCGGCATGAACCATCGCCATAAAATCAGCGGAACAGATCAAGGACTCAAGAGGTACTCACATGCATGTAGCACTATGTTCCTTTCGGACCCAAGAGGTGGCTCACATTACATGCAACACTTTGTTCCCGATCGCGTCGCTACGTCATGACAGCGGCATCATCGCTTCGACGTGACAGTGGCATGTATCATCGCTTCGACACGACAGCGGCATCATCGCTTCGACATGACGGTGGTATGTACTTCATTCCTCACTCGAATATCGATAATGTGGCTGTTTCGGTCTTGTTATAACAGCGGAATTTTAGGACCCCTCGCTTCGACATATAGCGGCATCATATGATATCCCTCGCTTCGACAATGACAGCGGCATGTACATCGCTTTGACATGACTGCGGCAAATATCATACTACCATCGCTTCATATGACAGCAACAAGTACCTCCCTCGCTCGAATATAACAACCACCGGAATTTTTCACTAGCTCCATATACCTGTAACAAGGTTAACACAACAGTTCACAAATCCTACTACGTCATATCGGCGGCTCAATAATATCCCTCGCTTCGACAATGACAGCGGCATGTACATCGCTTCGACATGACAGCGGCAAATATTATGATCCATCGCTGATGATATACCCGTAGTAGGACGCTAATGTAACACATTGCATATTCAATAACAATTGAAATCATACCAAAATATTCCACTGTCTGCTGTCAACCATTCCTGTCCTTAGACAGCACATCATGTTTCCCATTTCCTGATTTTCCTACAAAATCAGATTCCTAGCACATAACATATGGAGTGCCAGACATTACCGTTAATGCCATCCCATCGCACTCTACATGATTCATGCAACCACAATGATTAGTAATACCATTTTCCATATCGTAAAAGCACATAAGCAATTAGTTGTGTCACACAACATTAATACCATCATGTATAATTATGTGCTACCAATTCCTATCAACAAGTTCCTAGACCCTTAACAGTCCCAATCAGCAACCACTGCTCTGATACCACTAATGTAAGTCCCCAACTCTCAAAGACGACATTTAAGCATTTATGACGTCGTATGCATGTGAAAATTTTCATTCTTTAAAAGAATCATTACATGCTTCGTATATTCCCCATCACTTTTATAAAAATTTGGGCAGACTCTCCCCATAAATTGGACTATCCAAAAATGAAAAACATCACACAGTAACTCCCAGCCAGGGAAAACAGCCAATACTTAAAAAAAACAAAACCCTAAATAAGTTCCCAGCCAGGGAAAACACCATACTAAGAAGACATCAAAAGTGGGCTTCTGTAATGCCTCGATTTATGTTATATACTTATGATATGATTATGGTGTAATTATATCACGTGGCGGTATGATAATGGGGGTTCGAGTGGAACCAAGAATGACTTACTACATGTATGAAAGGAGACATGGTAATGGTGTACAATGAGTTGAACCATAATATATATCAAGAACTATGAAATGTCTATGCATTTGAAGGTGCATTAAAATGTACATGTGAGTTGCATTTGACATGAGTTTGAAGGAAATTACATAAGCATGTGAATTTGAGTTGCAAGTGGGTATTTGAATATGCATGTGAATTGAATTTGACTTGGAGTTGCATTTGCATTTGGATGTCATCTTCATGTACATGACACTTAACAGGTAATTATCTCCAAATGACATGATATCAAGTAAATTAGGGACTTAAGGGTCTATATCAAGTGGTTTAGAGGTGAAATCACATACTACACCACTTTTCACCTAAAAATCTCTACACAAGCTCCTCTCCATTTCTTTCAAGGTTTTGATGGTTTGAGCTTGGGTTTCAATTGTAACTTGAGCTAGGAGGGTGTGTGAAGTGGAATTGTACCATCTTGGTAAGAAATTCATAGTTGTATACTTGATTTTATCATTGGTGTTGATGTATGAGACATAGCATCTCAAGTGTTCATGTGTACAATCATAACATGTTTATATGCTAGGACTTGGAATCTATGATGTTAGAATCATGTGAAAATGTTCCTAGATAGTGCATGAAACATGTTTACATGTTAAAATTCGAGTTGTAGGAGAAGAGCTAGGAGGATAAGCTCAAAATCGCCATGTTCTGAACTTTCTGGACATCGGCGATCGATCGCGAGCTTTGTGGCGATCGATCGCCGAGACAGAGTAAATTTTAAGGCGGTTAAATCATGTGGCGATCGATCGGTGAAAATGTGGCGATCGATCGCGAGTAAACAGAGCACTTTGGCGATCGATCGCGAGGTTTGGCGATCGATCGCGAGGGAGGCAGAACAGTTTGGCGATCGATCGGTGAAATGTGCGATCGATCGCCAGAGTTCAAATCTTGAAAATTTTTATATTTTTGTAGAATTTGATTTTATGCCTATGATAACATGATATATTGTTGGCATTGTTGTAGCATCATCTCAGGGGACAGGGCAAAGAGGCAATTAGCTATCAACGCCTGATTTATCGCTTTCGTGTCGCAATACAGGTACGTGTTGACGTACGGAGTATAGATATGATATGATGATGCTATTATGGTTTTGATATCATATGATTTATGTTATCGTTGTGTCATATGATTGGTAGTATCATATGCATGTGCATACATAGATTTCATATGATTGGCATGGATGCCTTGATAGATATGTGTATATGCTTTGGTACGATCATTGTCTTGATAGATATACCTGGTGGGGTATATGCTTTGACTGCCACGATAGATATGCTAGTGTTGGGCATATGCTTTGACTGGGATCGGTGCCTGGATAGATATGCTAGTGTGGGGCATATGCTTGGGCTGGGATCGTTGCCACGATAGATATATTACATATGCTTTGGCTTGAGAGATATACGCCTGGTGTGGGTATATACTCCGGCTATTATCACATATGAGTATGGTATTATGCTATGTGCTGCTAATATGAAGATGTGATGTGGTTTCACTGACATATTGAGCTGAATAGGCATATCATATGGGACTCGTGATAATAGGGAACTTGTTGAGACATGTCATGACATAGTGCATTTGTGGATGCATGATACAGAACATTCACGTCATTTGATTTATTGTGCTTTATCATTGATATTGATATTGTGTTTTGATATTGCACTGAGATAGTTGTTATCTATACTCACGTTGTGAATGTTTCTGTAGGGACTCATAGATGTGGGGAGCGTGAGTCATGATTTCCGCTGCGAGGGGAACCACTGCCTAGGAGTTCTTTTGAATTAGGTTGTTTATGTACATGATATGTATAGTTTGTTAGGTTTTTGATAACCTTGTAAACAACTTAACTAGCATGAACTCTTAATCCGTGCATGGTATATTACTTAATTCAGACTCACATATGTATGTGTAATGAATACATAATGGATTAAGTAAACGAGGACCCCACATTAGTGGTATCAGAGCAGTGGTTCGAGAACGGGGTGAATATGGGTAGAGGAAGTGTATTAGGGAGTTACCTAAACACTTTGAGAATGGTAATAGCATGTTAGTATTTGAAATATGATGGTAGTCTAACATGTTATATATTTGTGATTGTTATTGTTAACCCTTGATCTACAGCTATGACAGACAGAGGGTTACATGAGGATGTTGGGGATGCCATGAGTGGCAATGCGAGTGTACGGATGGTGCCTGTGCCACCACCACCGATTGAACAAGGACCAGTGGAACAGGTACTGTTGCCTGGAGAATTGACATTGACACAATTTCTGAGCTATCAGCCACCTAGGTTTGAGGGGACTGAGTCAGGGGAACTGTCAGAGGAGTGGCTGGAACGTATAGAACAGATATTTGTATCAGCACCGTGTGCCAAGACTGCTTGGTTACGTTTAGCTGAATATCAGTTGGCCAAGAAAGCTATGATGTGGTGGAAATCCACAGTACTTGAGTTGAGGGCTCAAGGACAGACAGTGAACTGGGATGTGTTTAGAACAAAGTTTCTGGAGCATTATTTCTCTGTTGCGGCAAGGCAGAGGAAAGAGGATGAATTTACAAACCTGAGACAAGGAGCCATGACAGTATCTGATTATGCTGTTCACTATTCCTCTTTGCTTCGCTATGTGCCACATATTGCTGTCAATACAAAGGCAAAAATCAGACAATTTGTGAAAGGGTTGAGGCCTGAATTGTTTGATAGGGTCATGTCCAATAACCCTACATCTTATGAAGAAGCTTTGACTCGAGCTGAGATGGCTGAGATTGCGGTAGGGGTGTATAAAGATGTTGGACAAGCCCAACCACCTACATCTGACAGTATGCGACCTAGAGGAGATTCCTTTAAATCACCACGAGGTGGTGCATCGTCATCTAGGTTTAGTGGGAAACGGTTTGGACCAAGGAAAGGGGATGACAGAAGGGCTAAGGGACAGTCCCAAGGTAGTAGTAGCAGTAGTGGACGAGGATTACAGTGTTTTAAATGTGGAGGGCCACATTATCAAAAGAATTGTCCACAGTTTGATACAGTAGTTTGTTTCCGTTGTGGGAAACCAGGACATGTGATCCGTGATTGTCCTCAAGTGGGCGGACAACAGAGGAGAGGACCCATGTCAGAAAATACAGTGCAGCAGAGACCACAGAGTGTAGTACAGTCTGGTGGCGGACAGAGGGCAGGAACACCTCAGGCTCAGGTGTATGCACTAAACAGGGAGGAAGCAGAGGCAGCTCCTGATGCTGTGATAGCTGGTAAGTGTACTTTGTTTACTTATCCAGCCTTACTTTTGATTGATACTGGTGCATCACATTCTTTTGTTGCTCAAACTTTTGTTGATCGGTATCATATATGCTCGTCTCCACTGTTGATGCCTCTTTATGTTTCGACACCCATGGGAACTACTGTAATGGCTTGTCAGAGTGTGTCTGACTGTGATATTCAGTTTGAGACTGAGTTTGGATTACAAGCTGATCTGATTGTGTTAGACATGACAGATTTTGATTGTATTATTGGGATTGATGTATTGAGTAGATATCAGTCTGTTGTGGATTGTTGTCATAAGGTTGTGAGGTTTCAGTCTGATACTGGAAATCAATGGTACTTTTATGGCCAGGGATCGAGGGCAAGGATTCCATTGATATCGGCAATCCGAATGTCGCGTTTGTTAGAACGTGGACATGCGGGTTATTTGATTTATGCCCTTGATGTTATGGAACAGAAACGAGAAAGGAAAGTGGAGGAGATACCAGTGATTGCAGAATATGCGGATGTGTTTCCAGACGAGATACCTGGATTCCCACCGAGTCGAGAAGTGGAATTTGGTATTGATTTGATACCTGGTACTTCTGCAATTTCACGTGCTCCTTATCGGATGGCACCAACTGAATTGAAAGAGTTAAAAACTCAATTGCAAGATTTATTGGACAAGGGGTACATACGTCCTAGTGTATCGCCTTGGGGTGCTCCGGTCTTATTTGTTAAGAAGAAAGATGGGACAATGCGACTGTGTATTGATTATCGACAATTGAACAAGGTAACCATAAAGAATAAATATCCTCTTCCTCGTATAGATGATTTGTTTGATCAATTGCAGGGATCAAGGATATATTCTAAAATTGACTTGAGGTCAGGATATCATCAAATACGTGTGAGGGAAGGAGATATACAGAAGACAGCATTCAGAACTCGTTATGGGCATTATGAGTTTCTGGTAATGCCATTTGGAGTGACAAATGCTCCTGCTGTCTTTATGAGTTTAATGAATCGGGTTTTCCAGGACTACCTTGATCGATTTGTCATTGTCTTTATCGATGATATATTGATCTATTCACGGAGTGATGCCGAACATGTTCAACATTTGCATATGGTGTTGCAATTGTTGAGGACACATCAGTTATATGCCAAACTCAGTAAGTGTGAGTTTTGGTTGACTAGTGTTGGATTTTTGGGTCATGTCATATCAGAGGAAGGTATATCAGTTGATCCAAAGAAAGTGGAAGCAGTGTTGAATTGGTCAGCACCTACTTCTGTGCCAGAGATTCGTAGTTTCTTGGGTTTGGCAGGTTATTATAGACGATTCGTTGAAGGATTTTCCGCGATTGCCAAACCATTAACACATTTGACACAGAAGGGAGTATCTTTTCAATGGTCAGAGGCTTGTGAGCGTAGTTTTCAGGAATTAAAACATCGATTGACTACAGCTCCAATCTTGATCATTCCATCTGAGCATGACAGGTTTGCAGTTTATACTGATGCATCATTACTTGGTTTGGGTTGTGTATTGATGCAGGATAAACATGTAGTGGCTTATGCATCACGACAGTTGAAGCCACATGAAATGCGATATCCAGTACATGATCTGGAATTGGCTGCCATTGTCTTTGCCTTGAAGATATGGCGACATTATTTATATGGTACGTCTTTTACCATATACACAGATCATAAGAGTCTAAAATTTCTATTCACTCAAGCGGAGTTGAATATGAGACAAAGGAGATGGATGGATCTGTTGAAAGATTATGATTGTGAGATTGAATATCATCCAGGAAGAGCTAATCTTACAGCAGATACCTTGAGTCGAAAAGTACATCATACGGCTGATGAGGTGATTCATTTATCTACTTTGATGACTGCTTGTTGTACTTTGGGTTATGATTTTGATATGGAATCAGTGCCGGTACGGGTATCAACATTGTTGGTTGAACCCGATATTTTTGATAAAATCAGAATGGCACAACTGACTGATGATGAAGTACAACAGTGGAAGGACAGGATAAGTCAAGGACAAACATCACAGTTTGTACTTGCAGAGGATGGAGTTTTGAAATACAAGACTTGTTGGGTAGTACCTGCTGCATTGGGACTACGCCAAGAACTACTACAACGTGCTCATTGTAGTAGATACAGTATACATCCTGGAGGGAAGAAAATGTATCATGATTTACGTACCCAATTTTGGTGGAAACGTATGAAACAGGATGTATTGAGTTTTGTGAAACGATGTTTGATTTGTCAACAAGTGAAAGCGGAAAGACAAAGACCAGGAGGTGAATTACATAGTTTGGAAATTCCTCAGTGGAAATGGGAACATATCACGATGGATTTTGTGACTCATTTGCCACGGACGTCTTCTGGTTGCGATGCAATTTGGGTAATTGTTGACAGACTCACCAAAGTATCTCATTTTGTGCCATATTGTATGACATATACATATCTGAGAATGGCACAGTTGTATATTCAACATGTAGTGAGGCTACATGGTCTTCCAGTTTCCATTGTATCGGATAGGGATCCGAGATTTACTTCTCACTTTTGGGATGGGTTACAAACAGCATTGGGAACTGAAGTGCGGTTGAGTACAGCATATCATCCTCAGACGGATGGACAAACAGAGCGTACGATACAAACGCTAGAGGATATGTTGCGTGCTTGTGTATTAGAGTTTGATAACTCATGGCAAGAGTCATTGCCATTAGTGGAATTTTCATATAACAACAGTTATCAGTCTAGTATACAGATGGCACCATTTGAGGCTTTGTATGGGCGACGATGTAGATCGCCATTGTATTGGGATGATGTGGATCAGTCTTCCTTACATGGACCGGATATGATTCATGACATGGAAGAGAAAGTAAAAATAATTCGATTGAAACTGAAAGCTGCTCAGGATAGACAGACTGCTTATGCCAATAAGCGACGTAGACCACTTGAATTTCAAGTTGGTGACCGTGTGTTCTTGAAAATCTCACCTTTTAAAGGTGTAGTACGGTTTGGTAAGCGTGGAAAATTGTCTCCACGGTATGTTGGTCCGTATGAGGTGTTGCAACGTATTGGTACGTTGGCATATCGCTTGGCACTACCACCAGCTTTGAGTAGTATTCATGATGTTTTTCATGTTTCACTATTGAGGAAGTATGAACCAGATCCGAGTCACGTATTACAGTTACCTGATGTACAGTTGGATACAGATGTGTCATATGAGGAACGACCGGTTATGATCTTGGATCGAGATGAACGCAGGTTGCGTAACAAAGTGATTCCTATGGTAAAAGTACAGTGGGATAGAAGGGGTGTCGACGAGGCGACGTGGGAGACGGAGCAGCATATGATGCAACGGTATCTGGATTTATTTTCTGGTATGATGTTACAGTTTTATGATACTGTTGGTATATACATATTGTACTGTTGCATACATGATTATGTTTCCTATCTTTTTAGCATAGGATAATTGAGTTGTGTATCATGATATGCATGTTTGTATATACAATTTCGAGGACGAAATTCAATGAGTGGGGGAGAATTGTAATGCCTCGATTTATGTTATATACTTATGATATGATTATGGTGTAATTATATCACGTGGCGGTATGATAATGGGGGTTCGAGTGGAACCAAGAATGACTTACTACATGTATGAAAGGAGACATGGTAATGGTGTACAATGAGTTGAACCATAATATATATCAAGAACTATGAAATGTCTATGCATTTGAAGGTGCATTAAAATGTACATGTGAGTTGCATTTGACATGAGTTTGAAGGAAATTACATAAGCATGTGAATTTGAGTTGCAAGTGGGTATTTGAATATGCATGTGAATTGAATTTGACTTGGAGTTGCATTTGCATTTGGATGTCATCTTCATGTACATGACACTTAACAGGTAATTATCTCCAAATGACATGATATCAAGTAAATTAGGGACTTAAGGGTCTATATCAAGTGGTTTAGAGGTGAAATCACATACTACACCACTTTTCACCTAAAAATCTCTACACAAGCTCCTCTCCATTTCTTTCAAGGTTTTGATGGTTTGAGCTTGGGTTTCAATTGTAACTTGAGCTAGGAGGGTGTGTGAAGTGGAATTGTACCATCTTGGTAAGAAATTCATAGTTGTATACTTGATTTTATCATTGGTGTTGATGTATGAGACATAGCATCTCAAGTGTTCATGTGTACAATCATAACATGTTTATATGCTAGGACTTGGAATCTATGATGTTAGAATCATGTGAAAATGTTCCTAGATAGTGCATGAAACATGTTTACATGTTAAAATTCGAGTTGTAGGAGAAGAGCTAGGAGGATAAGCTCAAAATCGCCATGTTCTGAACTTTCTGGACATCGGCGATCGATCGCGAGCTTTGTGGCGATCGATCGCCGAGACAGAGTAAATTTTAAGGCGGTTAAATCATGTGGCGATCGATCGGTGAAAATGTGGCGATCGATCGCGAGTAAACAGAGCACTTTGGCGATCGATCGCGAGGTTTGGCGATCGATCGCGAGGGAGGCAGAACAGTTTGGCGATCGATCGGTGAAATGTGCGATCGATCGCCAGAGTTCAAATCTTGAAAATTTTTATATTTTTGTAGAATTTGATTTTATGCCTATGATAACATGATATATTGTTGGCATTGTTGTAGCATCATCTCAGGGGACAGGGCAAAGAGGCAATTAGCTATCAACGCCTGATTTATCGCTTTTGTGTCGCAATACAGGTACGTGTTGACGTACGGAGTATAGATATGATATGATGATGCTATTATGGTTTTGATATCATATGATTTATGTTATCGTTGTGTCATATGATTGGTAGTATCATATGCATGTGCATACATAGATTTCATATGATTGGCATGGATGCCTTGATAGATATGTGTATATGCTTTGGTACGATCATTGTCTTGATAGATATACCTGGTGGGGTATATGCTTTGACTGCCACGATAGATATGCTAGTGTTGGGCATATGCTTTGACTGGGATCGGTGCCTGGATAGATATGCTAGTGTGGGGCATATGCTTGGGCTGGGATCGTTGCCACGATAGATATATTACATATGCTTTGGCTTGAGAGATATACGCCTGGTGTGGGTATATACTCCGGCTATTATCACATATGAGTATGGTATTATGATATGTGCTGCTAATATGAAGATGTGATGTGGTTTCACTGACATATTGAGCTGAATAGGCATATCATATGGGACTCGTGTTAATAGGGAACTTGTTGAGACATGTCATGACATAGTGCATTTGTGGATGCATGATACAGAACATTCACGTCATTTGATTTATTGTGCTTTATCATTGATATTGATATTGTGTTTTGATATTGCACTGAGATAGTTGTTATCTATACTCACGTTGTGAATGTTTCTGTAGGGACTCATAGATGTGGGGAGCGTGAGTCATGATTTCCGCTGCGAGGGGAACCACTGCCTAGGAGTTCTTTTGAATTAGGTTGTTTATGTACATGATATGTATAGTTTGTTAGGTTTTTGATAACCTTGTAAACAACTTAACTAGCATGAACTCTTAATCCGTGCATGGTATATTACTTAATTCAGACTCACATATGTATGTGTAATGAATACATAATGGATTAAGTAAACGAGGACCCCACAGCTTCAACACCCTTATACAGTCCATATACATGCTTCCAGTTGCTCACATACGAGCAACAAATAAATGAATACCAATCTAACTGAATAAATAGCGTATCATATTTACCCACACTCATATACGCTTCTGGAAACGGCATGATCCAACAAAGCTCGAACCAATATCCCAAAGTAGCTTAGTACCTGTTGTACCTGTTTCAACAGAAACAACTCCCACACGGGTGAGCATACTCCAACTCAATATTCATTCACAAATCAATATACGAAATTGTAATGCAACAATTTAGATTATTCAAAACTCATAAAGTATACTCCCTGTTACAATTCCGAACCGGCATAGCTATCACGAACTGTTCCTGTTTCAATCTTATATACTTGCATAAACATCATGTTCAATATCATTATTCAAACCATGATACTCATCAATGCAATAAACGACATAACCACAATTTATCATTTATACTGGATCATGACGAATCTTATCTCGAAGGCAGCTCTACTTACCAATTAACCTCATTCTCAACCACTTCGTATATCGATCATGCCAAAGGCATCTATAATCAACTCGTATACCCGGATCACGTACATCGACGTATCCACCATTCCACGTGTATTAAACTCAATTATCAAACTCAAACACTGAACCTTAGACATCACATTCAAAATACATGTATACATGAATATATAAATACTGGGTATACCTGCTCGTACGTCACCACGTACCTTATAGTCGACAACATGAACAAGCTATCCTTGACTTCCAGAAGTTCATGGAATATCTATATCGAATATCAATTCAATATTAGCAATAGGTAATTCCAACTCCCAATTTAATACCGTGAATCGATAGCTCAATAAAATTGACATTATCACATAATCAATACAATCTATATTACTCAAATCAACTACACAGTTAGTTCATACATTCGTCATTCAAATACTCAGTAAAGTCTCCATATCATGTTATTGCACACAAGCAATTATATTCATTAATATACACTTTAATACATGTTTATAACACATATTAACATCTATTCACACTACTACTCAAACTCAAAGGTATAAATATCTCATACCATTGACCAACACCCACCAAGAAACTATAATGCTTTTAAGTTTGAAAGTATGGGATTTTCACCACCAAATGATCAATGCTTTAGGCCAACACTTGAACACCATTTAGACACATTATCAAACACCTCATGAGCATGATTTTGTCTTCATCTTTTAACCAATAAAAATACTAAGCCAAGACAAAACTCAACATTTCATTTTCAGCAATCCATTATCAACAAAGTGAGTTATAATTAGACCCCTCACAATCCATAGCATATACACATCCCAATACATGTTATTATAGACATAGCACCCACACATCTTAATATAAGTTGGAGTACATCCAAACAACACAATTTTTGATTCAATTCAATAGCTAAATTCAACCCTTTTCAGCATCATTTCTATACATTTCAGTAAGTCTGATTCAATCCAAGACATCATCATACTTAAACCATTTGCAACTGAAAAATCGAGTCATACACAGCAAAGGATCAACCCAAGGGATCAAATCCAATGCAGTAGAAAGATCAAGCCAAACATGGCAATGTCTTAGGACCAAATACAGCAGGAAATCGAGTACAAACAGCAAGATTTCGAACCACATTTCAACAGATTTTTAAACATAAAAGCAGCAGTTTTATGGGTAAAAAGACAGCAGATTCTCGAATCAACATTGTGTAATTTCCTGTCCCAGAAACACACAAAAATCTTCCCAAAAGCATTGTATAATTCGAGCCAAATAACATCAGATTTTTCGACCACAATAGCATCAGATTTCAAGTCAAAATGCAGTAGAAATTTTCGAATCAAAAGCAACAAATCGAGCTACATAAGATCAGGAATGTTTCGAACCATAGCAATATAAAATCGAGCCAAAACACCACAGATTTTCGAACTTAAACTGCAAGATTTTCGAACACAAAACTGCAAGATTTTCGAACAAAAGAAAGCCTCAAAATCGTACTAAAATATCACAAAAACCCACAATACAAGAGAAGTAAATAACCACAAGACCAAGTAGTATTGTTCATACACGAACCCAATCGAGAAACACGTCTGAAACGAAGCAAAAATCGTTCTTCTGAGCTAGGAGTGAAGACGGAGTGAGAAATGGTGGGGAAATGAGGAAAATCGGTGGGTGTGGGAATTTAGGGGAGAGGATGAGGTTATAAACTTAACCCTAGGTTTAACCCCACCATCCATTTATCATCTCATCACAATTAAATTATTTTAATCTAATTCTCAATAGTTTATTATTACAAGATCTCCTTAATTTAATTTACAATACAAGTTCAATCCAGAATTATTTATTCTAATCCCAAACCAAGATGACAATCCCAAGAATTTAAGAATCTCCTTATTTTAAATTTTAAATCAAGATACATGCTCTTCCCATAATTTATTCCAATTCCGGGCCAAAATTATATTCTCATGAATTTAAAGAATTTCCTTGGATTTAATTAACATTCTAAATCCAATCCCGGAATCATTTATCCCAACTCCGCCCCAAGATCCGATACCCAAGAATTAAATCCCAACACATCATATAAATATCATGATTAAATCCATTTGACAATTAATAATTATTCCGGACATCACAATACACATTCACTCTTTTGATGCTCGCATGTGAGCACTGTTATATGTGTATATGGGTTGTATAAAGGGCGTGGGCCCTTCTCTTTTCATTTATTGGTCGCATGCAATTATTTATTGAATTGCTAAATGAACTGAGAACATGCTAGTGTATTATAAGGGTGCATGATAAGTATGTGGACTTGGATGGGGGAAAGTGGACATTATGTGGATAATGTAAGAAATTTTGTTATTGGTATGTTATGCTATGGTAGCATGGTTTCTTTTCCCCTGATTACATGATTGTATGCACTAAGTACATAGGTTAATACACTAATAGAGGGTTAAGGGCACGGGGGTCCTTACATTAGTGGTATCAGAGCAGTGGTTTGCTCCTTGGGGTTGTTGAGGGCCTATGAACATGTTGATAGAAATGGGAACCACATACTTATGCATGATGTTAGTTAGTGTTGTGTGACACAACTATATTGCTTATGTGCGTTTATGATATGTGTTAATAATTGGAATATGTTGTTGCTAACCATGGTGGTTGCAGGGTCTTATGGGATATGGATGAGACTGTGTGGAATGGGGATCACTCTTAAGTCCAATGGGCAAAGTGCACATGTGCGGGGTCACCTCTTGAGCCTACGGGGCAAAGTGGCACGTGCATGGGCGTACCTCTTGAGCCTGCGGAACAAAGTGATACATTCCTGATATTGCCGCTGCCATGTCGAAGCGATGATGCCGCTGACATGTCAAAGCGATGATGCAGCTGTCTTGTCAAAGCGATGGTACATGCCGCTGTCAAGTCGAAGCGATGGTACATGCCGCTGTCATGTCGGAGCGATGATACTTGCCGCTGTCATACCGTAGCGATTAAAGAATATTTGTTGCTAATATGTCGAAGCAAAGAACACGCCGCTGTCATATTATAGCGAGGGATATTAATTGCCCTGGTATGTCGAAACGAGGAGTATTGGTGCCGCTGTCATACCATCGTGATGAAGAATATTTGCCGCTTATAGTGAGGGATATTATACTGCTAATATGGCGAAGCGATGCGTTTTCCGCTGTCATATGATAGCGATGAAAAATATTTGCCCTTAAGCGAGGGATACTATGCCACCTGGTATGTCGAAGCGAGGTAGCGAAGAGGGATATTTGCCGCTTTATAGCGAGGGATATCATGACGCTATTTTATTGACGATGGTTCATGCCGTCGGGTATATATAACGATGGTTCCGCTATTCTATTGGCGATGGTTCATGCCGACATAGCGATGGTTCATTCCGCTATTCTATTGGCGATGGTTTATTCCGCAGGGTATATATAGTGATGGTTCATTTCGCTATTCTATTGGCAATGATTTATGCCGCCGGGTATATATAGCGTTGGTTCATTCCGCTATTCTATTGGCGATGGTTTATGCCCTAGCGATGGTTCATTCTGCTATTCTATTGGCGATGGTTTATGTCGCCGTGTATATATAGCGATGGTTCATTCCGCTATTCTATTGGCGATGGTTTATGCCGCGGGGTATATATAGCGATGGTTCATCCCGCTATTCTATTGGCGATGGTTCATGCCGCCGGCTATATATATAGCGATGGTTCATTCCGCTATTCTATTGGCGATGGTTCATGCCGCCGGGTATATATATAGCAATGGTTCATCCCGCTACTCTATTGGCGATGGTTCATGCCGTCGGGTATATATATAGCTATAGTTCATTCCGCTACATCTATGGTAATGGTTCATGCCGCCGGATATACATATAGCGATGGTTCATGCCGTTGATTCTATGGCGAGGGTCTATTCCGCCAATACTATAGCGAGGGTCTATTCTGTTGATTATATAGCGATGTATCATGCCGCTGATTTTATAGCGATGGGTTATGCCGCTATGTACGTAGCACCGAATTTGCCGCTTTCGAGCGATGGGTACCGATTGCGTAGCGTTGTTGGGCGATGAGTACATGTATGCCGCTCTCTTGTTAGCAATGAGTTATGGTATGTTGCTATTTTATTAGCATTATTGTGGATGCCATGCATTGACATATATCACGAGTTGACGATGTTATTTTGGATGTCATGCGTTGACATGTACCGTCACGAGTTGACGATGAGATTATGGATGTCATGTATTGACATATACCGTCACGAGTTGACGATGTTATTTTGGATGTCATGCGTTGACATGTACCTTCACGAGTTGACGATGAGATTATGGATCATGTATTGACATATACCGTCACGTGTTTGACGATGAGATTATGGATGTCATGTATTGACATGTACCGTCACGAGTTGACGATGAGATTATGGATGTCATGTATTGACATATACTGTCATGGGTTGACAATGATATTGTGGATGTCATGTGTTGACATGTACCGTCACATGATGACGATGACATAGAGGATGATCTATGTGGACGGGAGTCGTCGCTACGATGAAAAATACAGTTAATTATATGTATTTAGTCGTATGATTTGAGTGCCAATGGTGGGCACATGGTAGTGTCTGAGTCATTGGTTGACGAGACCATTATGCCAAGCAGATTTGCTCGATGAATTATTGGATGCGCTCCGCATCACACATTTGAGGTAAATATTTTACGAGTAGTGGTACCTTTGGGTATACTCGTTGGGATGGCTATGGCCAAGTGCCTGGTGGTAAGTGTTAGGAATCCAATCAAACAAAACGCAGCGGAAAATAAAACTGGATTCCTACCAAGGACCTATACAAAGTAATCATATCGAGATTGAATAGAATCTACCCTTGTAGCGCGTTTGAAGCAGATTCCTCTTTGCAACACCACGAGTCACGAACAAAGATTTGCACTTTTGTCTCTATGGTATCCACACGATCAAATCGAAAGGAACATTAAAGAACAAGTTGCTAGACTTGTTCTTCAACCGAAACAAAGACACACACGGTTCACAACCGATAAACGGCGGTCGGATGATCAACCAAGACGGCGGCGGTGGCCGATGGTTCTCGGATGAGAGCGGCGGCCAAATGCCTTTTTTGGTGGCTACTAGGTTTTAGAAATATTAACACTTAATCATCTCAAACCCTTGTTAGCTTATTATATCTAATATTAGATTTAATTAAAGGCTTTCAAAAAGCCTCATTGGCCCAAACCCAACATCTTAATTAAATCCATATATCTAATATTTGTAATTAAGACTCTTCTTAATTAATTAATTCATCCAATGAATTTTATCTCCCTTTATCAATTTAATCTTTTGTGCGACCCGATAGGATCTTGCAATGTTGGCAGTGACATAAAATCTAATTTTATGTCACAAGCAATGAGCGGTATCTAGCAACACGTCAAGGCTACCCAAATTACAAGAATGTCATTGACTGGACATAACCTATGGACTGTGATAATATTAACCATGTAACTTAATCCCTTTTGTCCAATGTGTTTAGATTGAACACGAGTCATGGAATAGTCATACTCGTATATTCAATCTTTTATTTCTTGATCCCCAAGTAGAACTAGAATAAACGAAGAAGCTCGATATCACATTCGAGCATGGCCATGCATTTTAGTCTCACTTGATCAAGGGCCCAAACACTTCTCCTGTTATATAGGAGGGACAAATCCTATCTCGATCAATCAACATCCCTCTACATAATTCGTAGTGTATCCAATAGTTGTCTTTATAGTTTACCCTGTTATATGTAACGTTTGACAATATCAAGATACATAACTCCTTATGTTGGGATCTCAGATGATCTCAAGTCGTAAGGATTACATACACTATTATCACTATTAGAATTACTTATGACACTAATATAACTATCTATGTAGCATTCTCACGGTGGGTCTGTCCAGTATAGTGTTCTCTAACATGTACCCATGTGTTGATTTGATATCTCATATCTATGAACAATTCATCAATCAAACATATTAGTCTCAATGCATTATCATTATCCCGATTCATGATAATACTTGACTAGGGACAATATTTAAGAACAATACAATATTATTCTAAGGACATTAACTTATATATTAATTCATATTACACAGATACTCGAATAATATATAATAATGAATTGCCATTAATAAAACCATAATATATTGTATGTCATAAACAATCATATAATGAGTTGTCTTAGGGCATATCCCAACAAATCTCCCACTTGCACTAAGACCAATCAAACATATACTTAATACCTAGAGATCTAGTATGACGATCATGCTTCTGCTGTGACAGTGGCTTCGTCAGTGGGTCAGATACATTATCATCAATTGGTACTTTGCATATTTTTACATCTCCTCTTTCAACGATTTCTCGAATGAAATGAAAGCGCCGAAGTATGTGCTTGGATCTTTGGTGAGATCTAGGTTCCTTAGCCAATGCGATGGCTTTATTGTTGTCACAATAGAGTTCAATCGGATCTAGTATGCTAGGCATCACCCCAAGTTCAGAAATGAACTTCTTGATCCAAACAGCTTCCTTTGCTGCATCTGCGGCAGCAATGTATTCATCTTCAGTTGTAGAATCGACTACTGTCTCTTGCTTTGAACTCTTCCAGCTCACAGCACCTCCATATAGGCAAAACACATATCCTGATTGCGATTGGAAATCATCTTTGTCGGTTTGGAAGCTTGCATCAGTGTAACCCATTACATTGAGCTCTTCCTCACCTCCATAAATCAAGAATGTATCCTTAGTTCTTCTCAAGTACTTCAGGATATTCTTGACAGCAATCCAGTGACATTCACCTGGATCAACCTGATATCTGCTCGTCATAGCTCAAAGCATACGAGACATCGGGACGAGTACATATCATGGCATACATGATAGGTCCAATAGCTGACGCATATGGAATCTTACTCATGCGTTGTCTCTCATCTGGTGTTGAAGGACACTGATCCTTCGAGAGATGTATCCCATGTGTCATAGGCACGAATCCTTTCTTTGATTCTTGCATGCTAAACCGTTTTAGAACTTTGTCTATGTATGTACTTTGACTTAGGCCAAGTAATCTTCTTGATCTATCTCTATAGATCTTGATACCTAATACATAGGTGGCTTCACCCAAGTCTTTCATAGAAAAGCAATTCCCTAGCCAAATCTTTACAGATTGTAAGGTAGGGATATCATTCCCAATGAGACGTATGTCATCTACATACAACACTAGGAAGATAATTATGCTCCCACTGACCTTCTGTGGGGTCTTCCCACCTTAACAGTGTTATAGTGAAATAAGAAGGACTAATCATGTATTAGATAACATCTTAAGGTTCCGGTTGTTACATGAGCTAACAGGATTACAGGCCAAAATACAAAACTTCAAAATAATTCATTACATTCCCAAAGGAATGACAAAATTTAGATTTACATTCATGTGTTCCTCGTAGCTCACTGCCTCAACCCGACCCTTAGTCCTTTAGTCCAAAAGTGTACCTATAGGGACAACACATCATGAGCATATACAATCTTACTTAACATCTTAAAAACATCGTAGTAAATGCATGAAATATTGGTTAAGTAAATATGCTGGTTATTCATTAACTTCTTTTTGTTGTCCCTGATTCATATTCATGCATATGAGCATCTTACCCTGTGGCATCTTACCACATCATAATATCGTATGGCCTCTTATCATATGGGCATCTTACCCCGTGGCATCTTACCACATAATAACATCGTATGGCCTCTTACCATATGGGCATCTTACCCCGTGGCATCTTACCACATAATAAAATCGTATGGCCTCTTACCATATGGGCATCTTACCCCGTGGCATCTTACCACATAATAAAATCGTATGGCCTCTTACCATATGGGCATCTTACCTCGTGGCATCTCACCACATAATAAAAATTGTATGGCATCTTACCATATGGGCATCTTACCCTGTGGCATCTTACCACATAATAAACATCGTATCACTTCATTATATAAACATCGTATAAACATCATCATTTCATCGTGAACATTCATGCGATAAATGCATAGTCATAGTGTAGAGATGTGTTTTACCGTCCGATGCCCGTACGTCTCTTACGTACCTTTTCAAAAGAAGGAGGAGTCAATAGACTTTATCTCATTGACTGTGCTGGTACCTGGGATGGTTCTACAAGACCACATAATACCATATTAGATGCCTCAATATCATCTCATACCATAAACTTAACAAAATAAATCATCATTTTATTTTTCAACATTCTGCCTCTCTCGATCGATCGGCCCCAAGGTCTCGATCGATCGAGAAACTGTGCATAAACAGTGCCCGAACACTCTGCCTCGATCGATCGATCGAAATATTTTACCGATCGATCGAGGAGCTTCACCGATCGATCGGAAAATCCTTCGATCGATCGACGCCTGAATTTCAAACCATGCTTAAAAGCTTCTGCCTCGCTCGATCGATCGGTACAAAAATCTCGATCGATCGAGCACTCTGAAAATCGGGATTTTTCCAGATTTTCGAGGACCTCATTTCATATCATCAAATCTACTTCATAACACATCATGCTTGCTCAAACAACCATGCTAAAAACTTCATAAAATTTCCATGTAAGTAATTAAATCAAAGGTTTTACAAAACCTAAGCTAACATGCATCATAACATCATCAAAATCTTCAACCTCAACCAACTTATACAGAAAACAGAGCATGCTCATCTTTGCCCAGCTTTTCGAGCACATAGTTTCATAACCAGAAATCTATCACATAAAACATGTAACATGCTCGAACTAACATGCTAGTAGCTACATAATATTACCATGCAAGCACCCATACCAAGGTTTCACCCAAACCCATACTTAGCATGCATAAAATCATCACAACAAAACCAAACTTAACCCAAAAATTTACCCAAGCAAGATATGGTTCCTCACCCTCTTTTGCTCCAATATTTGGCAAGGTTCCAAGCCTTGAAATGGCTGATCTCCTCCTCCTTCTTGGCTACAGAATGATGGACGAAATTTTGGGAAGAAAGGCTGGGGAGAAGGAGTGGTGGGTTGAATGATTGGGAGGGCAACTGGAGGTATGGGCAGCAGCAACTTGCTGGAATGGGTATGGGTTGAGGGGGGTGGTGTGGGTAGGGTTGTCATGTGGTGTTTAATTGTGTCCCGGTATTTAGTACGATGTATTAAAATATCCTCACTCGATATTTTATAACTTCATTTAATTAATACATCCTTTAAAACACCCAACATGCCCCCTAAATCATAACATCATATCATAATTATAATTCCCCAACTGAAATACACCACAACCCTTAAACATATCATAAATCATCATCATAGCACATAATCATATAACATTTCGGGGTATTACACCTTCTTGTAGACACAAGGTTCATCTACGTTTTTGATGAAACCAAACTCTTTGACAGCATCATCAAAACGAAGATTCCAACTCCGAGAAGCTTGCTTCAATCCATAAATGGATCGTTGTAGCTTGCATATCTTTCCAGCATCCTTTGGATCGACAAAACCCTCGGGTTGTGTCATGTACACATCCTCAAGTAAATTTCCATTAAGGAAAGCTGTTTTGACAGCCATCTGCCAGATTTCATAATCATGAAATGCAGCTATTGCAAGTAAGATCCTAATGGATTTAACCATGGCAACTGGTGAAAAAGTTTCATCATAGTCAATACCATGAATTTGTTTGAAACCTTTAGCAACCAGTCGACCTTTAAAGGTTTGTACATTACTATCCATGTCGGTCTTTTTCTTGAAAATCCATTTTCATCCTATGGGTCTTACCCCTTCAGGCGGGTCAACCAAAGTCCATACTTGGTTTGCATACATGGATTCCATCTCAGATTTCATGGCCTCTTGCCATTTCTCAGAATCAGGGCCCATTATAGCTTCTTGATAAGATGACGGCTCATTCTCATCAATAAGTAGTAAGTCACCTTGTTGAGTCACAAGAAATCCATATCTATGTGGCTCACGGTGTTCTCTTACAGACCTACGCTGGGCTTGTGTTTCTTGAGCAGGCATTTCACCCACAACAACTTGTGGTGTCTGCTCTGTTTCCATCTCAATATCATGTGCAATGTTTTCTTGTAGTTGAACTTCACTAAGTTCTATTTGTCTCCCACTGGTTCTTCTGGAAATAAATTCTCTTTCAAGAAAGACACCAGTCCGAGCAACAACTACTTTGTTCACGGTGGGATAATAGAAATAGTATCATTTCGTTTTCTTAGGATACCTCCCAAATAAACACTTATCAGATTTGGGTCCAAGTTTATTGGAGGCGTGACGTCTCACGTAAGCCTCACAACCCCAAATCTTTATAAAAGACATACTAGGACGTTTCCTAGTCCATATCTCATATGGTGTCTTTTCAACTGATTTAGATGAAACACTGTTCATATGAATATTGCTGTTTCTAAAGCATGTCCCCAAAAGGAAATTGGAAGATCTGCATGACTCATCATTGATCGAACCATGTCCAACAAAGTTCGATTCCTCCTTTTGGATACACCATTCCATTGTGGAGTATACGGAGGTGTGAGTTGTGGGACTATCCCACACTCCTTTAGATAGTCATGAAACTCATGGCTTAGGTATTCTCATCCTCGATCTGATCGGAGGATGTTGATACTTTTGCCAAGTTGGTTTTGTACTTCATTCTTGAAATCTTTGAACTTTTCAAAGGATTCATGTTTATGTTTCATTAGGTACACATACCCATATCTACTGAAGTCATCAGTAAATGTAACGAAGTATTGAAACCACCTCTAGCTTGTGTGCTTATTGGTCCACATACATCACTATGAATGTGACTCAATAAATCATTTGTCCTTTCAACATGTCCCTTGAAAGGGGCTTTAGTCATCTTGCCCATTAAACAAGATTCACATGTTTCATATGATTCAAAATCAAATGAATCTTATACTCCATCCTTATGAAGTTTTGATATGTGATTCCGTTTATATGGCCCAAGCAACAATGCCAGAGATAAATTGGATTAGAATCATTATTCTTAATCCCTTTAGTATTTATGTTATAGACAGGCATATCAAGATTTAATACATAAAGACCATTAATCAATTGTGCACTAGCATACAATATATCATTCAAATAAATGGAGCAACACTTGTCCTTTATAATAAATGAAAACCCAACCTTGTCCAAACAAGAAATTGAAATAATGTTTCTCGTGATAGAAGGCACAAAATAACAGTCTTTTAAATCCAATAATAAACCAGAATGCAAAGTTAAAGAGTAATCTCCTATAGCTAATGCAGCAACTCTTGCTCCATTTCCCACTCGGAGATCAACCTCGCCTTTCGCCAATATCCTACTCCTTTTGAGATCATGCACATTAACACAAATGTGAGAACCACATCCAGTATCTAATACCCATGATGAAGAACTAGATAAATTGTCTTCTATAACAAAAATACCTGAATTGGAAGTCATACTTCTGATCGCTATTATTTTAAACAATGTTTTTGAGTTTAGCGATTCTATACCGCAAGTGCACGATGTCAAGTTTTAGTAAAATGATAATATAAGTACGGGTTGTCGATCCCACGAGGAGTAGGAAATAAGTACCAAACTCCGCTAGTTTAACTATATTTAGCCTACGAAAAATTGTTATGACTAATTAACTAAAATAACTAATTAACTCAATAATTAACCCAAACAAACAATAGAGAATGAGAATGAAATCAATAGAGAGAATTATCAAGACTTTCGGTTCACCTATGTAATCCCCCACAATTCGCCTATTAGTTAATAATTAATTCAAACAATCTAAGGTGACGAGTTTTCCTAATTCACTTGTTATACCTTGGTCCGGCTATAACAAATCTAATACTAACGTAACAATAAGCCACTCTCGTACCCTTATTGAACAATTAATATTGTAAATCGATCTATGAAAACTTCTAGCCTTCAATTTTGGTAAATCTATTGCTATCACACATGTATTTGACTTTATCTCTCGATCTCAGCCTGAAATCCACTACATAAATTACTATATCGAATTCCAATTTTATCTCTCGATCTCAATTGTAATTTAATATCATTCAAGGATGATCAAACCCTTAAAAGCATGAAGAACAATGATCTATGCACTTAGATAATAAGAATCAATCAAAACATTAAAATTAAATCATGGGTTCATAACATATGATCCCCTAAGTCTTGATAACAAACTTAGCCTAGCAACATATTCAATATCAAATGCAATATCATGTATTTCAACATCAAAAGCATAAGAAAATTAAATAAAATCAAACAAAGTTTAGAAATACGTATAAACTAGAGATGTTGAATCGCGTCGTCGACCCGCAACTCCGTCTCTTCCTTTGCCGTGCTTTGTACGTGAGTTTCTTCTCAAATTTTACGTGAATTCTTCAGACTTCTTGCTGTCGTGCTTCTTCTTCACTTTCTCTGTTCCTTTTCTGTACGTGAATCTTCTCTTTGAATGCTGCTGATCGTTGCTGCTCTTCACTCCTCTCTGATTTTTCTCCTCACGTAACTTTTCTTGTTCTCTTTTCTTCTGATTCTCTCTTCTGTCTGATCTCTCCTTCTGTTTCTGTTTAATCGTATATCTCCTTCACCTCCACTCAGATCACTCTTTTACGTAACTATCGCTTCAATGCTGCTCACGTCTATCTTCTTTTTTTTTTTGTTCTGCACGTCTATTTATTTCCTTTCTTATCAGCTTCTTCACGTCCCTTATCTCTTATTTACGTCTGAATGTTTATCCCCCTTGTAAACTCCTGCTGCTCTGCAACTCTTCTTCTGTAAGTTTTACTCCTGCTTCTCACGTCTCTCTCTCGTTTATCTGTTCTCCCTAATAAATCTCCCATATCTTCCCGTCTGTCTCCTTTCTTGTTTTCTGAAGTCACGTTTCTTTTGTTCACCTCCAATCAATCTGCTCTTGTCTTCTTTATATGCTGCACGTCTCTTTGCCTCCTTCAAATCTCATATGCAATCTCTTTTTGTTGTCTCATATGCTGCACGTCTCTTTCTCCTCGTTTAACTCCTTCACGTATCTGCTGCCCTTAATCCTCACTCGTATCTATTCACGTCTCTTCTTATCTTACTTGCTGCATACGTAAATGTATGAGTAATGTGTCCCACTTGATTTCCTTACTTGTCCGATAATATCCGGTTGTGCTCGGTTTGGTCCTTTTTCAATAATTAAAGCTTATTTTCTCCACTTTTATGCATTTGGACCTGGATTCCTGAAATATACAAATATATACCAAAAAGGGTAATATTTTCCAGGAATCACTACAAAAACGCCCCTAATTATATATCAAATTAAGTGTAAAAATCACACTTATCAACTCCCCCAAACTTAAACTTGATCGTCTCGAGCAAGAAATAAGATCACAAAGTATAGTTCAATATTAAAGATTCAAATAAACAAATTCGTAGTCAATTATGTAGCTTAGACATCTCACTTACAGACAAATAACAGTCAATCAGAAAGTTCAACACGTTGTGTTTTCTCCTATATCGAGCAACATGTCTCCAAATCAGAATGTGCGTGTGTGCTATTGTCACTTTCAAGTTCCATGCAAATTTCATAGATTAAGTCATGCTAGTCAATGAAAAGTAAGATTATCGTTGAGCACCCCATAGTCCTATTTTCAAACAACTTCTCCACTAATGTAGTCACTCCCTAAACTTGGATCAATCGGTCTTTTAAAGCTTGTAATGTTAGGCCTAGGTGTTGGCTTCAAAGAAAGGATTGGATAGCACAAAGAAGAGTGTATAATCATGTAATGTTCATATTTTTAGCACAAAATTGAGCTTCTCTACTTTTTCTTTTAGCATTGGCCACTTTGGGTCTTAATTAGATTTTTTATTTTTCAAGGCTTTATCTATCTTTTTCTTTTCTCATTCATCAAATTTTTCAATAATAAGCTCATCAAAATATAGCAATTTATGCGCATCTAATGAGATTCATTATACTCCCTTTAGGTAAGGATGAATTCTTTCAATTTAGGCAAATAAAGGTGGGTTTAATGAGTTGCCAAAAAAATGTTGAATGGGGGCTAATAATATGTTAAACATACACCATTCTTTTTCATTTAGGCTCAAATTGGGATACTATAGATTGATATATATAATGGTAAGCTTGAAAGGCTCAAACGGTCCAAACATCGCCTAGATCATCTCCTAATCAAGTTCATGACTATAAAATTTCGCCTCAAAGTGTCATCATCAAATAGTTTCTAAGGTACTCTAAGATGCTCAAAACAATTCATTAAGTTCACAAAAAATTCACTACTACAAATGCAATTCACAATATTATGACTCAAATGTGCTCAATATATTCATCATCTTAGACATGCTACTCAAAACAAGACATTCACAAACAAGTCTTACAATCATCAAAACTCAAGTTGACATGCAAAGTGAGATTAATATCAACATGGAATAGAGACCACTACTATGATTTATTCTTATCTTACTAATTGAACTCATTTTCAAAAAAATTTTCGTTGGTGCTCCAGAAACGATAAATTTCCAAATAAGAAGCATGACATAGTAATTCACTCCCCCAAACTTAATTCATGCATTGTCCTCAATGTAATAAGCATGGAAAGTAAGACAAGGCAGTTACCGTTGACAACAACCGTCAGTGATCGTTGTCCAATTCCTTGTCAGCTTGTGGGGCATATTGTTGGACAGATCACAGCACACCTGGAGTCTCGTCAAAATCAAAAACAAAAACAAAACAAAACAAAAATAAACTAAAACTAAGCAAAGGGATATGAAATAGTTCTTGATTTATAGTCTCAAGCTGGACTTTTTGCCATTTACGCTCAAGTGCCGCTAGGGCCAGTGGGTGGAGTGTGATATCCCCGAAATGATTAATTGCAATCTGGTGCATTAATTAAGTTTATATGATTAATTATGTGGTAATTAATTATGTGTTGGAATTATTATGTTGAAATGCTTAGTCACGTGTTAGAGTGACCCGGGATAGCATTTCAGGGTGCATGTTGGGCATGTTGGGAATTATGGTTGGAAGCATGATTTATTTGCCTTGGTTAGCAATTAATTAGAAATCATGTGTTTAATTGATATTTTGGTGCATTTGGTTTAATGCTTTGGAAAATATCATGTTGGGGTGTTTTATAGACCATGGGTTGTGGATTGCATCTTTAATTAAACCCAATCCCCTTTTATACCCTTATAACCCCACCTCATCCACTTTCACTTTACCAAAATCAAATCCACAAACCCTTCTCCCTTCCATTTTCGAACTCAAGCTTTGGGGTGAAGAGAAACCTTTCAAAAATCTTGATTTGTGGAGATTGTTGGGTGATTTGAGGTCCCCAAGAGGTATGGATACCTCATGGTTAATTTTGTTGTGTTTTGTTTGAGTTTGGTATGATTTTGAAGGGTTTTGAAATGGGTTTGTGTTGGATTGTTGTGGGTTTGGTTATATGTTGGATTTATACTTGTTTTGAAGTATATTTTGGTGGTTTATGTTGTTTAGATGTTGTTGGTTTGTTTGGTTAAGTGTTGGAATGGGTTGGAAGGATTTTTGGGTGCAAAAATGGCAGAAATCGCGCCTCTGCGCGAGGCGATCGATCGCCTGAAAAGAGGCGACCGATCGCCAAGAGGCAGTAGACTTTTTGCGGGTTAGGCGATCGATCGCCTAAAATGAGGCGACCGATCGCCGAGAGGCAGTAGCCAAATCAAAGGAATGGCGATCGATCGCCATGTTTGAGGCAACCGATCGCCGCAGTGAAAATTTTGAGGCGACCGATCGCCTAAGGGAAGCGATCGATCGCCGCCTGTGGATTTTTGGGAAATGATTTCTTTTGTCAAATTTTTGGTATTTGGCTATTATTTGGCTTCTAATATGGGGTTGTGTGATTGTGTAGAACCATCCCAGGTAGCAACGCAACCAAGGAACTGAAGCCATATCAAATCCACTTTTGGAAAGGTACGTAGTGGACGTACGGGCACGCCAACGGTACATGTATCTTATATACTCATTGTTTATGCATTGTGGATGCGAGTATATATGTGGTATTGCATTGTGGATGCAAATACATGTTATGCATGATGTTTATAGATGCATATGATTATTGGTGCACATCCCATGAGTCGTGGTCATCCCGTGATGATTTTAATGCTTGCCGCTATTTGTTTTGGTTCCGCTAAATGTGAAGCGAGGGGTGGGAGCGCCGCATGTCACATTTGAGCGTGGTTATCATATAGGGCGAGGAAAGGGTATTTGCCGCTCAATGAGAGGCGAGGGGTGGGAGTCCCGCATCTCCATTGAAGCGAGGTTATCCTATGCCGCCTATATGTAAATAAGCGAGGGGCATTAAAATACATTGTGATGGACAGACTAGGGATTGGTGATCAGTATTTGGTATTGATGAGCTGGTATATGTCATGACATGTTTTGACCATTAAAAATAATCTGTTGATTATACTCATGAGTTATGGTACAGGGACAACTAAACGGGAAGCGTTTGAAATGCATGGGAAAACAGGAAGTGTTTTATTATGATTATGCATTTACTCTTTATCTTCATATTGTGTTGAATATGAATGATTATTATTGCTCATGTTTGGGGGTTGTCCTTGTAGGTACACGTTTGGCATGATAGAAGGGCTAGACGGGTTGAGATGGTGAGCTTGTCGAGGATGCTTTTGGGACTTGAAGGACAGGATTATTTTGGATAGTATCTACTCTAGGAGTAGTATAAAACTATAATCGAACACATTCATTGATTGTAATGTAATTAATTCTTTTGGTAGTCCTTATTTTTGGCATGTAATGCTTAAGCTCATAGACTCAACACGTTCTTTTACACTCTGATCTTTTATATTAGCTCTATTATGCCTTGATTCCGCACTTAAGGATTAGGGTCCTTACATTAGTGGTATCAGAGCAGTGGTTAGAGAACCCGGGAATGAGTGAAGGGTAGCCTTAGCATGATTGGCTAGGTGCTTACATTTGAAGCATGTTTATGCTTGTGGTGCATATTAATGTATATCCTGTTATACTAACGTGCTTATTCTCATTCCTGTTATCTAACGGCATAACATTTATATTGCTTTGGAATTGTTGTTAACATTTGTGTTACAGCATGGCTGCTAATGAGGAGGTTGGAGATGTTGGTAGTGTGAACGCAAGCGTTGGACAAGTGAACCCTCTACCTCCACCGCCCGTAGGCATGGAACCCGTAGCTCAGTTATTACTACCGGGTGAGATCAGTCTGACGCAATTTCTGTCTTACCATCCGCCCCGGTTTGAGGGGACAGAGTCCGGAGAGGAGGCTGAAGAGTGGTTGGAAAGACTTGAACAGATCTTTGTATCGGCTCCTTGTGCTGTTACAGCTTGGCTGAGGCTGGCGGAATTTCAGTTAGCTACGAAACCGCTAATGTGGTGGAGGAGCACGGTGATGGAGCTAAGAGCACTAGGTGCTGTGATTGATTGGACACTCTTCAGGACTAGGTTTCTTAACCGGTATTTCTCCGCAGCGGCGAGACAGACAAAGGAGGACGAGTTTACAAGTTTGAAACAGGGGAACATGACGATGTCAGACTATGCCACACGATACTCTTCGTTGCTGAGGTACGTTCCCCACATTGCCACCAATGGGCACGCTAAGATGAGGAACTTTATGAAAGGGTTGCGACCGGAGCTCTATGACCGGGTTATCACCAATAACCCAACTTCCTTTGATGATGCTCTCACAAGGGCGGAGCTTGCCGAGCTTGGGGTGGGAGCTTATTCTAGTGCTATGCCACCACCAGTACCGCAACAGAGGCAGACCAATGACAGCTTGAGGCCCCGAGGAGAGCCATTTAAACCTCGTGGTGCCTCTTCATCTTCGCGATTTGGTGGAAGGAAATTCTTTGGACAGAAGCAGGAGGGCAAGAAGGGCAATTGGTCGGCCAATCGAGGGTCTTCACAAGGGGATAGGCCGGGAGAGCCGAGGTGCAACAATTGTGGAGGGCCACATTCTTCAAACAAGTGTCCTGCCTGTTATATCTGTGGCAAGATGGGCCACATTGCTCGGTATTGCCCCACCCAGGGAGGACAGTCAGAGTTTCAGGGCAACAGGCCGAGGTTTGATGATAGGACTGTGCAGCAGAGGCAGCAGTTTGGGCCTCGACCATCGGGAGGTCAGACAGTAGGACCACCCCAGGGGCAGGTGTATGCACTGACCAGGGAGCAGGCCCAGGCAGCCCCAGAGGAGGTGATCGCCGGTATGTGTCATTTATTTACGTACCCTGCTTTTATTTTGATCGATACAGGTGCCTCCCACTCTTTTGTATCGGTGGGTTTTGTGGAAAGACACCATATGCGCACGTCTTCTTTACCCACGCCTCTTTTGGTCTCGACACCCACTGGAAGAAATGTCGTTGCGGATCAGTTTATGGCAGACTGCCTCATTTATTTTGAGGGCAACGAATTGAAGTCAGACTTGATTGTGTTGGGCATGTCAGACTTCGACTGCATCTTGGGTATTGATGTTCTGAATAGATATCAGGCAGTGGTAGATTGCCGGCAGAGGACAGTGAAGTTTAGACCTGAGTTGGCCAGTCAGTGGACCTTCTATGGCAACGGTTCTCGTGCGAAGATTCCGTTGATTTCAGCGATCAAGATGACTCAGTTGTTGGAACGTGGTCACACGGGCTATCTCATCTATGTCGTGGACACGTCTGGGAAGAGTAAAGAATTGAGAGTTGAGGATGTGCCAGTAGTGGCAGAGTTTGCTGATGTATTCCCAGAAGAGATCCCAGGATTCCCACCGGCTAGGGAAGTTGAGTTTGGGATCGAGCTGTTGCCAGGGACATCCGCTATCTCTCGTGCACCTTATAGGATGGCACCGGCTGAGTTGAGAGAGTTGAAAGAACAGTTGCAGGATCTCCTTGACAAGGGATATATACGCCCGAGCGTGTCGCCATGGGGAGCACCGGTTCTCTTTGTGAAGAAGAAGGACGGCTCGATGCGGTTGTGCATCGATTACCGGCAACTGAATAAGGCTACAGTGAGAACAAGTATCCTCTTCCAAGGATCGACGATCTGTTTGATCAGTTGCAAGGTACCAGGGTGTATAGCAAAATTGATTTGAGATCCGGGTATCATCAGATTCGAGTCAGAGAGGAAGATGTGCAGAAGACAGCATTCCGGACCTGATATGGACATTATGAGTTCCTAGTGATGCCGTTCGGCGTGACGAATGCTCCGGCGGTCTTTATGAGTCTGATGAACAGAGTGTTTCAGTCGTATCTTGATCAGTTCGTCATTGTGTTTATTGACGACATTCTCATCTACTCCCGGAGTGAGGAAGAGCATGTGAAACACTTGAGGACAGTGCTTCAGATTCTCAGAGAGCATCAGTTGTATGCTAAGCTCAGTAAGTGTGAATTTTGGCTGAGCAGTGTAGTGTTTCTGGGGCATGTCATATCGAGCAGAGGGATATCTGTAGATCCCAAGATGATTGAGGTTGTGATGGAGTGGGCTGCCCACACTTCTGTGCCTGTGATTCGGAGCTTCCTTGGTTTGGCCGGGTATTATCGATGCTTTGTCGAGGGCTTTTCGAAGATTGCCAAGCCGTTGACACAGTTGACCCAGAAGGGTGTGCCTTTCTTTTGGTCAGAAGCTTGTGAGGAGAGCTTCCAGGAATTAAAGCACCGGTTGACGACAGCACCGGTGTTAGTGATCCCTACGGAGAACTCCAGATTTGTTCTGTATACTGACGCATCACTTCAGGGCCTTGGGTGTGTTCTGATGCAAGATAAGCATGTGGTAGCTTATGCATCGAGGCAGTTGAAGCCTCATGAGACCAGATATCCAGTGCATGACTTGGAATTGGCGGCTATCAACTTCGCCCTGAAGATTTGGAGGCATTATTTGTATGGTACTTCATTTACCATTTACACGGATCACAAGAGCCTCAAGTTTTTATTCACTCAGGCGGAACTGAACATGAGGCAGAGGAGATGGATGGACCTACTCAAGGACTATGATTGTGAGATCGAGTACCATCCGGGGAAAGCTAATTTGACAGCAGACGCTTTGAGCCGGAAAGTGAGGAGTTCTGCTGAGGACGTCATCCATTTGTCAGCCATGATGACCTCCTATTGCCATTTGGGCTATGATTTTGACATTGATGCATCACCTGTGTATGTATTGACCTTGTTAGCTGAGCCAGATATCTATGAGAACATCAGGAGAGCTCAGAGGTCAGATCATGAAGTTCAGAGGTGGTTATCTTTAGTACATCTTGGTCAGCCAACGAAGTTCAGAGTGGCCGACGACGGATCCTTGAGATTGGGTAACCGTTGGGTGGTTCCGAGTACACCGGAGCTGCGTAAAGGGATCTTGGAGCGAGCTCACAGTAGCAGACTTAGCATCCACCCAGGCGGGAAGAAGATGTACAGAGATCTGCATGGTCAGTTTTGGTGGAAAAGGATGAAATCTGATGTCGTCGCTTTTGTGAAGAGGTGTTTGATCTGCCAGCAGGTTAAGGCAGAGAGGCAGAGACCTGGCGGCGAATTGAGAAGCTTGGAGATACCGAAGTGGAAGTGGGAACACATTTCCATGGACTTCGTGACTCATTTGCCGAGGAGTGCTTCAGGCTTCGATGCTATTTGGGTGATTGTGGATCGATTGACTAGCTCATTTTATACCCTATAGCATGACTTTCACCTTTTTGAGGATGGCGCATTTGTATATCAGAGATGTGGTGAGATTGCATGGGATCCCCGTTTCCATAGTGTCAGATCGAGATCCGCGATTCACATCTCATTTCTGGGAAGGCCTTCAGTCAGCCTTGGGAACTGAAGTCAGATTGAGCACTGCTTATCATCCTCAGACGGATGGCCAGACCGAGCGTACTATTCAGACGCTCGAGGACATGCTGAGAGCTTGTGTTTTGGAGTTCGATGCCTCTTGGCAAGATTCAGTGCCTTTGGTAGAGTTTTCTTATAACAATAGCTACCAGGCGAGTATTCAGATGGCTCCCTTTGAAGTTCTTTATGGTAGACGGTGTAGATCACCCTTGTGTTGGGATGATTTGGACCGCAAATCGGTCGGAGGACCGGAGTTGATTCGGGAGATGGAAGAAAAGATAAAGACGATAAGGCAGAAAATGAAAGCGGCCCAGGACAGACAGGCAGCTTATGCAAATAAACGGCGGAGACCGTTGAAATTTCAGTTGGGAGATAAGGTCTTTTTGAAGATCTCGCCTTTCAGGGGCGTTGTGCGATTTGGGATGCGCGGGAAACTGTCTCCGAGGTATGTTGGACCGTACGAGATTTTGCAGCGCATTGGCACCTTAGCTTACCGTCTGGCCTTGCCGCCTTCTTTATCTGGTATACATGATGTGTTTCATGTATCGATGCTGCGGAAGTATGAGCCGGATTCGTCGCATGTGTTACAGCCTTCCGAAGTTCAGTTAGAGTCCGATGTGTCTTATGTGGAACGGCCTGTCAGAATTCTGGATCGAGCAGACCGCAGACTTCGGAATAAAGTGATACCTATGATCAAGGTTCAGTGGGATCGCAGGGGTGTCGAGGAGGCTACGTGGGAGACGGAGCGGCATATGGTGCAGCACTACCCGGAATTATTCTCTGGTATGTGTTTATGTTTAGTTTCCTTTTGGGGTAAGTGCATGTGATTTCGAGGACGAAATCTTATAAGTAGGGGAGTATTGTGATATCCCCGAAATGATTAATTGCAATCTGGTGCATTAATTAAGTTTATATGATTAATTATGTGGTAATTAATTATGTGTTGGAATTATTATGTTGAAATGCTTAGTCACATGTTAGAGTGACCCGGGATAGCATTTCAGGGTGCATGTTGGGCATGTTGGGAATTATGGTTGGAAGCATGATTTATTTGCCTTGGTTAGCAATTAATTAGAAATCATGTGTTTAATTAATATTTTGGTGCATTTGGTTTAATGCTTTGGAAAATATCATGTTGGGGTGTTTATACACCATGGGTTGTGGATTGCATCTTTAATTAAACCCAATCCCCTTTTATACCCTTATAACCCCACCTCATCCACTTTCACTTTACCAAAATCAAATCCACAAACCCTTCTCCCTTCCATTTTCGAACTCAAGCTTTGGGGTGAAGAGAAACCTTTCAAAAATCTTGATTTGTGGAGATTGTTGGGTGATTTGAGGTCCCCAAGAGGTATGGATACCTCATGGTTAATTTTGTTGTGTTTTGTTTGAGTTTGGTATGATTTTGAAGGGTTTTGAAATGGGTTTGTGTTGGGTTGTTGTGGGTTTGGTTATATGTTGGATTTATACTTGTTTTGAAGTATATTTTGGTGGTTTATGTTGTTTAGATGTTGTTGGTTTGTTTGGTTAAGTGTTGGAATGGGTTGGAAGGATTTTTGGGTGCAAAAATGGCAGAAATCGCGCCTCTGCGCGAGGCGATCGATCGCCTGAAAAGAGGCGACCGATCGCCAAGAGGCAGTAGACTATTTGCGGGTTAGGCGATTGATCGCCTAAAATGAGGCGACCGATCGCCGAGAGGCAGTAGCCAAATCAAAGGAATGGCGATCGATCGCCATGTTTGAGGCAACCGATCGCAGCAGTGAAAATTTTGAGGCGACCGATCGCCTAAGGGAAGCGATCGATCGCCGCCTGTGGATTTTTGGGAAATGATTTCTTTTGTCAAATTTTTGGTATTTGGCTATTATTTGGCTTCTAATATGGGGTTGTGTGATTGTGTAGAACCATCCCAGGTAGCAACGCAACCAAGGAACTGAAGCCATATCAAATCCACTTTTGGAAAGGTACGTAGTGGACGTACGGGCACCCCAACGGTACATGTATCTTATATACTCATTGTTTATGCATTGTGGATGCGAGTATATAAGTGGTATTGCATTGTGGATGCAAATACATGTTATGCATGATGTTTATAGATGCATATGATTATTGGTGCACATCACATGAGTCGTGGTCATCCCTTGATGATTTTAATGCTTGCCGCTATTTGTTTTGGTTCCGCTAAATGTGAAGCGAGGGCTGGGAGCGCCGCATGTCACATTTGAGCGTGGTTATCATATAGGGCGAGGAAAGGGTATTTGCCGCTCAATGAGAGGCGAGGGGTGGGAGTCCCGCATGTCCATTGAAGCGAGGTTATCCTATGCCGCCTATATGTAAATAAGCGAGGGGCATTAAAATACATTGTGATGGACAGACTAGGGATTGGTGATCAGTATTTGGTATTGATGAGCTGGTATATGTCATGACATGTTTTGACCATTAAAAATAATCTGTTGATTATACTCATGAGTTATGGTACAGGGACAACTAAACGGGAAGCGTTTGAAATGCATGGGAAAACAGGAAGTGTTTTATTATGATTATGCATTTACACTTTATCTTCATATTGTGTTGAATATGAATGATTATTATTGCTCATGTTTGGGGGTTGTCCTTGTAGGTACACGTTTGGCATGATAGAAGGGCTAGACGGGTTGAGATGGTGAGCTTGTCGAGGATGCTTTTGGGACTTGAAGGACAGGATTATTTTGGATAGTATCTACTCTAGGAGTAGTATAAAACTATAATCGAACACATTCATTGATTGGAATGTAATTAATTCTTTTGGTAGTCCTTATTTTTGGCATGTAATGCTTAAGCTCATAGACTCAACACGTTCTTTTACACTCTGATCTTTTATATTAGCTCTATTATGCCTTGATTCCGCACTTAAGGATTAGGGTCCTTACATGGAGTGTATACATCCTCCATGTAATAGTGTCGTAACCACTTTTCTTTGACCGTGAACAGCGCCCCGTGGTCATCTCTCAGTTTGAAGGTGTCGAATGGTAGAACATCGACAACTTTGAACGGTCCAGCCCATGGTGCGTCAGACTCCATGGAAAAAAGTCTCATCTTTTTCCTATTCATTAACACCGAGTCTCCTACACCAAATTTACCTCCACTTTGTTGGCCATTCGATGTGACCTCCACCTTCTTCCCACTCCTAACCTGCATCGCATCAACCGATAGTGTATCAATTATATTGACACTAAAACATCGGTGTTCAGTGCGTGTAGTATTCACAATTTTGAACATATCAAAAGTAACTTGATCCCCCCCTACTCGGAGGATCAACTTCCCTTCTTGGACATCTATCAAAGCCCTTCCAGTAGCTAGGAATGGTGTTCCTAATATCAATGGCATGTCCGCCTCCTCCTTTATGTCTAGCACCATGAAATCCACCGGAATGGTGAATTTGTCAACTTTGACTGGTACATCCTCCATCATCCCATGATGGTACTTGATGGACTTGTCCGCCATCTGCAATGAGACATTGATCGCTTTTAGCTCTCCTAAGCCCAACTTCCTGTACACAGACAAAGGCATTAAATTGACACTTGACCCCAAATCACATAAAGATTTATTAAAAGATTTAGAATTTATTTTGCAAGGTATAGTGAACTCTCTGGATCCTTTAACTTTGGAGGTGAATCATTTTGAATGACAGCAGAACACTCCTCAGTTAAGTTTATCATCTCATGCTCTCCCAGTTTCCGCTTTTTTCTCAGAATCTCCTTTAAAAACTTAGCGTAATTTGGCATGTGCCGGATAGCATCAATGAAAGGCATCTCAATATGAAGATTCTTAATCAATTCTAAAAATTTAGCAAATTTAGCATCAATCTTTGCTCTCTTATACGCAGCGGGGAATGGGAGTGGGATCTCTACCTTAGCATGTGTGATGGGTGTAGAGGTCTTAGCAGACTTACCTTTGTCGCGTGTTTGTCCCTCTTCTTGCTTGATTTCCGCCTCACCTTTCAGCTCAATGTGTGCATCCTTCTTCTCAGTGACCTCATTTCCACTCCGCAAGATGATAGCATGGACTTGCTCCCTAGGGTAGTCTCAGTGTCACTAGGTAGTGATCCTTGTGCTCGTCTGGCTAGGTTTTTTGCTAACTGTCCCACTTGGACTTCCAAGTTCTTTATCGACACCTCGTGATTTTGGAATCTAGTTTCCATCCCTGTGATGAACTTGGTCAACAGCTCCTCCATGCTTGGCTTTGGTGCATACCCCGGTGGTGGTTGGGGATAGTTCCTCGGCCTAGTATTGTACGTATTTGGGTAGGGGTAGGTCTGTGGAGGTCGGTTCCCTACAAAATTAACAGCTTCATTAGTAGTAATGAATCGGTTACCAACCTGGCATTCAGTGCTCGGATGTCCTTCTTGGCAAAGCTCGCATGTAACAGTTTGAACTTGCATTGCATGCATTCTCAAACTATCCATCTTCTTGTTTAGCGCTTCTAACTGGGTAGCTATGGCAGTGACTTCACTCACTTGATGCAATCCGACTTGCTTCTTTGGCAAGTTCCTTTCAGACTGCCATTGACAGCTATTAGCAGCCATCTCCTCCAATAGCGTATAGGCCTCCTCGGGCGTCTTCCTCATCACAGTTCCTCCTGACGCTGCATCAATCATAGAACGATTATCAGAAAATAAACCGTTATAAAATGTTTGTACCTGCAGCCAGATAGAGAGGCCGTGATGTGGGCATCTCCTTAGTAGATCTTTGAAGCGCTCCCAAGCCTCATATAGTGTCTCTGGATCACATTGGGCAAAAGTAGTGATATCATTGCGCATCTTGGCCGTCTTGGATGGTGGAAAGAATTTTGACAAGAACAACTGCGCCATTCCATCCCACGTGGTAATAGATCCTGCAGGAAACGATTGTAACCATGATTTAGCTTTATCTTTTAAAGAAAAAGGAAACAAACGTAACCTGATGGCGTCGTCAGTAACGCCATTATGCTTGAATGTGTCACAAATCTCCAAAAAGTTGGAGATGTGGGCATTTGGATCGTCAGTAGCTGCTCCCCCCAAACTGGACCGAATGTTGGATCATCTGTATGATAGCAGGCTTGATCTCGAAGTTGTTAGCCTGGATAGTCAGTCTCGTGATACTCGACAATGATCCATGGAATACAGGGTGGGCATAGTCCATGAGTGATCTTGCAACTGGTGGTACTGGAATCTCCTCGGTATTAGCCATATGTGCTCTTGCTTGCCTTAGCCTCCTTTGACAAGTGCGTTCAATCTCAGGATCAAAGGGCTCAAGTGTAGGGTTGCTACTCCTTAACATGCACCAAGAGATAGTACCTGTAACAATCAACCAAAAAGAACACAAACAGTAGAAGAGTAGAGAGAAAAAAAAATGAAAAATAAAAACAAATAAATGACTAAACTACAGTCAACTAATCTAGTTTGATATTATTAAAACTAGTCCCCGGCAACGGCGCCAAAAACTTGATCGCTATTATTTTAAACAATATTTTTCAGTGTAGCGATTCTATACCGCAAGTGCACGGTGTCAAGTTTTAGTATAATGATAATATAAGTACAGATTGTCGATCCCACGAGGACTAGGAAATAAGTACCAAACTCCACTAGTTTAGCTATATTTAGCCTACGAAAAATTGTTATGACTAATTAACTAAAATAACTAATTAACTCAATAATTAACCCAAACAAACAATAGAGAATGAGAATGAAATCAATAGAGACAATTATCAAGACTTTCGGTTCACCTATGTAATCCCCCACAATTCGCCTATTAGTTAATAATTAATTCAAACAATCTAAGGTGACGAGTTTTCCTAATTCACTTGTTATACCTTGGTCCGGCTATAACAAATCTAATACTAACGTAACAATAAGCCACTCTCGTATCCTTATTGAACAATTAATACTGTAAATCGATCTATGAAAACTTCTAGCCTTCGATTTTGGTAAATCTATTGCTATCACACATGTATTTGACTTATCTCTCGATCTCAGCCTGAAATCCACGGCATAAATTACTATATCGAATTCCAATTTTATCTCTCGATCTCAATTGTAATTTAATATCATTCAAGGATGACCAAACCCTTAAAAGCATGAAGAGCAATGATCTATGCACTTAGATAATAAGAATCAATCAAACTTTAAAATTAAATCATGGGTTCATAACATATGATCCCCTAAGTCTTGATAACAAACTTAGCCTAGCAACATATTCAATATCAAATGCAATATCATGTATTTCAACATCAAAAGCATAAGAAAATTAAATAGAATCAAACAAAGTTTAGAAATACGTATAAACTAGCGATGTTGAATCGCGTCGTCGACCCGCAACTCCGTCTCTTCCTTTGCCGTGCTTTGTACGTGAGTTTCTTCTCAAATTTTACGTGAATTCATCAGACTTCTTGCTGCCGTGCTTCTTCTTCACTTTCTCTGTTCCTTTTCTGTACGTGAATCTTCTCTTTGAATGTTGTTGATCGTTGCTGCTCTTCACTCCTCTCTGATTTTTCTCCTCACGTAACTTTTCTTGTTCTCTTTTCTTCTGATTCTCTCTTCTGACTGATCTCTCCTTCTGTTTCTGTTTAATCGTATATCTCCTTCACCTCCACTCAGATCACTCTTTTACGTAACTATCGCTTCAATGCTGCTCACGTCTATCTTCTTTTTTTTTTTGTTCTGCACGTCTATTTATTTCCTTTCTTATCAGCTTCTTCACGTCCCTTATCTCTTATTTACGTCTGAATGTTTATCCACCTTGTAAACTCCTGCTGCTCTGCAACTCTTCTTCTGTAAGTTTTACTCCTGCTTCTCACGTCTCTCTCTCGTTTATCTGTTCTCCCGAATAAATCTCCCATATCTTCCCGTCTGTCTCCTTTCTTGTTTTCTGAAGTCACGTTTCTTTTGTTCACCTCCAATCAATCTGCTCTTGTCTTCTTTATATGCTGCACGTCTCTTTGCCTCCTTCAAATCTCATATGCAATCTCTTTTTGTTGTCTCATATGCTACACGTCTCTTTCTCCTCGTTTAACTCCTTCACGTATCTGCTGCCCTTAATCCTCACTCGTATCTATTCACGTCTCTTCTTATCTTACTTGCTGCATACGTAAATGTATGAGTAATGTGTCCCACTTGATTTCCTTACTTGTCCGATAATATCCGGTTGTGCTCGGTTTGGTCTTTTTTTCATTAATTAAAGCTTATTTTCTCCACTTTTATGCATTTGGACCTGGATTCCTGAAATATACAAATATATACCAAAAAGCGTAATATTTTCCAGGAATCACTACAAAAACGCCCCTTATTATATATCAAATTAAGTGTAAAAATCACACTTATCAACTTCCCTTTGTCTTCCTAAGATCCTCCAGCTATACTTTGTAGTTCCTCTTCCAATGCCCGGTCTCACCGCAATGGAAACAGTTCCCTTCCTTAGCCACTCCTCCCTTTGGCTTGAGTTCAGAAGCTTGAGGCTTAGATTTAACAAAGACTTTCTTGTTCTTCTTAAAGCCCTTTGCTTTAGCCTTTCCTTTGCTCTTATTCACAATAAGAACATTAGTGGGCTTAGGTTTTTCGGTGTTAGCTTTAAAGGTTCTCATCATACCAAGCAACTGTGGTAGAGTCTTTTCGATTTCAATCATATTGTAACTCAAGACAAATTGACTATAGCTATCAGGCAACGATTGCAAGATTACGTCAGTGGCCAACTCTTGGTCCAATGGAAAACCTAGCTTTTCAAGATTCTCAATGTACCCAATCATCTTCAGTACATGAGTTCCAACAAGGCTTCCTTCTACCATCCTGCACTGGAATAACGCTTTAGAGACGTCATACCTCTCTTGTCTTGCTTGTTGTTGGTAGAGTTGCTTTAAGTGCTCGATCATATCGAACGTCTCCATTTCCTCATGTTGCTTCTGAAGCTCAGAGTTCATGGTGGCAAGCATAAGGCAACCAACATCAAGTGCGTCATTTTGATGCTTCTTGTAAGCATCCTTATCGGCTTTAACGGCCGTCACGGGAGGTTCCTCAGCAGGTAAGGGTTCCTCTAGGACATATTGCTTTTTCTCTTGTTTGAGGACAATCCTCAAATTCCTATACCAGTCTAGGAAATTAGTCCCATTCAGTTTGTCCTTCTCAAGGACCGGTCGTAATGACAGTGTGCTAGTTACGTTATTTGATGCCATGTATATCTACAATATAAATATGCAAAATAAGTATGATTTTAATCATTTAATAAGGTCTTATATTAAATGACACTCCCACTATTTTGTTTAAAATTATCAACCCTCGAAACCTTAGTGGGCCAAGATCCACATTTCACCTAATCCTGAGTTAGCTTTGGCTAATCACCCAAGACTCGGTTATTTAGGTAGACAACACTTTGTCAATTACATCACATGTAATTCTTGGATGGTTGGACGAACAACACTTTGTTCAAATTCATCTAATGAATTATTATCCAACCCCATGCCTCTAGGTTCCCAATCCTATTGAGATAACCTAGTTAAGTCAGACCCAATATAAAGTAAAACGGATATCACTTTTATCCTTTCGCGCCTTACCAAGATTGTCACCGTGCTTTGCTTTGACAAACCCACACATGTTCAATCGAAGTCTTGACGAGTACTTTTAATTTTGGAAGGCATCTAAAACTTAATATTATTAGAGGGATTTATTGATCTCATGATTTTATTGATAATTAAAAATATGTCTGGTACATATACGCATATACATATCTACATATATGTATAACAATCATCAATATAAACATCATAAGATAAACATGCATCACATACATTAACTTAAATAACCGTGACATGGTTATAGCCCCTACTAAAGATTTTCTCAAGCCAATGAGAAAATCCTAAAAGGTCAACCTAAGGTAACTTCTACAAGCACCTCTTTGGCTCCCTTTTGTGAATGGCCTCCTCATCCCGGCACCTTGGTCCATCTTCATTGATATCCATCAATAAAATAAACTATACTCTATAACAATTACATGAGATAGAGAATTCCTCGAGTTACATTCGAGGGGAACATAGGGGAGGGATATCATTTAGGAAAAATAGAGAAGGCACGATACGCAGGCCGTAATAAATTACAAACATTCACAAAATCCTATCTAATAGATTATAGGGCTATAACCATGCACCATGCTCAAACAACACATAAAAATGCTATAACAATTAATGAATTAAATTCTAAACATTTTAAAATTTAATTCTAATTAAAAACTGTAAAATAAAATTTTGGAAAATTATTGTACGCTCGGGGCATCATATACCACGGTGACTCGGCGCGTCTCAAGCCATGGACTTGCTAACCCTGGCAACCCCACGATAGCAATCTTGTCACAGACCAAGGGTTCGAAAAACCCTAGCATGACACACGGCCCAACCATGCACGAGACTAGGGTTCGAAAACCCTAGCCTACATGCGACGATGGCCGAGAGCCAATGGGGCCAAGGGTTCGAAACCCTAGCCCATTTGCGTGCGGCGACCGAGAGCCTATGGAGCCAAGGGTTCGAAACCCTAGCCCATGTGGTTGCAGCCGCCACCTTGCATGAAACCGTGAACCCTAGCTAGGGGGTGCACGAGACAAAATTGGCTTGTAAGCCGTAGCTAGGCTATGGTCCGAACCATACACGAGTCAAGGCTAGATTTTGTGCACATATTATCGTATACATCAATCCGTCAATTATATCACATATAATATTGCGATGATTTCCACAAAATCGATTATCACATATCATATATGAATCATACAGTTTATAAACATGCAAGAGATTCAAAAAACATGATTAAACAATTAATCACATATTCCTGATATGAGATTTGTACACGGCTCTGATACCACTGTTAGTAATCCGATCAAACAAAACGCAGCGGAAAATAAAACTGGATTCCTACTAAGGACCTATACAAAGTAATCATATCGAGATTGAATAGAATCATACCCTTGTAGCGTGTTTAAAGCAGATTCCTCTTTGCAACACCACGAGTCACGAACAATGATTTGCACCTTTGTCTCTACGGTATCCACACGATCAAATCGAAAGGGACGTTAAAGAACAAGTTGCTAGACTTGTTCTTCAACCAAAACAAAGACACACACGGTTCACAACCGATAAACGGCGGTCGGATGATCAACCAAGGCGGCGGCGATGGCCGATGGTTCTCGGATGAGAGGGGCGGCCGAATGCCTTTTTGGGTGGCTACTAGGTTTTAGAAAAAATTAACACTTAATCATCTCAAACACTTGTTAGCTTATTATATCTAATATTAGATTTAATTAAAGGCTTTCAAAAAGCCTCATTGGCCCAAACCCAACATCTTAATTAAATCTATATATCTAATATTTGTAATTAAGACTCTTCTTAATTAATTAATTCATCCAATGAATTTTATCTCCATTTATCGATTTAATCTTTTGTGCGACCCGATAGGATCTTGCAATGTTGGCAGTGACATAAAATCTAATTTTATGTCACAAGCAATGAGCGGTATCTAGCAACACGTCAAGGCTACCCAAATTACAAGAATGTCATTGACTGGACATAACCTATGGACTGTGATATATTAACCATGTAACTTAATCCCTTTTGTCCAATGTGTTTAGATTGAACACGAGTCATGGAATAGTCATACTCGTATATTCAATCTTTTATTTCTTGATCCCCAAGTAGAACTAGAATGAACGAATAAGCTCGATATCACATATCGACTTATTCGAGCATGGCCATGCATTTTAGTCTCACTTGATCAAGGGCCAAACACTTCTCCTGTTATATAGGAGGGACAAATCCTATCTCGATCAATCAACATCCCTCTACATAATTCGTAGTATATCCAATAGTTGTCTTTATAGTTTACCCTGTTACATGTAATGTTTGACAATATCAAGATACATAACTCCTTATGTTGGGATCTCAGATGATCTCAAGTCGTAAGGATTACATACACTATTAGAATTGCTTATGACACTCATATAACTACCCATGTAGCATTCTCACGGTTGGTCTGTCCAGTACAGTGTTCTCTAACATGTACCCATATGTTGATTGTTGGGATATGCCCTAAGACAAGTCATTAGATGATTGTTTTGACATACAATGTTTGTGATTTTATGAATGGCAATTCATTATTATATATTATTCTTTTAACTGTGCAATGTGAATAAATATATATGTTAATGTCCTTAGAATAATATTGTATTATTCTTAAACATTGTCCCTAGTCAAGTATTATCATGAATCAGGATAATGATAATACATAGAGACTAGTATGTGTTGATTGATGAATTGTTCATTGATATGAGATATCAAATCAACACATGGGTACATGTTAGAGAACGATGTACTGGACAGACCCACCATGAGAATGCTACATGGATAGTTATATGAGTGTCATAAGCAATTCTCATAGTGATAATAATGTATGTAATCCTTACGACTTGTGATCATCAGAGATCCCAACATAAGGAGTTATGTATCTTGATATTGTCAAACGTTACCTGTAACAGGGTAAACTATAAAGGCAACTATTGGATACACTACGAATTATGTAGAGGGATGTTGACTGATCGAGATAGGATTTGTCCCTCCTATATAACAGGAGATGTGTTTGGCCCTTGATCAAGTGAGAACTAAAATGCATGGCCATGCTCGAATGAGTCGATATGAGATATCGAGCTTATTCGTTTATACTAGTTCTACTTGGGGATCAAGAAATAAAGATTGAATATACGAGTATGACTATTCCATGACTCGTGTTCAATCTAAACACAAAGGACAAAGGGATTAAGTTACATGGTTAATATTATCACAAGTTCCTAGGTTATGTCGAGTCATTGACATTCTTGTAATTTGGGTAGCATTGATGTGTTGCTAGATACCGCTCGTTGCTTGCGACATAAAATGAGATTTTATGTCACTGCCAATATTACAAGATCCTATCGGGTCGCACAAAAGATTAAATCGAGAAGGGAAATTAAATTCATTGGATGAATTAATTAATTAAGAAGAGTCTTAATTAAGTGATTAAAAGGTTTTAATTATATCATGGGTTTGGGCCCATAAGACTTTGAGAAAGTCTTGAACTTAATTAAGCCCCTTTAATTACTTGATATAATTAATTGTAGGAGACAATTTTATCATTCATTCCAACCTACACACAAAGAAGGACTCGGCCGACTCACTCCTTTTCTCTCTCGGTTTCGTGATAGCCGAAGGGAGGGTGGTGATTTCGTGCCATCTTTTCAATTTAGAATCGAGTGTGTTTCTTGTTCCGGTTTAAGAACTTGTCTAGCTACTTGTTCTTAAACTATCCCTTCAACTGATTTGATCGTGTGGATACCGTTGAGGCAAAACTTGACAAGTTTTGCTAGTGACTCGAAGGAGACGTTGGACGTGGTGCTGCTCCGTGGAATCTGCTCAAACACGCTACAAGGGTGAGACTTTTGTAAAACCTTTATCTGATATGAATCCCTATTTATAGATCCGGTGTCTAGTAATCCAAATTTTAAATTCCGCTGCGTTGTATGCTTTATGGATTACTTACAGTGGTATCAGAGCCGTGTACAAGGCTCATATCGGATTTATGTGGTTAAATAGTTTAATCATATTTAGATTTTTATTGCATGCTTTAAAACTGTATAATTCATATATGATATGAATTAAATTGAATTTGTGAAATTGTCATGAGGGCTAGGGTTTTCGAACCCTTGGCTCGAGATGGTTTAGCCGTTGTGGCTAATAATTGTGCATGGAAGTGTCGAAACTTGATTAGGGTTTAGAACCCATTGGCTCGTGATGGCTAGCTCATGACGGCTAGGGTTTTGAACCCTAGTAGCCGTGCATGGGCTCGGCCATCGTCGCCCCTTTGCTAGGGTTTTGAATTCTATTGGCTCGATAAAGTATTGAGGCGGTGCAAGTTGGTTCGATCATGGTCCACGGAATTGTGAGGGACGACGGCTACACCACATGAGGGCTAGGGTTTTCGAACCTTTTGGCTCGAGATGGTTGAGCCGCCACCGTCATGAACCGTACATGGTTGGACCGATAGAAACAACGTAAGAGCAAGGCGGCTAGGGTTAGACCCTAGCGCCGCCGCCGCTTGCTCTATGGCTCGGCCGTGGGCTAGGGTTTCGAACCCTAGGCCCATGATTGGTCCATGATGGTTCGAACCATGATGGTTCATGGTTTAGTCATTTTAGTTCGTGGCATGTGATGTCCCGAGCGTACGATATTTTTCAAAATTCTATTTTACAGTTTTAATTAGAATTAAATTTAAAATGTTTAGAATTTAATTAATTAAATGTTAAAGCATGCTTTATGTGTTGTTTGAGCATGGTGCATGGTTATAGCCCTTTGACCTATTAGATAGGATTTGTGAATGTTTGTAATTTATAATACGACCTGCGTGTCGTGCCTTCTCTATTTTATTCTAAATGTTATCCCCCCCTATCTTCCCCTCGAATGTGAATCGAGGAATTCTATATCTTGTAAATAGTATAGTCTAATTGTTGATGATGATCAATGAAGATGGAGCATCGTGTCGGGATGAGGAGGCCATTCACAAATTGGAGCCAAAGGAGGTGCTTGTGAAGTTACCTTAGGTTGACTCTTAGGATTTTCTCATTGGCTTGAGAAAATCGTTAGTAGGGCTATAACCATGTCACGTTTAATTATGTATGTTGATGCATGATTTATCTTATGTTTTAGATTGATAATTGTATTACACATATATGTAGATATGTATACAACTATATGTAGTGGACATATTTTAAATTATCAAACTAATCATGAGATCAATAAATCCCTCTAAAATATTAAGTTTTAGATGCCTTCCAAAATTAAAAGTACTCGTCAAAAACTTCGATTGTACATATGTGGGTTTGCCAAAGCAAAGCACCGTGGCAATCTTAGTAAGGCGCAAAAGGATAAAAGTGATATCCGTTATACTTTAAATTGGGTACGACTTAACTAGGTTATCTCAATAGGATTGGGAACTTAGAGGCATGGGTTGGATTATAATTCATTTGATGAATTGAACAAAGTGTTGTTCGTCCAACTATCCAAGAATTACATGTGATGTAATTGACAAAGTGTTGTCTACCTAAATAACCGAGTCTTGGGCGATTAGCCAAAGCTAACTCAAGATTAGGCGAAATATGGATCTTGGCCCACTAAAGATTTCGAGGGTTGATATTTTTTAAACAAAATAGTGGGAGTATCATTTAATATAAGACCATGTTAAATGATTAAATCATAAACTTATTTTGTATATTTATATTGTAGATATCCATAGCAACTAACAATACAACTAGCACATTATCACTGCGATCGGTCCTTGAGAAGGACAAATTAAATGGGACAAAGTTCCTAGACTGGTATAGGAATCTGAGGATAGTCCTCAAGCAAGAAAAGAAACAATATGTCCTAGAGGAACCCTTACTTGTTGAGGAACCTCCCCTGACGGCTATGAGAGCAGATAAGGATGCTTACAAGAAGCATCAGAATGACGCACTTGATGTTGGCTACCTTATGCTTGCCACCATGAACTCTGAGCTTCAGAAGCAACATGAGGAAATGGAGGCGTTCGATATGATCGAACACTTAAAAAAAATTGTACCAACAGCAAGCTAGACAAAAGAGGTATGACGTCTCTAAAGCGTTGTTCCAGTGCAGGATGGTAGAAGGAAGCCTAGTTGGAACTCATGTGCTCAAGATGATTGGGTACAATGAGAATCTGGAGAAGCTGGGTTTTCCATTGGACCAAGAGTTGGCCACCGATGTAATCTTGCAATCGTTGCCTGAGAGCTTCAGTCAATTTGTAGTAAATTACAATATGACCGACATGGAAAAGACTCTACCACAATTGCTTGGTATGTTGAGAACATATGAAGCAAATACAAAGAAGACTAAGGCCACAAATGTTCTTATTGTGAATAAGGGCAAAGGTAAGGCCAAAGCTAAAGGCAATAAGAAAGCAAAGAAGGTCTTTGTTAAATCTAAGCTAAAGTCTTATGCACTGAAGCCAAAGGGAGGGATAGCAAAGGAAGGGAACTGTTTCCATTGCGGTGAGACCGGCCATTGGAAAAGAAACTGCAAAGTATATCTGGATGATCTAAAGAAAGGAAGTGTGACTTCCACTTCAGGTATTTTTGTTATAGAAGTCAATTTATCTACTTCTTCATCATGGGTATTAGATACTGGATGTGGATCTCACATTTGTGTAAATGTGCAGGACCTCAAAAAGAGTAGATTGTTGGCGAAAGGCGAAGTTGATCTCCGAGTTGGAAATGGAGCAAGAGTTGCTGCATTAGCTATCGGAGATTATTATTTATCTTTGCCTTCTGGTTTATCGTTGATTTTAAAAGACTGTTATTTTGTGCCATCCATTACCAAAAACATAATTTCTATTTCTTGTTTAGACAAGTGTGGGTTTTCATTTATAATAAAGGACAACTGTTGTTCTATTTATTTAAATGATATGTTTTATGCTAGTGCGCAAATGGTGAATGGTCTTTATTTATTAAATCTTGATATGCCTATCTATAACATAAATACTAAAAGGATTAGAAATAATGATTGTAATCCGACTTATCTCTGGCATTGTCGCTTGGGCCACATAAACGAGAACCGCATATCTAAACTTCATAAGGATGGAGTATTAGATTCATTTGATTTTGAATCATATGAAACATGCGAATCTTGTTTAGTGGGCAAGATGACTAAAGCCCCTTTCAAGGGACATGTTGAAAGGACAAATGTTTTATTGTGACTAATACATAGTGATGTATGTGGACCAATAAGTACACAAGCTAGAGGTGGTTTTCAATACTTCGTTACATTTACTGATGACCTCAGTAGATATGGGTATGTGTACCTAATGAAGCATAAGCATGAAACCTTTGAAAAGTTCAAAGATTTCAAGAATGAAGTACAAAACCAACTTGGCAAAAGTATCAAAATCCTTCGATCATATCGAGGAGGTGAATACTTAAGCCAAGAGTTTCATGACTATCTAAAGGAGTGTGGGATAGTCCCACAACTCACTCCTCCGTTTACTCCACAATGGAATGGTGTATCCGAGAGGAGAAATCGAACCTCGTTAGACATGGTTAGATCAATGATGAGTCATGCAGATCTTCCGATATCGTTTTGGGGACACGCTCTAGAAACAACAATTTTCTTACTGAACCATGTTCCATCTAAATCAGTGGAAAAGACACCATATGAGATATGGACTGTGAAGCGTCCTAGTATGTCTTTTATGAAGATTTGGGGTTGTGAGGCTTTCGTTAGACGTCACGCCACTAACAAACTTGGACCCAAATCTGATAAGTGTTTATTTGTGGGGTATCCTAAGGAAACGAAAGGATACTATTTCTATTATCCCACCGAGAACAAAGTAGTTGTTGCTCGGACTGGTGTATTTCTTGAAAGAGAATTTATTTCTAGAAAAACCAGTGGGAGAAAAATAGAACTTAGTGAAGTTCAACCACAAGAAAACACTGAACCTGAGATTGAGATGGAAACAGAGCAGGCACCGCAAGCTGTTGTGGAAGAAGTACCTGCTCAAGCTGTTATGAATGGCAATCCATTATTATATATTATTCTTTTAACTGTGCAATGTGAATAAATATATATGTTAATGTCCTTAGAATAATATTGTATTATTCTTAAACATTGTCCCTAGTCAAGTATTATCATGAATCATGATAATGATAATACATAGAGACTAGTATGTGTTGATTGATGAATTGTTCATTGATATGAGATATCAAATCAACACATGGGTACATGTTAGAGAACGATGTACTGGACAGACCCACCATGAGAATGCTACATGGATAGTTATATGAGTGTCATAAGCAATTCTCATAGTGATAATAATGTATGTAATCCTTACGACTTGTGATCATCAGAGATCCCAACATAAGGAGTTATGTATCTTGATATTGTCAAACGTTACCTGTAACAGGGTAAACTATAAAGGCAACTATTGGATACACTACGAATTATGTAGAGGGATGTTGACTGATCGAGATAGGATTTGTCCCTCCTATATAACAGGAGATGTGTTTGGCCCTTGATCAAGTGAGAACTAAAATGCATGGCCATGCTCGAATGAGTCGATATGAGATATCGAGCTTATTCGTTTATACTAGTTCTACTTGGGGATCAAGAAATAAAGATTGAATATACGAGTATGACTATTCCATGACTCGTGTTCAATCTAAACACAAAGGACAAAGGGATTAAGTTACATGGTTAATATTATCACAAGTTCCTAGGTTATGTCGAGTCATTGACATTCTTGTAATTTGGGTAGCATTGATGTGTTGCTAGATACCGCTCGTTGCTTGCGACATAAAATGAGATTTTATGTCACTGCCAACATTACAAGATCCTATCGGGTCGCACAAAAGATTAAATCGAGAAGGAAATTAAATTCATTGGATGAATTAATTAATTAAGAAGAGTCTTAATTAAGTGATTAAAAGGTTTTAATTAAATCATGGGTTTGGGCCCATAAGACTTTGAGAAAGTCTTGAACTTAATTAAGCCCCTTTAATTACTTGATATAATTAATTGTAGGAGACAATTTTATCATTCATTCCAACCTACACACAAAGAAGGACTCGGCCGCCTCACTCCTTTTCTCTCTCGGTTTCGTGATAGCAAAAGGGAGGGTGGTGATTTCGTGCCATCTTTTCGATTTAGAATCGAGTGTGTTTCTTGTTCCGGTTTAAGAACTTGTCTAGCAACTTGTTCTTAAACTATCCCTTCAACCGATTTGATCGTGTGGATACCGTTGAGGCAAAACTTGACAAGTTTTGCTAGTGACTCGAATGAGACGTTGGACGTGGTGCTGCTCCGTGGAATCTGCTCAAACATGCTACAAGGGTGAAACTTTTGTAAAACCTTTATCCGATATGAATCCCTATGTATAGATCCGGTGTCTAGTAATCCAAATTTTAAATTCCGCTACGTTGTATGCTTTATGGATTACTTACATTGATTTGATATCTCATATCTATGAACAGTTCATCAATCAAAACATACTAGTCTCAATGCATTATCATTATCCCAATTCATGATAATACTTGACTAGGGACAATCTTTAAGAACAATACAATATTATTCTAAGGACATTAACTTATATATTAATTCTTATTACACAGATACTCGAATAATATATAATAATGAATTGCCATTAATAAAACCATAATACATTGTATGTCATAAACAATCATATAATGAGTTGTCTTAGGGCATATCCCGACAGTAAGAGCAGTTATTGAGGAAACTACTTGCTTATACCGATGTACATGTGGTGGGCATGATCCCACCCACACATGAAGGTGTGGAATAAATCCTAATTGCGTAGGATTGCTTTGTGGTTGAGTAAGGACACCGAGATGTTCGTCATGCATTGGTGTTAGAGAAATATTGGGTGATAACCCACTCTAATTGATTCTACGGTATGGTGTACCATAATGGAACGTATGATACGTTGGTAGGTTTGGTATAAACCTAAGGAGGCAGCGATTTGCTAGCCAGGTACAGTGCTATAGTGTGCTTGTGATAGCCATTATACAGCTCGTTGGAACCGAGTTGGGTAAATCGTATGATTATACGATGAGTGTTTATGGTGGACTCTTGTAGTCACTGTGTGGCATGAGGATTGAGGCAGGGATTGTCTCACGAGAACGTTTATACGTTGAATGGTTTGAGGGACTTGTACAGGGATAGCTCAATTTTGTTGGGAGTACCAACGTGTGTCAACAAGTCATTGTTAGCGCTGGTTGGAAAATCCTTGCATATGAAATGCAATACGGGACGCAATTGGAATTGTGAGATATAGTTAGTGGGGTGACACTACTATATTGTTTGTATCTCTTGAAGAGATTTGGATCATACTGTCTTGGAGACAGCTGGTATCGATCGAGGGTTGATTGTGAATCAGCCATGGTAAGCATTACTGGTGTTGGACCAAGTGATGGCCTTATATTTTCGGTGAGACGTACGAGGAGGCGTCTCCGGGGAAATGATTGAGATTGTGGAGTACTATGGTATTAGTACGGAGCATTGTTAGAATGAGTATACGTTGTGTATACGGATTTCGGATTGGTAATAGTTGCAAGGATGCACTATTCTGAATCGGTTGTGTATTTTATTGGTTTCGAGATATATTTTGGTATAAATATATCCAGGTTTTCCGAACGGTGATTCGAGGTTAGAGGGTCATGGGTTCATGACATTTTCCTTGTGAGGAAGGCGGTACTGATATACCTATCTATTGGGAATCCTTGGGAGATTCGTTGAGTCGGTTGGGTGGTGTCGATGTGGGAATCACACCATTGGTCATTGGCTCGTCAATCATCATTCTCTACGGTGTGAGAATAACTGAGGATTGATAGTTGTATTTGGGGCTGGTGGGTATGATTGGAGATACCCGAGCCGAGCGCTTTGAGTATGCATGTGGTGCTGGTGCTTAGGCATGTATACCGGTGCGTGTATGAAAATGCTAGTATTTTGGTAATTGTCGAGCATCGGATTAGTCTGCTTGGATGGATGAATCTCTGGTGAGAGATTGTGGCACCTTGAGATTGGTAATCTCAATGGCACGATGTATTCTGAAGAATGATCGTGAGATTCGGTCGACTTCCTCTGATGAGGGATTGTTGTATTTTGGAGTAATGGTAGTTCATTCTGAGTAATTTGATAGCATCCCTGTGTTAGGATTGTTGATCCCTGTGTTAGGATTGTTGAATCCTAGGGTAAACAAGGATGGTCGGGGTTCAATCTGTTGGGTGTCATTGTTGACACGTGGTGTGAGAATGTAATTGATTTTTCTTGCATGTTCTCTAAGGATCATCGTCAATACATGACGGTCCAATAACACTCATCGTCAATAGATGACGATCCAATAATACTCATCGTCAATACCATGACGGTCCAATAATACTCATCGTCATTACCATGACGGTCCAATAATACTCATTGTCAATACTTGACGGTCCAATAATACACATCGCTTTGTGTAACATCGGCAAGTATTTCATAAATATAGCACTTTGCTCCGTAGGCTCAAGATGTGACTCCCATGTACGCGTCACTTTGCCCCTCAGGCTCAAAAGGTGACCCCCATACGCGTAGCACTTTGTCCATCGGACTCTTCTATATAATTTCAATGGTCCCCAATATCTCAAATCAAATATTAAAGCATGAGTATAACTTCACATATAACTGCATTCTCATAATCACAACATGCTCATACTTGATCATCGTCTCGTCTGTTGTTATCAACCAACAACACAATATTGTCAACATTTCTTGTCATCAGACATCATATCTCGTTTCTCATTCCCTACAAAATCGAGTTTCTCAACACTGTATGCATATATATAACAAGTGCACACCACAAATAAATTCATTTATCATTCCATTAGTAACAATCTCAAATCATTATTACTTCACATTCAACCAAGGAATACTAGTTAAATAGGTACCCACTTATTGTCATCCTCAAACAATATCACTTCAGTGGGTATGTTCATTACCATTGTAATACCCCCGAAATGTTATGTGATTATGTGTTATCTTACATGATTATGATTATATGAAGGGTTGTGGTGTATTTAAATTGGGGGTTATAATTATGTTATGATGATATGATTTAGGGGGCATGTTGGGTGTTTTAAGGGATGTATTAATTAGGTGAAGTTATAAAATATCGAGCGAGGATATTTTAATACATCGTGCTAAATACCGAGGCACAATTAAACACCACATGGCACCCCAACCACACCACCCCCCTATCACTCGCCCGCCCCCCCCCCCCCCCCCCCCCCCCACTTGGCAAACCCATGCCTCATTACTCACCCCCATCCCCAACCCATGCCCAATCACTTTTCCTTCCCTTCTCCTAATTTCCCTCTTCCTTTCCCCTCTTTTTCGTCCCTGAAGTGCTGCAAAATAGGGGGAAAAAGTTGGGTTTATTAGGTGTAAAACCTTGCAAGAAGAGGAGCAAAAAGAGAGGGGTAAGTGGGTACTCTGTTTTCAGGGTTTTGGTTAAGTTTAAGTTTGGTTGGGTGATTCTTCATGCATGCTAGTATAGGTTTGGATGAAACCTTGGTATGAGTACATACCTGGAAGTATTTTGTAGCTACTAGCATGTTTACTCGAGCATTTTACATGTTTTATGTGTTAGATTTCTAATTATGAAAGTATGTGCTCGAAAATCTGGGCAAGAGGTGCATGCTCTGTTTTTCTGTAAAGATTGGATGAGATCTAAGTTTATGAGGATGTTATGGTGCATGCTAACTTAGGTTTTGTAAAACCTTTGATTTAAGTACCTACATGGAAGTTTTACGAGGTTCCTAGCATGTTTGTTTAAGCAAGTATGATGTGTTATGAAGTAGATTTGATGCCATGAAATGAGGTGCTCGAAAATCTGGGGAAGTCCCGATTTTCAGAGTGCTCGATCGATCGAGATTCTTGTCCCGATCGATCGAGCGAGGCAGAGGATTTAAAGCATGGTTCGAAATTCAGGGGCCGATCGATCAAAAGGAATTTTCGATCGATCGGTGAAGCTCCTCGATCGATCGGTAAATTATTTTGATCGATCGATCGAGGCAGAAAGTTGGCACTGTTTATCATGTTTTCTCGATCGATCGAGACTTGGGTGCCGATCGATCGAGAGAGACAGAATCTTGGCAAATAATTTTAATTGATTATTTTGAAGAATTTTGTCAATAATTCATGAAATAGTATCTAATATTGTATTATGTGGTTATGTAGAACCATCCCAGGTACCAGCACAGTCAAGGAGATAAAGTCTGTTGACTCCTCATCCTTTTAAAAATGTACGTAAGAGACGTACGGGCATCGGACGGTAAAACACACCTCTACACTATGACTATCCATTTATCGCATGAGTATTTACGATGAAATGATGATGTTTATATGATGTTTATATAATGATACGATGTTATGATTGGGTAATATGCCAATATGGTAAGATGCCAAATGATGTTATGATTTGGTAAGATGCCCATATGGTAAGATGCCATACGATGTTATGATTGGGTAAGATGCCCATATGGTAAGATGCCATACGATGTTTATGATTGGGTAAGATGTCCATATGGTAAGATGCCACACGATGTTTATGATATGGTAAGATGCCATACGATAGGGTAAGATGCCCATATGGATGAATGCGAATCAGGGACAATAAAAAGAAGTTAATGAATAACCAGCAAGTTTACTTAACTAAGATTTCATGCATTTAAATGTTATGTTTTTATGATGTTAAGTAAAGATGAATACGCTCATGATGTGTTGTCCCTGTAGGTACACTTTTGGACGGAAGGACTAAGGGTCGGGTTGAGGCAGTGAGCTAAAAGAACACAAAGATGTAGAGGATTCAGCTTTTGATTAGTATCTACTCTAGGGGTAGTATAAATCTAAATGTTAGCATTCATTATGGGAATGTAATTAATAAGTTTTTGGAAGTTTGATTTTTGGCCTGTAATCTTGTTAGCTCACGTAACAACCGGAACTCTAAAATGTCAATAATGCATGTTTAGTACATTAATACGTTATACACTGTTAAGGTGGGAAGACCCCACATTAGTGGTATCAGAGCAGTGGTTAGATAACCCGGGAATGAGTGAAGGGTATCCTTAGCAATAAGTTAGCTAGATGCTCACTTTTAAACATGTTTTGTGCTTAAGTTGCATATGAAGTATATGATGTTACACTAACTTGTTCGATTATCTAACGATGTATTATATGAACTGCTTTTGGGTATTGTTGTTAACCCTTGTATTGCAGTATGGCAGCAAATGTGGAAGTGGGCGATGCGGTAAGTGTTAATGCATGTGCTGGGCATACGAATCCCCTACCACAGCCAGCCTTGGGTGAAGAACCTTCTGAACAATAGTTATTACCGGGAGAACTAAGTTTGGCTCAATTTCTGACATACCGACCCCCGATGTTCGAAGGAACCGAGACTGGGAAATGGCTGAGGAATGGTTGGAGAGAATAGAACATATATTTGTGGCAGCTCCTTGTGCTAAGACAGCCTGGATAAGACTAGCGGAGTTCCAATTGGCCAAGAAGGCGCTGATGTGTTGGAAGACCACAGTGATAGAGCAAGAGGCTCAGGGTCAGGAAATAACTTGGAAACTGTTCAGGACTCGCTTTCTGACCCGCTACTTTTCAGCTGCCGCACGACAGGCTAAAGAAGATGAGTTTACCAACCTCAAGCAAGGTAACATGCCTGTGTCAGATTATGCTCTTCAATACTGTTCCTTGCTCAGATATGTACCTCACATTGCTGCAAGCACTCAAGCGAAGATGAGGAACTTCATGAAGGGTTGAGGCCTGAACTGTATGACAGGGTGATCACTTATGGCCCTGCCTGTTTTGATGATGCACTTTCACGGGCTGAGCTAGCCGAACTGGGAGTAGGTGCATATCCTGATGCCGTACCACCTCAAGCACTCCCTCAGAAATCTACTTCTGACAATTTGAAGCCGAGGGGTGATCAGTTCAAGCCAAGGGGGAACACATCGGCTTCGAGGTTCAGTGGTAAGCGGCCCGATAATCGTTGGAAGGGAAGTCGTAGGAATGATGCTCCATCTGGAAGAGGGCAGTCTCAGGGAGACAGATTCGGGAAGGTCCAGTGCACTCTTTGTGGGCAACCACATTTGACGAAAGACTGTGTAGGATGTTATGTTTGTGGCGACAGAGGCCTGGTGGAGAGCTGAAGAGCTTAGAGGTACCCGAATGGAAGTGGGAGCATATTTCTATGGACTTTGTGACCCACTTGCCAAGGACGACCTCAGGATTTGATGCGATCTGGGTGATCGTAGATAGGCTGACGAAGGTGGCTCACTTTATCCCTTATTGTATGTCCTTCACATACCTAAAGATGGCTCAATTATATGTACGAGATGTGGTGAGATTACATGGGATTCCAGTCTCGATTGTGTCTGACAGAGACCCAAGGTTTACTTCACATTTCTGGGAGGGTCTCCAAACAGCTTTGGGCACAGAAGTGAGACTGAGTACAGCTTATCACCCACAGACAGACGGCCAGATGGAGCTTACCATTCAGACGCTCGAAGACATGTTGAGGGCATGTGTTTTGGTGTTTGATACTCCATGGCAGGATTCACTGGCACTGGTGGAGTTCTCCTATAATAACAGTTATCAGGCTAGCATTCAAATGGCTCCTTTTGAAGCTCTGTACGGACGACGATGTAGGTCACCGCTGTATTGGGAGGACTTGACTAGTAAAGCGGTCGGAGGACCGGATATGATCAGGGATATGGAAGACAAGATTAAGTTGATATGCCAAAAGATGAAAGCGGCCCAGGATAAGCAAGCAGCCTATGCCAATAATCGGCGACGACCGCTAGAATTTCAGTTAGGAGACAAGGCCTTCTGAAAGATCTCGCCCTTCAGGGGTGTGGTTCGGTTTGGTATGCGGGGAAAATTATCTCCGAGGTATGTTAGGCCATATGAAGTATTGCAGCGTATCGGTACTTTAGCCTACCGTTTGGCACTACCGCCGTCCCTGTCTGGCATACACTGTGATATCCCCGAAATAATTAATTGCAATTTGGGCATTAAATGTGTTTATATGATTAATTATGGTGGTAATTAATTATGTGTTGGATTTATTTATCTTATGGAAATGCATGGTCACATGGAAAGGGTGACCCGGGAATGCATTTCGGGGTACATGTGTTGCATGTGGTTATTTGGGTGTTTTAATGACTTGCATGTATTGGTAGTCATTTATTGGGGAAACATGCATATATTTGAGATTGTGGAACATTGTGGTGTTATGCTTTTAAATATCATGTTGGGGTGTTTTATACACCATGGTATTGTGGAATGCACTCTATTTTAAATAACCCACCTTTATACCCCAACCCCCACCACACATTCACTCTTACTTTTTAACTTTCCCAAAATTACACCACCCAAACCCTCCTTTTCCCCATTTTCGAAATTGAGCTTAAGGGTAAAGGGAATCCTTCCAAAAACCTTGATTTGTGGAGTTTGTTGGGAGATTTGAAGTCCCCAAGAGGTATGGATACCTCATTGTTGTCTTTGTAGTGTTTTATTTGAGTTTGATATGGTTTTTGAAGGGTTTTGAAATGGGTTTGTTGGGGTTGGTATTATTTTGGTTGAGTATTGAGTTTATGAGTTTATGAGGATGTTTATTGTGGATTTTTAGAGTTTTGGTATGGTTGATGTTTGAATATTTGAGTTTGTTTGAGTTTGGGAAGGAGAAGGGTGAATAGTGCCCGAATATCACGTGTGCAGGACTCGGCGATCGATCGGCGCCTTCAGCGATCGATCGCGAGCTGCAAGGGCTGAAGGCAGTAGCCTTCAGCGATCGATCGCGAGTTTGGCGTGATCGATCGGCGAGGCCGCGATCGATCGGCGCAAACTCGGCGATCGATCGCGAATTGTAAGATTTTGTTGGGCGAGGCAGTGTAGTCTCGCGATCGATCGGGGCTATATGGCGATCGATCGCGAGACACCAAAATTGGTGTTTTTGGATATTTTTGTGGGATTTTTGGTATCGGACTATTATTCGGTTCTAATATTGATTTGTGTGAATGTGTAGAACCATCCCAGGTGGCGACACAGCCAAGGAATTGAAGTCCTACCACATCCTACATTTTGGAAAGGTACGTAGAGGACATACGGGCACCCAACGGTACATGTATCTAGTATACTCATTATTATGCATTGTGGATGCGAGTATATATGTGATTATGCATTGTGGATGCAAATACATGTTGAATTATGCATGATGATTGTATATGCATATGATGGTTATTGGTGCACATCCCATTAGTCGTGGTCATCCCTTGATGATTTTAATGCTTGCCGCTATTTGGTTTGTTTCCGCTAAATGTGAAGCGAGGGGTGGGAGCGCCGCATGTCACATTTGAGCGTGGTTATCATATAGGGCGAGGAAAGAATATTTGCCGCTCAATGTGAGGCGAGGGGTGGGAGTACCGCATGTCCATTGAAGCGAGGTTATTCTATGCCGCCTATATGTAAATAAGCGAGGGGCATTAAAATACATTGCGATGGACAGACTAGGGATTGGTGATTGATATTTGATTTGATGAGATGGTATTATGTCATGACATGTGTAGACCATTAAATAATCTATTGATTATACTCATGAGTTATGGTACAGGGACAACCAAACGGGAAGCGTTTAAAATGCATGGGAAAAACATGAAGTGTTTTATTATGATTATGCATTTCCGCTTTATATTCATATTGTGTTGAATATGAATGATATTATTGCTCATGTTTGGGGGTTGTCCTTGTAGGTACACTTTTGGCATGATAGAAGGGCTAAGACGGGTTGAGGTGGTGAGCTTGTGAAGAATTCTTTTGAGAAAGGAAGGACAGGATTAATTTTGTATAGTATCTACTCTAGGAGTAGTGTAAAGCTATAACTGATAACATTCCTTTGATTTGGGAATGTAACTAATCCATTGATAGTCCTCATTTTGGCATGTAATTCTTAAGGCTCATAGTCTCAACACGATTATTTTACTCTGATCATTTATATTAGTTCTAATTATGCTTTTAATCCGCACTTAAGGAACTAGGGTCCTTACATTAGTGGTATCAGAGCAGTGGTTAGAGAACCCGGGAACGAGTGAGGGGTAGCCTTAGCATGATTGGCTAGGTGCTTACATTTGAAGCATGTTTATGCATGTGGTGCATATTGATATATATTATGTTATACTAACATGCTTATTATCATCCCTGTTATCTAACGGCATAACATATATATTTGTTTTGGAATTGTTGTTAACCTTTGTGTTACAGCATGGCTGCTATGAACGCGGGGAACCTCAATGAAGAGGTGGGCGATGTGGGCAGTGTTAATGCTAGTATTGGTCAGGCAAACCCTCTACCTCCACCAGCAGTAGGCATGGAACCAGTGGCTCAGTTATTGCTACCTGGTGAGATTAGCTTGACTCAGTTTCTGTCTTACCACCCGCCCCGGTTTGAGGGAACAGAATCAGGAGAGGAGGCTGAGAAGTGGCTAGAAAGACTTGAGCAGATATTTGTATCGGCTCCTTGTGCTGTTACGGCTTGGCTGAGGCTGGCGGAGTTCCAGTTAGCAAAGAAACCTTTGATGTGGTGGAGAAGCACGGTAATGGAACTGAGAGCACTGGGTGCTGTGATTGATTGGACACTCTTCAGGACCCGGTTTCTGAACCGGTACTTCTCCGCAGCAGCGAGACAGACGAAGGAGGATGAGTTTACAAGTTTGAAACAGGGGAACATGACGGTGTCAGACTATGCCATGCGGTACTCTTCGTTGCTGAGGTATGTTCCCCACATTACCACCAATGGGCACGCAAAGATGAGGAATTTTATGAAGGGGTTGCGACCGGAGCTCTTTGACCGGGTTTTCACCAATAACCCCACTTCTTTTGATGATGCTCTCACAAGAGCGGAGCTTGCCGAGATTGGAGTAGGAGCTTATCCTAGTGCTGTGCCACCACAAGTACCACAACAGAGGCAAACTAATGACAGCTTGAGGCCCCGGGGAGAGCCATTTAAACCTCGTGGTGCCTCTTCATCTTCACGGTTCGGTGGGAAGAAATTCTTTGGGCAGAAGCAAGAGGGCAAGAAGAGCAATTGGTCCGCCAACTGAGGGTCTACGCGGGGAAATAGATCGGGGGAGCCAAGGTGCGACAATTGTGGAGGGCCACATTCTTCGAGCAAGTGCCCTGCCTGTTATAGCTGTGGCAAGATGGGCCACATCTCTCGATATTGCCCCACCCGGGGAGGACAGTCAGAGTTTCAGGGCAACAGGCCGAGATTTGGTGACAGGACAGTACACCAGAGGCAACAGTTTGCGCCTCGACCATCGGGAGGTCAGACAGTGGGACCGTCCTAGGGACAGGTGTATGCGCTGACCAGAGAGCAGGCTCAGGCAGCCCCAGAGGAGGTGATCGCCGGTACGTGTCATTTATTTACGTACCCTGCTTTTATTTTGATAGATACAGGTGTCTCCCACTCTTTTGTATCTGTTGGCTTTGTGGAGAGACACCATATGCGCACGTCTTCTCTACCCACGCCTCTCTTTGTCTCGACACCCACTGGAAGAAATGTCGTTGCTGATCAGTTCATGGCAGATTGCCTCATTTATTTTGAGGGCAACGAGTTGAAGGCAGACTTGATTGTGTTGGGCATGTCAGACTTCGACTGCATTGTGGGTATTGATATTCTGAACAGATATCAGGCAGTGGTAGATTGCCGGCAGAAAACAGTGAAGTTCATACCTGATTTGGGTAGTCAGTGGACGTTTTATGGAAACGGTTCTCGTTCGAAGATTCCGTTGATTTCAGCGATCAAGATGACTCAGCTGTTGGAACGTGGCCACACGGGCTATCTCATCTATGCCGTGGACACGTCTGGGAAGAATAAAGAACTGAGAGTTGAGGATGTGCCAGTGGTAGCAGAATTTGCCGATGTATTCCCAGAGGAGATTCCAGGATTTCCACCGGCTAGAGAAGTTGAGTTTGGGATCGAGTTGTTACCGGGGACATCCGCTATCTCTCGTGCACCTTATAGGATGGCACCGGCAGAGTTGAGAGAGTTGAAGGAGCAGTTGCAGGAGCTCCTTGACAAGGGATATATACGCCCGAGCGTATCGCCATGGGGCGCACCGGTTCTCTTTGTGAAGAAGAAGGACGGTTCGATGTAGTTGTGCATCATTACCGGCAACTGAATAAAGCCACAGTAAAGAACAAATATCCTCTCCCTAGGATTGATGACTTGTTTGATCAGTTGCAAGGTACCAGACTTTATAGCAAGATTGATTTGAGGTCCGGGTATCACCAGATTCGAGTCAGAGAGGAAGATGTACAGAAGACAGCATTTCGGACTCGATATGGACATTATGAGTTCCTAGTGATGCCGTTCGGCGTGACGAATGCTCCAGCGGTCTTTATCAGTCTGATGAACAGATTGTTTCAGCCGTATCTTGATCAGTTCGTCATTGTATTTATTGACGACATTCTCATCTACTCCCGGAGTGAGGAAGAGCACGTGAAACACTTGAGGACAGTACTCCAGATTCTCAGAGACCACCAGTTGTATGCCAAGCTCAGCAAGTGTGAATTTTGGTCTAGCAGTGTAGTGTTTCTGGGGCATGTCATATCGAGCAGCGGAATATCAGTGGATCCCAGGAAGATTGAAGCTGTGATGGAGTGGGATGCACCCACTTCTGTGCCTGAGATACGGAGCTTCCTTGGTTTGGCCGGTTATTATCGACGCTTCGTCGAGGGCTTTTCGAAGATTGCCAAGCCGTTGACACAGTTGACCCAGAAAGGAGTACCATTCTTTTGGTCAGAAGCTTGTGAGGAGAGCTTCCAGGAGTTGAAGCACCGTTTGACCACGGCGCCAGTGTTAGTGATCCCTACGGAAAACTCCAGATTTGTTTTGTATACCGATGCATCACTTCAGGGCCTTGGGTGTGTACTGATGCAAGATAAGCATGTGGTAGCTTATGCATCGAGGCAGTTGAAGCCGCATGAGACGAGATACCCAGTCCATACTTGGAATTGGCGGCTATCATCTTCGCCCTGAAGATTTGGAGACATTACTTGTATGGTACTTCATTTACCATATACACGGATCACAAGAGCCTCAAGTTTTTATTCACTCAGGCGGAGCTGAACATGAGGCAGAGAAGGTTGATGGACTTACTCAAGGACTATGATTGTGAGATTGAGTACCATCCCGGAAAAGCTAATTTGACAGCAGACGCTTTGAGCCGGAAAGTGAGGAGTTCTGCTGAGGAAGTCATCCATTTGTCGGCTATGATGACCTCCTATTGCCATCTGGGCTATGATTTTGACATAGATGCATCATCTGTGCATGTATCGACCTTGCTAGCTGAGCCAGATATCTATGAGAACATCAGGAGAGCTCAGAGGTCGGATGATGAGGTTCAGAGGTGGCTATCGTTAGTACATCTTGGTCAGCCAACGAAATTCAGAGTGGCCGATGACGGATCTTTGAGGTTGGGTAACCGTTGGGTGGTTCCGAGTACGCCGGAGTTGCGTAGAGGGATCTTGGAGCGAGCTCATAGTAGCAGACTTAGTATCCACCCAGGCGGGAAGAAGATGTATACAGATCTGCGTGGTCAGTTTTGGTGGAAGAGGATAAAGTGTGACGTCATCGCTTTTGTTAAGAGGTGTTTGATCTGCCAGCAAGTTAAAGCAGAGAGACAGAGACCTAACGGCGAGTTGAAAAGCTTGGAGATACCGAAGTGGAAGTGGGAGCATATTTCCATGGACTTCGTGACTCACCTGCCGAGGAGTACTTCAGGCTTTGATGCTATTTGGGTGATTGTGGATCGATTGACTAAGGTAGCTCATTTCATCCCCTATAGCATGACTTTCACCTTTTTGAGGATGGCTCAACTGTATATTCGAGATGTGGTGAGATTGCATGGGATACCCATTTCCATAGTGTCGGATCGAGATCCACGATTCATGTCTCATTTTTGGGAAGGTCTTCAGTCAGCCTTGGGAACTGAAGTTAGATTGAGCACTGCATATCATCCTCAGACGGATGGCCAGACCGAACGTACTATCCAGACGCTCGAGGACATGTTGAGAGCTTGTGTTTTGGAGTTCGATGTTTCTTGGCAAGATTCGGTACCCTTGGTAGAGTTCTCTTATAATAACAGCTACCAGGCGAGTATTCAGATGGCTCCTTTTAAGCTCTTTATGGCAGACGGTGTAGATCACCCTTGTGTTGGGATGATTTGGACCGCAAATCGGTCGGAGGACCGGAGTTGATTCGGGAAAATGGAAGAAAAGATAAAGATGATAAGGCAGAAGATGAAAGCAGCCCAGGACAGACAGGCAGCTTATGCGAATAAACGGCGGAGACCGTTGGAATTTCAGTTGGGAGATAAGGTCTTTTTGAAGATCTCGCCTTTCAGGGGCGTTGTGCAATTTGGGATGCACGAGAAACTGTCTCCGAGGTATGTTGGACCGTACGAGATTTTGCAGCGCATTGGCACCTTAGCTTACCGACTAGCTCTGCCGCCTTCTTTATCTGGTATACATGATGTGTTTCATGTGTCTATGCTGCGGAAGTATGAGCCAGATCCGTCGCATGTGTTGCAGCCTTCTGAGGTTCAGTTAGAATTCGATGTGTCCTATGTGGAACGGCCTGTCAGAATTCTGGATCGAGCAGACCGTAGACTTCGGAACAAAGTGATACCTATGATCAAGGTTCAGTGGGATCGCAGGGGTGTCGAGGAGGCTACGTGGGAGACGGAGTGGCATATGGTGCAGCACTACCCGGAACTATTCTCTGGTATGTGATTATGTTTAGTTTCTTTTGGGGGTAAGTGCATCTGATTTCGAGGACGAAATCTTATAAGTAGGGGAGTATTGTGATATCCCCGAAATAATTAATTGCAATTTGGGCATTAATTGTGTTTATATGATTAATTATGGTGGTAATTAATTATGTGTTGGATTTATTTATCTTATGGAAATGCATGGTCACATGGAAAGGGTGACCCGGGAATGCATTTCGGGGTACATGTGTTGCATGTGGTTATTTGGGTGTTTTAATGACTTGCATGTATTGGTAGTCATTTATTGGGGAAACATGCATATATTTGAGATTGTGGAACATTGTGGTGTTATGCTTTTAAATATCATGTTGGGGTGTTTTATACACCATGGTATTGTGGAATGCACTCTATTTTAAATAACCCACCTTTATACCCCAACCCCCACCACACATTCACTCTTACTTTTTAACTTTCCCAAAATTACACCACCCAAACCCTCCTTTTCACCATTTTCGAAATTGAGCTTAAGGGTAAAGGGAATCCTTCCAAAAACCTTGATTTGTGGAGTTTGTTGGGAGATTTGAAGTCCCCAAGAGGTATGGATACCTCATTGTTGTTTTTGTAGTGTTTTATTTGAGTTTGATATGGTTTTTGAAGGGTTTTGAAATGGGTTTGTTGGGGTTGGTATTATTTTGGTTGAGTATTGAGTTTATGAGTTTATGAGGATGTTTATTGTGGATTTTTAGAGTTTTGGAATGGTTGATGTTTGAATATTTGAGTTTGTTTGAGTTTGGGAAGGAGAAGGGTGAATAGTGCCCGAATATCGCGTGTGCAGGACTCGGCGATCGATCGGCGCCTTCAGCGATCGATCGCGAGCTGCAAGGGCTGAAGGCAGTAGCCTTCAGCGATCGATCGCGAGTTTGGCGCGATCGATCGGCGAGGCCGCGATCGATCGGCGCAAACTCGGCGATCGATCGCGAATTGTAAGATTTTGTTGGGCGAGGCAGTGTAGTCTTGCGATCGATCGGGGCTATATGGCGATCGATCGCGAGACACCAAAATTGGTGTTTTTGGATATTTTTGTGGGATTTTTGGTATCGGACTATTATTGGGTTCTAATATTGATTTGTGTGAATGTGTAGAACCATCCCAGGTGGCGACACAGCCAAGGAATTGAAGTCCTACCACATCCTACATTTTGGAAAGGTACGTAGAGGACGTACGGGCACCCAACGGTACATGTATCTAGTATACTCATTATTATGCATTATGGATGCGAGTATATATGTGATTATGCATTGTGGATGCAAATACATGTTGAATTATGCATGATGATTGTATATGCATATGATGGTTATTGGTGCACATCCCATGAGTCGTGGTCATCCCTTGATGATTTTAATGCTTGCCGCTATTTGGTTTGTTTCCGCTAAATGTGAAGCGAGGGGTGGGAGCGCCGCATGTCACATTTGAGCGTGGTTATCATATAGGGCGAGGAAAGAATATTTGCCGCTCAATGTGAGGCAAGGGGTGGGAGTACCGCATGTCCATTGAAGCGAGGTTATTCTATGCCGCCTATATGTAAATAAGCGAGGGGCATTAAAATACATTGCGATGGACAGACTAGGGATTGGTGATTGATATTTGATTTGATGAGATGGTATTATGTCATGACATGTGTAGACCATTAAATAATCTATTGATTATACTCATGAGTTATGGTACAGGGACAACCAAACGGGAAGCGTTTAAAATGCATGGGAAAAAACAGGAAGTGTTTTATTATGATTATGCATTTCCGCTTTATATTCATATTGTGTTGAATATGAATGATATTATTGCTCATGTTTGGGGGTTGTCCTTGTAGGTACACTTTTGGCATGATAGAAGGGCTAAGACGGGTTGAGGTGGTGAGCTTGTGAAGAATTCTTTTGAGAAAGGAAGGACAGGATTAATTTTGTATAGTATCTACTCTAGGAGTAGTGTAAAGCTATAATTGATAACATTCATTTGATTTGGGAATGTAACTAATCCATTGATAGTCCTCATTTTGGCATGTAATTCTTAAGGCTCATAGTCTCAACACGATTATTTTACTCTGATCATTTATATTAGTTCTAATTATGCCTTTAATCTGCACTTAAGGAACTAGGGTCCTTACATACACGATGTTTTTCACGTTTCTATGTTACGGAAGTATGAGCCAGACACGTCTCATGTCTTACAGCCTACTGAAGTACAGTTAGACTCAGATGTGTCATACGTACAACGACCAATAAGAATTCTGGATCGCGAGGATCGCAGACTACGAAGCAAAGTTATACCGATGGTCAAAGTTCAGTGGGATCGTCGGGGTGTCGAGGAGGCTACGTGGGAGACGGAATGGCATATGGTATGTGTTTATGTTTAGTTTCAATATAGTGATGCATGTGGATTTCGAGGATGAAATCTTATAAGTAGAAGAGTAATGTAATACCCCCAAAATGTTGTGTGATTATGTGTTATCTTACATGATTATGATTATATGAAGGGTTGTGGTGCATTTAAATTGGGGGTTATAATTATGTTATGATGATATGATTTAGGGGGCATGTTGGGTGTTTTAAGGGATATATTAATAAGGTGAAGTTATAAAATATCTAGCGAGGATATTTTAATACATCGTGCTAAATACCGGGGCACAATTAAACACCACATGTGTAAGGACCCCCGTGCCCTTAACCCGATATTAGTGTATTAACCTCTGTACTTTAGTGCATACTATCATGTTATTAAGGGGAAAGTGATTTGTGATATCCCCGAAATGATTATGTGATTTTAATCATTTATTTATATTATGATGATTTAGTGTTAATTCATGAGGTTGAATTAATATGGTTGAGGAGTTACATTTCGGGGTGCATGCGACATATGTTGGGATGTTGGGGTTGTGGCATGATTATTTGGGGTGTGTGTTATTTGTTTTGGTAAAAACATATTTAAATGGGAATTGAAGTATTTTATTGAGAAAATACTATAAAATATCATGTGAGGATATTTTAATACATCGTGCTAAATACCGGGACCAAAACATAACACATCACTTAACCCACCACTCAACCACCCCCCCTTGACCCATACCCTGCTGCCAGCTGCCAGCTGCTTACCCATACCCCTTGCCCCATCTCCCACTCCACCTTTCCATAGCTGAAACTCCTCCATCTCTCTCCCATTTTTCGTCCAACATCTGATAAGTAAGAAAAGGAGGAGATCCACCATTTTTATTGCTTGGAAAGCTTGCAAAAATCGGAGCAAAAGAGGGTGAGAAACCATGTTCTGGTTTTGAATTTAAGTTGTTGAGTTCATGCTTTTTGTTGGTGTAAAAATGGCATGTTAGATTTGGTTTCTTAAAACCTTCGATTTAAATGTTTACATGGTGTTGTTATGAAGCTCTCAGTATTTTTCCTTATGTATATTACATGTTTTATGTAGAGGAAATAAGCATGTAAAGTATGGTGTTCGAAAATCTGGGTAAGGTTGTGCCCTGTTTTCTGGAAAAATATGAGTTGGGAGTGTTTTTATGAAGGTGATATCATGCACGTTAGCTTAGGTTTTGGTAAACCTTTGATGTGAAAATATGCATGGTAGTTTTGTGAAGCCCTTGGCATTTTTATTCGAGCAAAATTCATGACTTATGTGGTAGATTTCATTGCTTGAAAGTGGGTACTCAAAAATCTGGGCAGGAAGACAATGCCCTGTTTGTCAGAAAAGTTGGTTGAGTACTGATGTTATAGGGTGATTTTAATGCATGTGGGTTTGTGTTTGGGGTATATATCTTATATGAATACACTCAGGGTAGTGTATTGTAGCTACTAGCATGTTTGTTTGGGCATGTTGTATGTCTTACATGTTAGATCGAAAGGTATGAATATCGGTGTTAGAGAGTTTCCGGAAATCTGGGCTGAAACAGAGCGACCGATCGATCGGTGAAGAACACCGATCGATCGGCAAAAGCCGTAGCATTTTTGCATAATTCAAACAGTTCACCGATCGATCGGTGATGAGGGCCGATCGATCGGTAGTGTTTTTTTTAAAAAAATGTGGAATTTGTTTAAATTTGATATTGGATTGTAATGAGACATCTAATATTGTGTTGTACACTGGTGTAGAGCCTTCACATACAGCTACACAGCGCAGGGGATAGAGTCCCACAACACACTACATTTTGGAAAGGTACGTAAGCGACGTACGGCATCCCAACGGTAACATGTATTTTATGTTTGTCTATTTGACACATGGTGAATGCAATGTGATGCATTAAGAGTATGATACATGTTATTATGCATTGTTGTTGCATATTATGCATTGTTGTTGCATATTGTGATGTGGAATAAAGAGGTGTATTCCACGAGTCAGGGGTGATCACAGTGAAGGTTTTAATGCTTACGCTTGACCGCTAAAAATGTGGAGCGGGAGGGGGGAGGCTCGCTTGCACATGGAGGCGGGATATACCATACTAAGCGAGGATGAAATACCGCTAGTATGAAGAAGCGAGGATGAGATACCGCTTGTTTTGAGATTGTAAAGCGAAGAAGCATTAAAATAACTGATGATGACTAACTCAAGAAAAAGAGATGATATGTCATGACATTTATTGGTGAAGCCATATCTTCATATAGTGTTTTGATTATGAATTGTGGTACAGGGACAACCAATGGGCATTGTAAATGCGATGGAAATACAGGAAGTGCTTTGTATTTTATGATTATGCATTTACGTCTTACATTCATATTATGTTGAATATGAATTATGTTATGCTCATGTGTTGGGGGTTGTCTTTGTAGGTGCTTTTGATGATGAGAACCAGGGTCGGGGTTGAAAAGCTGAGCTGTAAGGAGTGCTACAGGATTAGCATGTTAGAGAAATTTTTTGTATAGCTTCTACATGTGGTAGAGTAAGACTATAGTGTAGTACCTTTTGTAGGAATTTGTGAAATTCCTTTTGAAACTTTTGGTACTGTATCTCTTAAGCTCATGTTAATCAACATGACTCATTTCATATGAATGTTTAGTTCTCTTAATCGCACCTATTAGTATCTTTGAGATATCGGGGTCTCACATGATTACATGCAACTCTAGCATGAATACTATCTATAAAGTTCCTTTACATTATTCGTATAATGTCTACTTTCCCAACTAAATTCGATAAAACATGTCATGCACCTTTAAACATATACACTAACATGCTCTCATTTCATTTTGCAATTCATAATTAATTGCATGCAACACATAAATGAAAAGAGAAAGGCCATCGCCTTCTTTATACATTCCATATACACATTATACTGCTCACATACGAGCGTCGAATAAGTAGGTGTGTATCTAATTTATAAAGTATCATGCTCAATACCGTCGCTGGTACCTCGATCCTGGGAGCACCTCAAATCCGCCGCTCGAGCTCAATTCCAAGCCATCGATGTACCTAATAACCTGTCCCAATAGAGACAGCCCCCACGCGGGGTGAGGATACCAATATCCCAAAACCCATAATCACAATAATACAATTCATAATTTACAACATGTAAATGCTATGAAATATAAGAAATACTCCCTGGATGGCATCATCCTCATACGGGATCCCCTGTACTGTCCCTGTTCTCAAAATAACTGAAACCATCAAATTCCCAAATGCCAGTTAATCATTACATTGATTAACGAATTCACTTGCCACGTACCGACATTATAACCATAATATCAAATCATTAAACAATGATCATAAATATCCCACGTATTTCTTTTAGGGTTCCATAGTTCTACTTCATTGCTCGCTCTACAATAGCGGCATTTCAGTCTCACGCATGCTCAACAGCAGTGGCGTCATAACCGATGTTCGCTCAAAGGCGACCACATCCGATCATTGCTCGCCCAAAAGCGGCACCATGCAATTCCCAATGCATATACATTCATTTGTAGCAATTACCGTTAACCATGTATTTCAATATCTGTTAATATCCTTTTATTGCTAAAACCATATGTCAGGCATTTCCATATACATTTATTGCAATACAGTGTGTCATGCACTCAACAATTGCATTTAAAGTAAAGGGCTATGCTCGTACGTTATACGTACCTTATACTTTCCGTAGTTCGAGTCCTACTTCGCCCGAGTCCCACGATCCGATGAATTATGTGCTAACACACAAAAACTCACAATCAATAACAAGCATGCTACCACGTGCCCAAGCACGTTCAAAACTCCCAACTTATCGTCTATCCATGACGATTACAAGTATAAAAGCCACCCGGCTAAGCATGCATAATACTCAAAATATACCATTCAACAAGTTTAAAAGATAGCCAAGAATTCATCCGAGAATTCCATTTAATTAAACTTGGCTCCAACCAAACCATTTAAAAGTCTAGCATTCCCATTGGAATGTGAACATTGCCCCGGAAGCCGACCATTTAAGTCGCAAATCCAAAATCCCATGAAAAAGCCAAGAAAACCACAAATCACATGCTGGCGATCGATCGGTATACCGGGCGATCGATCTCTAGCCCCTTGGCGATCGAGCGCTTGATATGGCGATCGATCGCTAGACCTCACTGGCGCAAGGCGATCGATCGCTCAAAAGTGGCGATCGATCGCCATAATGCTGGAAAGCCTACTGCCTGCATGCGATCGGTCGCCTGCTTCGGGCGATCGATCGCCATGCCCTGCAACTCGAAAACCTCCATTTTTAAAAGCTTGAAACCTCCACAAATCATACCCCAACTCCTCCCAACTCAAAACCACAACAAAACAACACCCAAAAACCTCCAACAAGGGTGTTAAACTCAATTTAAAACAAACCCCAAAGATTTTATGATTTCACCAAAAGCACCCAAACCAAATTAAACCCAAAACTCAACCAAAACCAACAAAATTACTATCAAATCAAAGCTACAAGGGAGGAGAAAGAGATTACCAGCTTTTCTTCAAGAAATCTGGCCCCTAAATCGTGTTCTCAACGATTTCCATTGAAGGGGAAAGAAGGGAAGGGTTTTGGGGTAAAGGGGGAGAGAGCGATGAGAGAGAGAGATGATTCCGGAAAAATGACGGAATCGCGAGTTCATCTGGTATATATAGCAAAAATGCTCCAAAATACCAATACCTTCACAAATACATCACGATTCATTAAAAATCATCTGTTTTCAAAAACTCTCTCTCCAACATCAAATCCGCATACTGGCCCCAACATAAGGCACTCCGGACTCCAAGTCCCACTAAAAACCCAACTCATAGGTTTTCCACCAAAATGAGAATACAATCTCCACCTTTGGATCCAACGATCCCAAATGCCCGATTTAACAATCCCGGGAGACGCAAAACCGCAATTAATTCCTAATTGCCACAATTAAAAATCCATCAAAGATTATTACCACACCGGGATTAACGCCATTAATCCCCGGACTTCACAATTACCCCCCACTAATAAAATTTCGTCCTCGAAATTTGCACCGGTGTACTCTACGTAACACCAGGACTACACAAACAAAACAAAGTCACAACCCCGATTCTGGACCGCATTAGAATCGAATTGTCAACTGTGAGAATACCAATCTCGCACCAAGCTCTAAGATAGAGCAAACGCCAAAACCAAAACAACCCTGAAGGATAATAACATACCTCGATGTGAATCGTCCCAGAAGTCAGTCCACCACGACTGCAATCAATCAAAACTCCATTGGTTCTAACGTAGATATCTCTCCAAGATAATCACCACTTGCTCACGATGCTTAACACACATCGTTATGATGGGGACCACTAGTATACAACAGTATACTCACAGAAAGTCCGATTTTCGTTTTCTAGTCCATCTCCTCCAAAGGAGTAGTTGTACCACTTGCAACCCGGATCGGGTAACCCACGGTCACTAATCCACACAAAACACATCACTACAGATGTCTACAACCATGTGTTCCAAGAAATCCCATCTTGGTCCAAAACACACTATCGAGACTCTACAAGGTCTCAAGTTCCACAAGGGACATGCAAGACAAACAACTGCATTCCCAAACACGTGTCAGCCATGACACTAAACAAATCTGAATCCTGGCCATCCCTCATTTATCCTGGAATTCAACAATCCTAAAACAGGAAGGCTATCGAATTATCCAACAAGAACTACCATGGTTCCAAAACACGACGATCCCTCCTCAGGGAAAGTCAAACAACCCTCATGATCATTCATCAGAATGCATCGTGTCATCGAGATTACCGGTCTCAATTGCCACAATCTCCCACCGGAGATCCATCAAACCAAGCACACTAAACCGACGTTCAACAAGGAACGAAATAGAGTTGGCATTCTTATACACACACGGGTATACATGTCTAAGCACCAACACAACAGGCACACTCAAAGCAATAGACTCGGGTATCTCCAAGCATACCCAAAGTCCCAAAACCTACTGCCAAACCTCGATTATTCTCACTCCACGGAGAATAGTGGTTGACAGACCAAAGCCAAAGGGTATGATTTCAACATCAACACCACACAACCAAAGTAACGAATCTCCCAAAAGATTCAACCGGGAGGTATATCAATACCGCCTTTCCCACAAGGATAGTGTCATGAATCCATGACCCTCCAATCTCGAACCACCGTCCAGAAAATTGGATATATACATACCAACATATATCCCGGAGCCAAAATATGCAACTGGTTCAGAATAGTGCATCGAAGCCACTATTATCAAATCGAAACTCGTATACGCCATGTATACTCAACTAACGATGCCCTGTACTATTGCCATAGTACTCCACAAACTCGAGCATCACCCCAGAGACGTCTCATCGAACGTCTCACTGGAAGTACGAAGCCATCACCTAGTCCAACACTAGTAGGGCTTACCCTGGTTGATTCACAATCAACCCTCAACCAATACTAGTTGTCTCCATGACAGTATAATCCAAATCTCTCCAAGAGATAAAATCAATATAGTAGTGTTATCCCACTAGTATATCTCACAATACCAATTGTGACCCCCGTCGCATTCCATATGGAAGGATGCTCAACCAGAGCTAACAACGACTTGTCGACACTCACGTTGGTGTTCCCAACTAAATTGAGTTGTCCCAATACAAATCCCTCAGAACAAAAGACGCATAAACATTCTCGTGAGGTATTTCCTGCCTCGAACATCATGCCACAAAGGGACTACAAGAGCCTACCATAAGTCCTCATCGTATCATCGTACGATTCACCAAACTCGGTCCCAACGTGCAGTATAGTGGCTCCAACAAGCACACTATATCATTGCCACGATATCTGGCTAGCAAAGCGCTGCCTCCATAGGCTCATATCAAGTCCACCAACAAGCCATACGTTCCTCGGTACGCCATACCGTACAAACCATTAGAGTAGTGGGTCATCACCCATTAAATCTCCAATACCAATGCACAAAGGACATGTGTCCTTGCTCAACTACGATGCAATCCTAATCCATTAGGACTTATCCCACACCCTCCGGGTGGGTGTGTCCATGCCTAATACACATCATAGTAACAAGCGAGTAGTTTCCTCAATGACTACTCTTACCACCCAATCACTTGGCCTTAGCCAAACCAGCGAGTATACCCAAAGGATATCATTACTCGAACAATATATACATCGAATATGTGCTGCGGTACGATTCCTGTACGGCGCACCAATAATTCTTCGAGCAACCTGCTAGGCATAATGGTCTCGTCAACTAGTGATCCAGACACTACCATGTGCTCACTAAAGGCACTCAAACCATACAACTAAATATATAATCATAAATGTATTAATCGTCAAAGCGATGCTACACGTCTACATAGAACACCCACTATGTCATCGTCATCCCGTGACGGTACCTGTCAACATATGACATTCGAAATAACTTCGTCGACTCGTGACGGTATATGTCGATACACGACATCCATAGTCTCATAGTCAAACACATGACAGCATAAGTAAATCAACGCATGATATCCACAATAGTGCTAAATAAACAGTAATATGCCATACCTCATTGCTAACAATATAGCGGCATACCTGTCTCCGTCATCCAACAGTGGTACGCAATCAGCATCCATCGATCGTAGGTGGCGTAATCCAGTGTCATGTACATAGCGGTATAACCCGTCGCTATAGAATCAACGGTATAATCCCTCGCCATAGAGTCAGCGGCATGAAACAACGCTATGGTGCCTGGCGGCATGAACCATCGCCATAGATGTAGCGGAATGACCCGTCGCTATATAGTACTCGGTGGCATGAACCATCGCCACTAGATGTAGCGGAATGTACCATCGCTATGAATACCCAGCGGCATAAACCATCACCAATAGAATAGCGGAATGAACCATCGCTATGAATACCCGGTGGCATAAACCATCGCCAATAGAATAGCGGAATGAATCATCGCTATGAATACCCGGTGGCATAAACCATCGCCAATAGAATAGCGGAATGAACCATCGCTATAAATACCCGGCGGCATAAACCATCGCCAATAGAATAGCGGAATGAACCATCGCTATGAATACCCAGTGGCATAAACCATAGCCAATAGAATAGCGGAATGAACCATCGCTATGAATACCCGACGGCATAAACCATCGCCAATAGAATAGCGGAATGAACCATCGCTATGAATACCCGATCCCTAGTCATTGTTACGGTGGTGTATTTTAATGCCCCTCGCTCAAATGCGACATGCGGTACTCCCACCCCTCGCTTTACATATAGGTGGCATAGAATAACCTCGCTTCAATGGACATGCGGCGCTCCCACCCCTCGCTTCACATTTTAGCGGCAAATATTCTTTCCTCACCTCATATGATAACCACGCTTCAATGTGACATGCGGCGCTCCCACCCCTCGCTTCACATTTTAGCGGCACAAAACAAACAAATAGCGGCAAGCATTTAAAATCATCACTCATCCATAACAATGACTCATGGGATATTCACCAAGTATTCCATCGATACCTGCAACACAAAGCATATTCCATATCCCAACATACATCATCATGAGTGTATTTTAATGCACCTCGCTCAAATGCGACATGCGGTACTCCCACCCCTCGCTTCAACATTTGGCGGTAGAGCATTAAAATCATCACTCCATTGTACACATGCAACCACAATGCATAATCCACGATGTATATAAAACGCAGGTTACCATTTCGTGTCTTTCAACCCTGGCCTTAGCCTTTCGCGTCATAGTGTCCCTACAGGAACAATCCCAAACCATGAGCATACGATAATCCATATTAACCACAATATGATTATAATGAGTAAATGCATAAACTATGAGTACAAAGTACTTCCTGTATCCCAATGCATTTCAAAATGCTCCATTTGGTTGTCCCTGTGTCACGACTCACAATCATAATTGACAGATTATATTATGATTCTATAGATGTCATGACACATAATTGTTTCACTATGATCACATATCACAAATGCGCATAAGCAAAATAGTTGTGTCACACAACACTAACTACTATCATGCATAAAATATGTGCTACCCATCCCTATCAGCATGTTACAGGCCTTCAACAGCCCCAAAGAGCTAACAACTGCACTGATACCACTAATGTAAGGACCCCCGTGCCCTTAACCCGATATTAGTGTATTAACCTCTGTACTTTAGTGCATACTATCATGTTATTAAGGGGAAAGTGATTACATGCAACTCTAGCATGAATACTATCTATAAAATTCCTTTACATTATTCGTATAATGTCTACTTTCCCAACTAAATTCCATAAAACATGTCATGCACCTTTAAACATACACTAACATGCTCTCATTTCATTTTGCAATTCATAATTAATTGCATGCAACACATAAATGAAAAGAGAAAGGCCATCGCCTTCTTTATACATTCCATATACACATAATACTGCTCACATGCGAGTGTCGAATAAGTAGGTGTGTATCTAATGTATAAAGTATCATGCTCAATACCGTCGCTGGTACCTCGATCCTGGGAGCACCTCAAATCCGCTGCTCGAGCTCAATTCCAAGCCATCGATGTACCTAATAACCTGTCCCAATAGAGACAGCCCCCACGCGGGGTGAGCATACCAATATCCCAAAACCCATAATCACAATAATACAATTCATAATTTACAACATGTAAATGCTGTGAAATATAAGAGATACTCCCTGGATGGCATCATCCTCATCCAGGATCCCCTGTACTGTCCCTGTTCTCAAAATAACTGAAACCATCAAATTCCCAAATGCCAGTTAATCATTACATTGATTAACGAATTCACTTGCCACATACCGACATTATAACCATAATATCAAATCATTAAACAATGATCATAAATATCACACATATCTCTTTTAGGGTTCCATAGTTCTACTTCATTGCTCGCTCTACAATAGCGGCATTTCAGTCTCACGCATGCTCAACAGCAGTGGCGTCATAACCGATGTTCGCTCAAAGGCGACCACATCCGATCATTGCTCGCCCAAAAGCGGCACCATGCAATTCCCAATGCATATACATCCATTTGTAGCAATTACCATTAACCATGTATTTCAATATCCGTTAATATCCGTTTATTGCTAAACCCACATGTCAGGAATTTCCATATACATTTATTGCAATACAGTGTGTCATGCACTCAACAATTGCATTTAAAGTAAAGGGCTATGCTCGTACGTTATACGTACCTTATACTTTCCGTAGTTCGAGTCCAACTTCGCCCGAGTCCCACGATCCGATGAATTATGTGCTAACACACAAAAACTCACAATCAATAACAAGCATGCTACCACGTGCCCAAGCACGTTCAAAACTCCCAACTTATCGTCTATCCATGACGATTACCAGTATAAAAGCCACCCGGCTAAGCATGCATAATACTCAAAATATACCATTCAACAAGTTTAAAAGATAGCCAAGAATTCATCCGAGAATTCCATTTAATTAAACTTGGCTCCAACCAAACCATTTAAAAGTCTAGCATTCCCATTGGAATGTGAACATTGCCCCGGAAGCCGACCATTTAAGTCGCAAATCTAAAATCCCACGAAAAAGCCAAGAAAACCACAAATCACATGCTGGCGATCGATCGCTATACCGGGCGATCGATTGCTAGCCCCTTGGCGATCGATAGCTTGATATGGTGATCGATCGCCAGACCTCACTAGCGCAAGGCGATCGATCGCTCAAAAGTGGCGACCGATCGCCACAATGCTGAAAAGCCTACTGCCTGCATGCGATCGGTCGCCTGCTTCGGGCGATCGATCGCCATGCCCTGCAACTCGAAAACCTCCATTTTTAAAAGCTTGAAACCTCCACAAATCATACCTCAACTCCTCCCAACTCAAAACCACAACAAAACAACACCCAAAAACCTCCAACAAGGGTGTTAAACTTAATTTAAAACAAACCCAAAAGATTTTATGATTTCACCAAAATCACCCAAACCAAATTAAACCCAACACTCAACCAAAACCAACAAAATTACTATCAAATCAAAGCTACAAGGGAGGAGAAAGAGATTACCAGATTTTCTCCAAGAAATCCGGCCCCTAAATCGTGTTCTCAACGATTTCCATTGAAGGGGAAAGAAGGGAAGGGTTTTGGGGTAAAGGGGGAGAGAGCGATGAGAGAGAGAGATGATTCCGGAAAAATGACGGAATCCCGAGTCCATCTGGTATATATAGCAAAAATGCTCCAAAATACCAATACCTTCACAAATACATCATGATTCATTAAAAATCATCTGTTTTCAAAAAATCTCTCTCCAACATCAAATCTGCATACTAGCCCCAACATAAGGCACTCCGGACTTCAAGTCCCACTAAAAACCCAACTCATAGGTTTTCCACCAAAATGAGAATACAATCTCCACCTTTGGATCCAACGATCCCAAATGCCGCCCGATTTAACAATCCCGGGAGACGCAAAACCGCAATTAATTACTAATTACCACAATTAAAAATCCATCAAAGATTATTACCATACCGGGATTAACATCATTAATCCCCGGACTTCACAACATGGCACCCCAACCACACCACCACCCCCCCTATCACTCACCCCCCCCCCCCCACCCCCCACTTGGCAAACCCATGCCTCATTACTCACCCCCATCCCCAACCCATGCCCAATCACTTTTCCTTCCCTTCTCCTCCTTTCCCTCTTCCTTTCCCCTCTTTTTTGTCCCTGAAGTGCTGCAAAATAGGGGGAAAAAGCTGGATTTATTAGGTGTAAAACCTTGCAAGAAGAGGAGCAAAAAGAGAGGGGTAAGTGGGTACTCTGTTTTCAGGGTTTTTGTTAAGTTTAAGTTTGGTTGGGTGATTCTTCATGCATGCTAGTATAGGTTTGGATGAAACCTTGGTATGAGTACTTACCTGGAAGTATTTTGTAGCTACTAGCATGTTTACTCGAGCATGTTACATGTTTTATGTGTTAGATTTCTAGTTATGAAAGTATGTGCTCGAAAATCTAGGCCAGAGGTGCATGCTCTGTTTTTCTGTAAAGATTGGATGAGATCTAAGTTTATGAGGATGTTATGGTGCATGCTAACTTAGGTTTTGTAAAACCTTTGATTTAAGTACCTACATTGAAGTTTTACGAGGTTCCTAGCATGTTTGTTTAAGCAAGTATGATGTGTTATGAAGTATATTTGATGCCATGAAATGAGGTGCTCGAAAAATCTGGGGAAGTCCCGATTTTCAGAGTGCTCGATCGATCGAGATTCTTGTCCCGATCGATCGAGCGAGCCAGAGGATTTAAAGCATGGTTCGAAATTCAGGGGCCGATCGATCGAAAGGAATTTTCGATCGATTGGTGAAGCTCCTCGATCGATCGGTAAATTATTTCGATCGATCGATTGAGGCAGAAATTTTGCACTGTTTATCATGTTTTCTCGATCGATCGAGACTTGGGTGCCAATCGATCGAGAGAGGCAGAATCTTGGCAAATAATTTTAATTGATTATTTTGAAGAATTTTGTCAATAATTCATGAAATGGTATCTAATATTGTATTATGTGGTTATGTAGAACAATCCCAGGTACCAGCACAGTCAAGGAGATAAAGTCTGTTGACTCCTCCTCCTTTTAAAAAGGTACGTAAGAGACGTACGGGCATCGGACGGTAAAACACACCTCTACACTATGACTATGCATTTATCGCATGAGTATTTACGATGAAATGATGATGTTTATATGATGTTTATATAATGATACGATGTTATGATTGGGTAATATGCCCATATGGTAAGGTTCCAAATGATGTTATGATTGGGTAAGATGCCCATATGGTAAGATGACATACGATGTTATGATTTGGTAAGATGCCCATATGGTAAGATGCCATACGATGTTTATGATTGGGTAAGATGCCCATATGGTAAGATGCCACACGATGTTTATGATATGGTAAGATGTCATACGATAGGGTAAGATGCTCATATGCATGAATGTGAATCAAGGACAATAAAAAGAAGTTAATGAATAACCAGCAAGTTTACAGAACTAAGATTTCATGCATTTAAATTTTATGTTTTTATGATGTTAAGTAAAGATGAATATGCTCATGATGTGTTGTCCCTGTAGGTACACTTTTGGACTGAAGGACTAAGGGTCGGGTTGAGGCAGTGAGCTAAAAGAACACAAAGATGTAGAGGATTCAGCTTTTGATTAGTATCTACTCTAGGGGTAGTATAAATCTAAATGTTAGCATTCATTATGGGAATGTAATTAATAAGTTTTTGGAAGTTTGATTTTTGGCCTGTAATCTTGTTAGCTCACGTAACAACCGGAACTCTAAAATGTCATTAATGCATGTTTAGTACATTAATACGTTATCCTAACACTGTTAAGGTGGGAAGACCCCACAACCATCACCGGTTATCGCTCAATATCACATTTCTCGTATTCCATATGATCATGTAATCACAATGGTTAGCAATAATACAATTCTCCATTACTTCATAGCATAAAATATGCTTAGAAGCATATACTCATCGCACCACACAAATGCCAAACTATAATCATGTAAATTAGTGTGACATTCAGTTATCTCAACACATCTCTTGGCCCTTAAAAATCCCAAAGAGCTAATCACTGCTTATATACCAAATGTAAAGACCCAAATAACTAATCTCGTGATTAGTGCATACATACATGTCATTAGGAAATTCTTATACATGCTTCACTGACAATGCCATGACAACAATAAAATTTTTGGACATTAATCCTCTTCTCATTCAATTCTCAATACAATCCAACTAGCACAGTTATACACTGTACAATGCACCAATCTCATGTTCTCAATTCATCATGCAATTTCCTTAATTAATTGCATGCAAATTATAAATGAAAAGAGAAGTCTCACAACATTTATACAAACCATATACACATATGAGAATGCTCGCAAACGAGCATTGAATAATTAAATGTGTATCTATTGTATAAACATGTTACCCAATATCAATATTGGTAACTCAGCCCCAGAAGTATTCCCAATCAACAGCTCGAACTCATCTCCAGAGCATATGTTGTACTTGTTCTACCTGTTTCAACAGAAACAGCCCCCACAGGGTGAGCATACCAATAGTACAATCTCAATATCATCACACATTTCATAAATTACAGAATGTAAAGCTCTAAAGTCAGAAAGTACTCCCTGAGTAGTATCGTTATCATATGGGATTCCCTGTGCTGTTTATGTTCTCACAATAACCAAAACCATCAAATTCCCAAAATCAATTACTCATCTCATTGATTAACTATGCCATATCAATTACCGATTCCATAATCAATATATATAAATCATTATACTAATGATCACATATATCACATATATCTAAACAATAATTCCACAGTTCTATTTCATCGCTCGCTCAACAATAGCGGCATTCTGACCTCTCGCACGCTCAACAATAGCAGCATTCTGACCTCTCGCACGCTCAACAGCGACGACATCATAACCGATGTTCGCTCAACATCGACAACGTCCCAATCATTGCTTGCTTAATAGCGGCACCACATAATTCACAACGCATTCCAATTCATTGCCACAACAGTATATTATTCATTCAACAATGACAATCTATATAAAGCTATGCTTGTACGTTATACGTACCTTATAGTGAAAAAGCCAGAACCAATCATTGCCTTGCCCTGAGATTCAGTGAATTATTCGCTATATACAGTTAATAACCCACAATCAATAATAAGCACACAACTACATGCACAAGCACGCACACAACCCCCAATTACATCATCCTACCATGATGATTAATTACATTAATGAACTATGCGTACTACTCAAGCCGTCCTATTTTCTATGTTCAATGAGTTAACGATTAACTCGAACGAGTAGTATATCTTATTAAAGTTCAACCAAAACCATTTCGTTTTAAAGCGTAATATTCCTATTGGAATGTAGACATCGTCCTGAAAATCTATCAAACAAACCTACTGCCAAGTTAAACATCCTCGAGATCGATCGCTAAGTCTCAGCGATCGATCGCCAGACCCCCCGCGATCGATCACCTAGACTTCAAGATCGATCGCCAACGCTGTACATCTTCTTCAATTTCCAGCATAATGTCGTGATCGATCGGCACAAGCCGCGATCGGTCGCGACCTTCAATTTTCCGAAAAATACTTTGCTTCAATGCTGTTTTTTCACCCCAAATTCAAAATCAACACCCCTACAACTTCAAATACACCAATAAAACTCAATAAAAACACCAATAACAAACTTTAACAAATTTACCAAAAATCCCCAAAACCCAAATCCAATACTATACCCAACCAGACACCACATTCAAAACGAAGATAAAGGCGATGGGAAAAATATTACCCAATTATCTTCGAGAAATCACGCTCCCAAGTCGAGCCTCCATCGATTCTCTTCCATCAGAGAAAAAGAGTAGAAAAGAGGGGAGAAAGATGCGGTGAGGGAGAGTGGGAGAGGAAGAGAAAATGATTGACACCGAGTCCACTTGGTATATATAGTGCCAAGGCTCCAAAAACCCGAGTCTCAAATACTAGCACCATAACTCATTAAAAATCAGTGTATTCAATAATTATCTCCCACTCACTCAAATACATCACAAACCTCAATCTAAAGCTCCCCAAATTCCAGATCCCACTGCCAACATAATTGTTGGGATATGCCCTAAGACAACTCATTAGATGATTGATTTTGGCATACAATGTAATATGATTTTAATAAAGGCAATTCATTATTATATATTATTCTAGTATCTGTGTAATATGAATTTATATATATGTTAATGTCCTTAGAATAATATTGTATTATTCTTAAAGATTGTCCCTAGTCAAGTATTATCATGAATAAGGATAATGATAATGCATTGAGGCTAGTATGTATTGATTGATGAATTGTTCATGGATATGAGATATCAAATCAACACATGGGTGCATGTTAGAGAACGATGTACTGGACAGACCCACCATGAGAATGCTACATGGATAGTTATATGAACGTCATAAACAATTCTCATAGTGATTATAATGTATGTAATCCTTACGACTTGAGATCACCAGAGATCCCAACATAAGGAGTTGTGTATGTTGATATTGTCAAACGTTACCTGTAACAGGGTAAACTATAAAGACATTCATTGGATACACCATAAATTATGTAGAGGGATGTTGAGTGATCAAGATATGATTTGTCCCTCCTATATAACAGGAGAAGTGTTTGGGCCATTGATCAAGTGAGACTAAAATGTATGGCCATGCTCGAATGAGTCGATATGTGATATCGAGCTTATTCGTTATTCTAGTCAACTTGGGGATCAAGAAATAAAAGATTGTGCTATACGAGTATGACTATTCCATGACTCGTGTTTTATCTAAACACATACGACAAAGGGATTAAGTTACATGGTTAATATTATCACAGGCCATAGGTTATGTCGAGTCAATGACATTCTTGTAACTTGGGTAGCCTTGATGTGTTGCTAGATACCGCTCATTGCTTGTGACGTAAAATTAGATTTTATGTCACCGCCATCGTTGCAAGATCCTAACGTGTCGCACAAAAGATTAAATCGATAAAGGGTAGATAAAATTCATTGGATGAATTAATTTGATTAAGAAGAGTCTTAATCATAAAATATTATATATACATACATATAATCTATCGGGCCAAATATATATATATAATGATATATATATATATATATATATATAATAGACTATAGATATAATTAAGAAAGGGGTTTTGGGCTTTTCGAAAGCCTAAGGTTTAACTAGCCACCACCTTCCTGTATATATATACTTGGTCATTAGGTTAATAGGGTTAGACGTTAATTGTGAATTAACTAGCACCCTAAACCTAGCAGACAAAAGGTGTAGACACGGCCGCCGTCATCTTTTGGGTGGTTCGTCACTTTCTGGTTGAAGATCAAGTCTAGCAACTTGTTCTTCAACATCCCTTCATCGACATAATCGTGTGGATACCATAGAGGCATAACTTGAAAAGTTTTGCTACTGACTCGAGGACACGTTGGACGTTCTACATCGTGGGATTCGGCTCAAACACGCTACAAGGGTATGATTCTCTTTACACCCCGATATGATTAACTCCGTATAGGTCCTCGGTTTGGAATCCATATTTTATTTCCGCTGCGTATTTGCATGTTGGATTCCTTACAGTGGTATCAGAGCCGTGTACGAAGCTCATATCGGGGTTATATGATAAATTGTTTTATCAGATTATAAGTTATTGTTACATGCTAATCGAAACTGTAATAACATATTAGATATGTTATAATCAACATATGAGATATGTGTGTGGAAAGAATCGTAAAATATATGTGATATATTAATTATGTATAAGATACATATGTGTGCGCGCGACTTGCTCTAGCAAGGCGGGCGAACGTAGCTTGATAGTCGGGCGAATGTAGCAAGCAAGGCAGGCGACCGTAGCTCTAAAGTCGGGCGGACAAAAATCGCAAGGCGAGTGAACGCGTCAACGCATAGGCGAGCGACCGCCCATGGTTGGGCGGGCGACCGCTAAAGGCTAGGAGGGTGAATGTAACTCGAGGAATTCTCTATATCATGTAATTGTTATATAGTATAGTTAGAATTGTATTGATGGAGATCAATGAAGATGGACCATGGTGCCGGGATGAGGAGGCCATTCACAAAAGGACCAAAGAGGTGCTTGGAGAAGTTACCCTTAGGTTGATCTTTTAGATTTTCTCATTGGCTTGAGAAATCTTTAGTTGGGGCTATAACCATGTCACGTTTATTTTATGTTGATGTATGTGATGCATGTTTATCGTTTTATTTAATATTGATGCTTGATATACATATATGTAGATATGCATATATGTATATGTACCAGACATATTTTCAATATTAATAAAATCATGAGATCTTTAAATCCCTCTAATAATATTAAGTCAATCAAGATGTCTTCCAATTAAAAATACCCGTCAAGACTTCGATTGAACATGTGTGGGTTTGCCAAAGCAAAGCACCGTGACAATCTTAGTAAGGCGTGAAAGGATAAAAGTGATATCCGTGTTATTTTAAAATTGGATTTGACTTAACTAGCGTGATCTCAATAGGATTGGGAACCTAGAGGCATGGGGTTGGGAAATAATTCATTAGATGAATTAGAACAAAGTGTTGTTCGCCAACCATCCAAGAGTTACATGTGTTGTAATTGACAAAGCGTTGTCTACCTAAATAACTAAGTCTTGGGTGATTAGCCAAAGCTAACTCAAGGTTAGGTGAAATATGGATCTTGGCCCACTAATAGTTTTTGAGGGTTGATGTTTTTAACTAAATAGTGGGAGTATCATTTAATATAAGACCTTATTAAATGATTAAAATCATAAACTTATTTTGCATATTTATATTGTAGATATCCATGGCATCAAACAACGTTACAAGTACACTTTCATTGTGATCGGTCCTTGAGAAAGAAAAATTAAATGGGACAAATTTCCTAGACTGATATAGGAACTGAGGATTGTCCTCAAACAAGAGAAAAAGCAATATGTCCTTGAGGAACCCTTACCTGCTGAGGAACCTCCCGTTACGGCCGCGAGAGCCGATAATGATGCTTACAAGAAGCATCAAAATGACGCACTTGATGTTGGTTGTTTAATGCTAGCAACCATGAACTCTGAGCTTCAGAAGCAACATGAGGAAATGGATGCGTTCAATATGATTGAACATCTAAAGCAACTTTACCAACAACAAGCTAGACAAGAGAGGTATGACGTCTCTAAAGCGTTATTTTAGTGCAGAATGGTAGAAGGAACCCTTGTTGGATCTCATGTACTCAAGATGATTGGATACATTGAGAATCTTGAGAAACTAGGTTTTCCGTTGGACCAAGAGTTGGCCACAGACGTGATCTTGCAATCGTTGCCTGATAGTTACAGTCATTTTGTTCTGAATTACAATATGATTGAAATTGAGAAGACTTTACCACAGTTTCTTGGTATGTTGAGAATGTACGAAGCAAATTCAAAGAAGTCTAAGCCCACAAACGTACTTATTGTGAATAAGGGCAAGGGAAAGGCTAAAGCAAAAGGCATCAAAAGGAACAAGAAAGTCTTTGTCAAACCTAAGCCTCATGCTACTGCACTTAAGCCAAAGGGAGGAGTGGCTAAGGAAGGAAACTGCTTCCATTGCGGTGAGACCGGTCATTGGAAGAGAAACTGCAAGTTATACCTGGAAGATCTTAAGAAGACGAAGGGAAGTGTGACTTCTACTTCAGGTATTTTTGTTATAGAAGTCAATTTATCTACTTCTTCATCATGGGTATTAGATACTGGATGTGGTTCTCACATTTGTGTTAATGTGCAGGATCTCAAAAGGAGTAGAGTTTTGGCTAAAGGCAAAGTTGACCTCCGAGTGGGAAATGGAGCAAGAGTTGCTGCATTAGCTATTAGAGATTATTCATTAACTTTGCCTTCTTGTTTAATATTAGATTTAAAAGACTGTTATTTTGTGCCGTCGATTACTAGAAACATAATTTCAATTTCTTGTTTGGACAAGGTTGGTTTTTCATTTATTATAAAGGACAATTGTTGCTCCATTTATTTGAATGAGATGTTTTATGCTAGTGCACAATTAATTAATGGTCTTTATGTTTTAAATCTTGATATGCCTGTCTATAACATAAATACTAAAAGGATTAAGAATAATGATTCTAATCCAACTTATCTCTGGCATTGTCGCTTGGGCCATATAAACGAGAATCGCATATCAAAACTTTATAAGGATGGAGCTTTAGATTCATTTGATTTTGAATCATATGAAACATGTGAATCTTGTTTAATGGGAAAGATTACTAAAGCCCCTTTCAAGGGACATGTTGAAAGGGCAAGTGATTTATTGAGTCTCATACATAGTGATGTATGTGGCCCAATAAGCACACAAGCCAGATGTGGTTTTCAATACTTCATTACATTTACTGATGACTTCAGTAGATATGAGTATGTATACCTAATGAAACACAAACATGAAACCTTTGAAAAGTTCAAGGATTTCAAGAATGAAGTAAAAAACCAGCTTGGGAAAAGTATAAAAATCCTTCGATCAGATCGAGGAGGTGAATACTTAAACCAAGAGTTTCATGACTATCTAAAAGAGAGTGGGATAGTCCCACAACTCACACCTCCATATACTCCACAATGGAATGGCGTATCTGAAAGGAGGAATCGAACTTTGTTGGACATGGTTCGATCTATGATGAGTCATGCAGATCTTCCGATTTCCTTTTGGGGACATGGTTTAGAAACAACAATATTTATACTGAACCGTGTTCCATCTAAATCATTTGAAAAGACACCATATGAGATATGGACTAAGAAGCGTCCTATTATGTCTTTCATGAAGATTTGGGGTTGTGAGGCTTACGTGAGACGTCACGCCTCCAATAAACTTGGACCCAAATCTGATAAGTGTTTATTTGTGGGGGTATCCTAAGGAAACAAAAGGATACTATTTCTATTATCCCACCGAGAACGAAGTAGTAGTTGCTCGGACAGGTGTCTTTCTTGAAAGAGAATTTATTTCTAGAAGAATCAGTGGGAGACAAATAGAACTTAGTGAAGTACAACCACAAGAAAACACTGAACATGATATTGAGATGGAAACAGAGCAGTCACCACAAGTTGTTGTGGATGAAATACCTGCTCAAGAGACACAAGCCCAACGTAGGTCTGTAAGAGTACACCGGGAGCCACAGAGATATGGATTTCTTGTGACTCAACAAGGTGACTTACTACTCATTGATGAGGATGAGTCGTCATCCTATCAAGAAGCTATAATGGGCCCTGATTCTGAGAAATGGCAAGAGGCCATGAAATCTGAGATGGAATCCATGTATGTAAACCAAGTATGGACTTTGGTTGATCCACCTGAAGGAGTAAGACCCATAGGGTGCAAATGGATTTTCAAGAAAAAGACCGACATGGATGGTAATGTACAAACCTTTAAAGGACGACTGGTTGCTAAAGGCTTCAAAAAAATTCATGGTACTGACTATGATGAAACCTTTTCGCCAGTTGCCATGGTTAAATCCATTAGGATCTTACTTGCAATAGCTGCATTTCATGATTATGAAATCTGGCAGATGGATGTCAAAACAGCTTTCCTTAATGGAAATTTACTTGAGGATGTGTACATGACACAACCCGAAGGTTTTGTCAATCCAAAGGATGCTGGAAAGATATGCAAGCTACAATGATCCATTTATGGATTAAAGCAAGCTTCTCGGAGTTGGAATCTTCATTTTGATGATGCAATCAAAGAGTTTGGTTTCATCAAGAACGTAGATGAACCTTGTGTCTACAAGAAGGTCAGTGGGAGCATAATCATCTTTCTAGTGTTGTATGTAGATGACATACTTCTCATTGGAAATGATATCCCTGCCCTGCAATCTGTAAAGATTTGGCTAGGGAATTGCTTTTCTATGAAAGACTTGGGTGAAGCCACCTACGTGTTAGGTATCAAGATCTATAGAGATAGATCAAGAAGATTACTTGGCCTAAGTCAAAGTACATATATAGATAAAGTCCTAAAACGGTTTAGCATGCAAGAATCAAAGAAAGGATTCGTGCCTATGACACATGGAATATATCTCTCGAAGGATCAGTGTCCTTCAACACAAGATGAGAGACAACGCATGAGTAAGATTTCATATGCGTCAGCTATTGGATCTATCATGTATGCCATGATATGTACCCGTCCCGATGTCTCGTATGCTTTGAGCATGACGAGCAGATATCAAGTTGATCCAGGTGAAGGTCACTGGATCGCTGTCAAGAATATCCTGAAGTACTTGAGAAGAACTAAGGATACATTCTTGATTTATGGAGGTGATGAAGAACTCAATGTAATAGGTTACACTGATGCAAGCTTCCAAACCGACAAGGATGATTTCCGATCGCAATCAGGATATGTGTTTTGCCTAAATGGAGGTGTTGTGAGCTAGAAGAGTTCAAAGCAAGAGACAGTAGCCGATTCTACAACAGAAGCTGAGTATATTGCTGCCTCAGATACAGCAAAGGAAGCCGTTTGGATCAAGAAGTTCATTTCTGAGCTTGGGGTTATGCCTAGCATTGTAGATCCGATTGAACTCTATTGTGACAACAATGGAGCCATCACATTGGCTAAGGAACCCAGATCTCACCAGCGATCCAAACACATACTTCGGCGCTTTCATTTCATTCGAGAAATCGTTGAAAGAGGAGATGTGAAAATATGCAAAGTACCAACTGATGATAATGTATCTGACCCACTAACGAAACCTCTGTCACAGCAGAAGCATGATCGTCATACTAGATCTTTAGGCATTAAGTACATGTTTGATTGGTCTTAGTGCAAGTGGGAGATTTGTTGGGATATGCCCTAAGACAACTCATTAGATGATTGATTTTGGCATACAATGTAATATGATTTTAATAAAGGCAATTCATTATTATATATTATTCCAGTATCTGTGTAATATGAATTTATATATATGTTAATGTCCTTAGAATAATATTGTATTATTCTTAAAGATTGTCTCTAGTCAAGTATTATCATGAATAAGGATAATGATAATGCATTGAGGCTAGTATGTATTGATTGATGAATTGTTCATGGATATGAGATATCAAATCAACACATGGGTGCATGTTAGAGAACGATGTACTGGACAGACCCACCATGAGAATGCTACATGGATAGTTATATGAACGTCATAAGCAATTCTCATAGTGATAATAATGTATGTAATCCTTACGACTTGAGATCACCAGAGATCCCAACATGTTGGGAAACGATTTCTAAGTTTTGGTGATTACAAACACCTACTGGATGAACATCTACCGGATGATGAAGAATTACCGGGTGATAAAAACCAACCGGGTGTCAAACACCTACTGGATGAACATCTACCGGGTGAAAACACCCACCGGGTGAAGACATCTACCGGACTGAGATACGCACTGGATAAAAACACCCACCGGGTGAAGACATCTACCGTACTGAGATATGCACTGGATAAAGATATCTACCGGGTGCAGACATCTACCGGACTGAGATAAGCACTAGATAAAAAACATCTACTGGAATAGACATCTACTGTATTATTAATCCACCGGATAAAGACATCCATCGGATAAAGACTTCCACCGGATAAAGACATCTACTGCATGAAGTTTTTCATCAAGTCTTACCAACACCTACTGAGTTAAAGAGTACGACTGGATATTGAAGTTACAAGACCAGTAGAAGTAAATCAAGCAGCGGATTGAAGAAATAAGACAAAGTAAATACAATTCCGTCTGACATAAGTACAACAGAGCGACGAGCACTACGAAATCATCGCCACCAATTCCGTCAGATTGTAAGAGCCGTTGCTGAACAAAAATGGAAGGAAGATAAAAAAGAAGAAGAAAACAGATTCTACGCTAAACCTTCCTTACCAAGAAAGTTTACCGTTGGAAAAGAAATCTATAAATACAGATGCTGAATGAATGAAGAAAGAGAGAGTTGAATCCACTGACAATCGAATATTCTATACATTCAAACAGATAAATTTATCAAGTCATAATTCACTGAAGATTCAGCTAGAGCAAGGAACACCTACTGGTATATCAAAGATCAAGTTAAAACTGGTGTACTGCTCAAAGATCGTTCAAGAACACTCAAAGCGTACAAGTGTAATAGTCATTCAAAGGAGTGTTAGATAGTTTACATTGTAAACAAATCATATACATTGTGTTGCTAGGAGTTTAGGCTAAGCTGTGCGAAAGCCTAAGGAGGTTGTATACTGTAAAGTGTAAACCAAAGTCTTCTAGTGTATCCTTCCTGCAAAGGAAGAAGGGGAGACGTAGAAGCGTTGTGCTTCGAACTTCCAGAAACAATCTCTGTGTGATATACTTGCTTTTTATTATTTACTTTAGTTAACTCACAAGTGCAGCAGACGTATTCCGCACTTCACTTAGTGTCTGCTGACTTGCTTATTTGATTGAGAAGCTACTGCATCACTTAACAGTTTGCAGTAATCAGTCGAAGATCAGAATTTGAGGGCAGTGTTTATTCAACCCCCCTTCTAAACATGCCTAAGATCCTAACAAGTGGTATCAGAGCAGGTTCTTCTCAATCTTGAGATATATTAAAGTTCAAATGGCATCATTCAGCAAGATCCCTATGTTCAAGAAGGATGAGTATGATGACTGGAGAATCCGTATGCAAGCACATCTAAGTGCTCAACATGATGATATGTGGTACGTGATTACTAATGGACCCATGAAGGTTATGAAAATCAATACAGCTGCCTCTATCACAACTGGTGAACCACAGATGGTAGAGAAGGAAAGATCTCAGTGGTCAAATGAAGAAAGAAAGAAGGCCAATCTGGACAATGATGCAAAGGACGTTTTGTTCAAAACCTTGGACAAAAATATGTTCAACAAGATCAAAATGTGTCCCACAGCAAAAGACATCTGGGAGAAAATTGCTCAACTTTGTGAAGGAAATGATCAAACAAAAGAGAACAAGCTCACTATGGCATTACAGAAGTTTGAGCACATCAAGATGACAAATGGAGAGAATCTCAACAAATATGATGAGAGAGTGACTGGTATAATCAATGAACTTAGCAGTCTGGGTAAGGAGTTACCCAACAGAGAAGTCATTCTCAAGGTGATGAGAGGTCTCCCAAGAGAATGGGATGTCAAGACAATTGCAATGAGAGAGTCGAAGGACATAAACAAGATAGATCTACATGATCTATTTGGTGACTTAAAAGCTTATGAATTTGAACTAGGTATCCGGGTGGAAGATGAACCCAGTACCAGTCAACCAACCAAAGCTCTCACTGCATCGGAGTCCCTGTCTACTTCTACAGAGATGACTCCAGAAAAGATGTGTAATGATGCTATGGCAATGTTCGTGAAGAAGTTTGGGAAATTTATGAAGAAGAACTAGAAATCTTATCAATCATATCCTCGAAGGCAGAGTTCCAAGGGAAAGTCAGAAGAAGAAGAGCGAGTGTGCTTCAACTGCCTCAAACAGGGGCACTTCATTGCAGACTGTCCTAAACCCAAGAAGGATATCACAAAAGAGAAGCCAAGGATTACAGAAAATCCAAGGAAACCAGAAGATCATCCAGAAGGGACAGAGATCAAAAAGTATTGATGGCTGAAGAAAGCAAGAGCAAATGGGTTGATTATGAGTCAGAGTCAGAAGAATCAACGAGCTCATCAAGCGAGAGTGAAGATGAAGAAGTCAACTGCTTAATGGCAAATGATGAGATTGAGTTACACGAGTCTAACCTATCTGAATTTACACATAGTGAACTTACCAATGCATTACAGGACATGATCAATGAGTATCGGATGTTATATGAATCCTTTGAAAGCTATAAGACTGAGCACTCAATCCCAACTGAAACACATAAAAACAAACTTGATTGTGAACAATCGAGGGAGTTGAACTGCTTAAGAGAAACATCCAGTCTTCTAGTGAAAGAAAGAGATGAAGCCAAGTGTGCTTACCAGAAACTTAGCAAACTGGTTAGCACTTGGAATGCGTCTACTACTAGAAAGGATGAAATGCTTGAGTCTATAAGGTATGCTGGTGATTTAACCGGCATAGGCTATAATAGCAATGACGGCAGTTCATCTGGAAACGAACCTCAACTGTGTCTAACAAAAAGCAAGGTTCAACCAATGAACTTTGTAAGATCTAGCACAGTATATGACCCTTATGAACAGGTTAAAGAACCTGTTAAAGCAACACTTATCAAGGAACAGGCACATCACAGGGGTATCGGTTATGTAGAACCACTCAAAGAGGCTAAACCGAGGGAAAAGTTCAGAAATGAACTTAAACCCACTGGTCGAGCAGCTAGAGAGGTTAAACCCAACTGGTACTACAACTGTAAGCCTGTCCAGAATAGGTATATGCTCTATAACAGGAACTACAAACCAAGAGCACATGCATACACTCATTATCACACTACACAGTCAAGATCATCACCATCATTTATGAATGCACACACATTTCAGAACACACACCGACCTAAGCCACTCAGGGTCATACAAGTGTGGGTTCCGAAAGGACTAATCCTGCCAGGACCCAAGTAGGATTGTGTGATGACCAGGGATTATAGGTGTTAATCCCGTAGTGTTAATAATCCCTAAAGTGGTTTTACGTGGCGATTTGGAATTTAATCGAGGTGTTGGGCCTTCTGGGCTCGTTTATTTGGGTAGTTGGGATCGTTGGATCCAGAGGTTAAGATTGTATTCTCATTTGGGTGAAAAACCTAAGAGTTGGGTTTTTGTTGTGTCTCGGGATCTCGAGTGCTGTGTGAGCACCGGTAGGGGATTTTGGAGTTAGAGAGAGAGTTTTTGAAAACAGATGATTTTTAAGGAATCATGATGTATTTGTGGGGCTATTAATTTTTCGGGGTATTTTTGCTATAAATACCAATTGAACCCAAAATTTTTCATTAAGTTCCATTTCAGCCCAATTTCTTCTCTCTCTCTCTCCCGCGCGCGAGATCCCGTCTGCTACAGCTGCCCTCGCCGCTTCAGGCGCTTCGTCCGCCGCCGTCCGGCCGCCGTTCGCCGCGTACGACCTATCACCGGCTTCGTCTCGTCGAGGCGCAGCTTTCCCCTCCGTCAATTTGAAGTTTCATCGCGTTTCTCGTTCGAATTTTGGCTGGAGGCGTCGATCCCCAATTTCTAGGGTTCTTCGATTTTCGTCCAATTTCTTCCGATTTTCGATTGGGTAACCTCCCTTACCCCTTTTTCGTCATTTTCGTGTATTTCCCTGCCATTATTGTGTTCGAATTTGATGAATTATAAGGGTTCGGATTTAAGGGCTTGTTTGGGGTTCGAATTTAAGAGGTTGAGTTCGAAAATTGGGGGTTTTTGGCAAGGGGTGTTGATTCTTGCTTGGATAGCTTAATTCTCATTTTAGATGAATTATGGTGTTTATTGGGTTCGAAATTGTGAGATTCGGGTTCGATTTTTGTAGGGTATTCTTGAACAAATTTCGTTATTGTCTCATTTTTTTCCCTCCCTGCATGTACCCTGCCCCGGGTCTTTTAAGAGGTTAATTGTCGTGTGTTGACAATATTTTGAGGGTTATAGGTGTGCTTGAGCATGGGTTACATGTTCGTAAATAATTGTGAATTATTTATCGTGTTAGCACATCATTCCTCGGGGCATGGAACTCGAGCAAGGTTTGGCTCGGACTTCGGAGATTTAAGGTACGTGCGACGTACGAGCATTTCTATATCTTTGGGCATTTGTGAATGCATAATGAAATTTGATTTCATTGAATAATCGCGCATGAGGATTATATATATATATGTTGATATAGCCAAGGAATGACCCAAATCTTGATATCGCCGCTTGTAGCGTGCGTGACACTAGAGTAGGATGACTCTTACATGATATATGGGGTACTGGGTTTAATATGACCATTGTAGGGCATTTGAGATGCCTGAGAATGATCGTGGGATCATGTATTCATTATAAGACATTTGAGATGTCTGGGTATAATGAAGAATTGGTAAAATAAATGCTAGGCATTTGAGCTATCTGTGATTGATAGCGAGGTTTGTGAAATCAGTATTAGATATTGAGATATCTATATTTGCATGTTTAATGAGTTGCAACCACTATCTGTTGATATTCGAGTATTAGGCATGCGATGAGTTAATCAATGCGTTGATTTACTGATTTTTGAGATTTGATGAGTTTGATGATTGTGAGAACAGGGACAGTACACGGAATCCCGGATGAGGATGTTGCCATCCAGGGAGTATCATTTAAAATTCATTAATATTTACTTGTGTTGTAAATTATGAATTTCATTATTGTGATTATGAGATTTTGTGTATTGGTATGCTCACCCCGTTGGGGGCTGTCTCTGTTGGGGCAGGTGAACAGGTGCATCGATGGCTGTGGAGCTGAGCTCGAGCTGTTGATTGGATGTACTCACAGGATCGTGGTACCAGGGCTTGATGGAGCACGGTATCGTATAGAGTACTTATATACACCCGAGGTTTATATACACATTTATGATGCTCGCATGTGAGCACGGACATTCTTGTATATGGGTTGTATATAAAGGCATGAGCCTTCCTCTCTTTCATTTTGTGTTGCATGCAATTGTGTAGAATTGCTAATGATATGAGAGTCGTTAGTGTATTATGTGGGTGTTGAGACCCATTTATGTCGTCATATGTGTGGTGTCTTCCCTGGCTGGGAATTTACTTGGTATTACTGCCTTCTGATGAGTATTATGTTTTCCCTGGCCGGGAATTATGTTCTGTGTTGTGCTTTTATTTCGGGATAGCTCTATTTATGGAGAGACTCTGCCCAAATTTTTATAAAAGTCCACAATGTGAAAAGTGGCAAAAAGGGTTGGTATTGGGCGAACTTTGTGAGTCTATTTCGTTGTTAGGCAGATGACCTTTTAACATTGAGTGTTAAAGGAATTTTTTTTTTATAAATGCCATGCAATGATAGAGTATCATCTGAGCTTCCCGATTGGCTTTTTGTTGAAAGCATGTGCCACACATAGTGGTTAATACACTAGTTAAGGGTTAAGGGCTTGGGGTCCTTACATTAGTGGTATCAGAGCAGTGGTTGCTCTTTGGGGCTGTTAAGGGCCTAAGAAGTTATTGATAGCACATACTTATGCATGATGGCATTAATGTTGTATGACACAACTAGTTGTTTATGTGCTTTTTCTGATATGAAAAGTGGTGTTGCTAATCAGTGTGATTGCAGGAATCGTGTGGAACACGATAGGATGGCATTAATGGTGATGTCTGGCACTCCGTGTGTTATGTGCCAAGGAATCTGATTTTGTAAGAGAATCAGGTAAAGGGATATTTCCGAGGTAACATGTCTTGGTATACGTATTGACTTGCAAGTGGTTGCATTTATGCATTGGATGATTGCTGCATAGCGTATATGACTATTGTTGCTAACCATGATGGTTGCAGGTTACAGGAAATATGGAGTACGTAGGCGACGTACGGGTATCCCAACAGTAACATGTATTCATGTTTGTCTGTGTGACACATGATGAATGCAATGTGGTGCATTACGGTTATGATACATGTTATTATGCATTGTTGTTGCATATTATGCATTGTTGTTGCATATTGTGATGTGGAATAAAGAGGTGTATTCCACGAGTCAGGGCGATCACAGTTAAGGTTTTAATGCTTACGCTTTATCGCTGCGCATGTGGAGCGGGAGGGGGGAGGCCCGCTGGCACATGGAGGCGAGGTATACCATACTGAGCGAGGAAGAGATACCGCTAGTATGAAGAAGCGAGTATGCGATACCACTTGTTTTGAGATTATGAAAGCGAGGAAGTATTAAAATAACTGATGATGACTGACTCAAGAAAGGATGATGATGCATTCCTTTGTGATGACACGGATGATAGCGGTGATGTGTCCCGCTGTGTCGATTTATATTCATTCCATTGTGATGACACGGATGATAGCGGTGATGTGTCCCGCTGTGTCGATTTATATTCATTCCATTGTGATGACACGGATGATAGCGGTGATGTGTCCCGCTGTGTCGATTTATATTCATTTCATTGTGATGACACGGATGATAGCGGTGATGTGTCCCGCTGTGTCGATTTATATTCATTCCATTGTGATGACACGGATGATAGCGGTGATGTGTTCCGCTGTGTCGATTTGTATTTATAGCGACGGTTCATTCCGCTATATTTATTGGCGAGGGTTCATTCCGCCAGGTGTATTTATAGCGACGGTTCATTCCGCTATATTTATTGGCGAGGGTTCATTCCGCCAGGTGTATTTATAGCGATGGTTCATTCCGCTATATTTATTGGCGAGGGTTCATTCCGCCAGGTGTATTTATAGCGACGGTTCATTCCGCTATATTGATTGGCGAGGGTTCATTCCGCCAGGTGTATTTTAGCGACGGTTCATTCCGCTATATTTATTGGCGAGGGTTCATTCCGCCAGGTGTATTTATAGCGACGGTTCATTCCGCTATATTGATTGGCGATGGTTTATACCGCCGGACACGGATGATAGCGGTGATGTGTCCCGCTGTGTCGATGATGATGATTCACCTCTTTGTGATTATTGGTGATGATTCGTGCCGCCGTATATATATAGATAGCGATGCCTCTTTCCGCTATTATGTGGACGATGATTCATGCTCAGGTGTATAGCGAGGTTTCATGCCACTTATTATATGACGAGGTGTCATGCCGTCGATTCTATAGCGAGGGATTGTGCCGCTATGTACTCAGCACAGGATTTTGCCGCCTTTGAGCGATGGGTGCTGATTACGCACTATTATTGAGCGACGGAGACAGGTATGCCGCTATATTGTTAGCGATGAGGTATGAGATATTGCTATTCTATTAGCTTTATTGTATCTGGCATACGTTGATATACATGTTTTATTATGCCTATTTTACTAGCATGATGGTGGATGACATGTATCGTCACTAGTTGACAATGCCTTAGATGCCATGAGTTGGCATGTATCGTCACGGGATGACGATGACGATGGTGTAGGAGATGTCTTATTAGACATGCATCATCGTTACGATGATCGATGCGTTGAGTATACGTATTCAGTGGTATGCCTTGGGTGCCAGTACCGAGCACAAGGTGGTGTGTGCGGCACCGATTGACGTGACCCTTATACCGAGCGGGTTGCTCGAGGAATGGTTGGATGCGCTGTACATGTGATTGTACCGCAGCTTACGTTTGGGGTGATCATTTTACGAGTGGTGATACCCTTGAGGTATGCTCGTTGGAATGGCTCTTGGCCATGTGATTTGACGACATGAGTAATCATGGAGGAAATTACTCGCTTTCTGTCGATGTGACATGTGGTAGACATGGTCACACCACCCATGAGGGTGTAGGATGAGTCCTAAGGGAGTAGGATCAGGTTATGTTAAGTACATAGGGACATTGGAGTGTCCAGGGTGTATCGGCATTAGAGGAATGTTGGATAAAGACCCACTACTCTATTGAGTTTTCTTCCCACAGTATGGTATGCCGTGCGGAAACATCCATCTTATTGGTAGGTTTGAGGTAAACCTAAAGAGGCAGAGACTAGGTTGTCTGCCACGTGTGTGTAGCACCATGAGGGGCTTGCTAGAGCCGTTATACTGCTCGTTGGAACCAAGTTTAGCAAATCGTAAGGTGATACGATGTGGATTGTGGTGGACTCTAGTAGTCACCACGTCATTTGAGACTGAGGTTGTGCATGCCTCACTGAAACGTGTATGCGTTTGTGTTTAATCTTGGTGAGACTTGTCTGGGACAGCTCAGGATGTTCGAGTACCAACAAGAGAGTCATCAGGTCGTTATTGACTCAATCTAAGGGAATCCATGTATTTCGGATGCAATGGGTGTTATTGTATCCAGTTTTTACGAACAGTGGCTCGAGACTAGTGGATCTCGAGTTCGATGGCACTTCCCTTGTGAGGAAGGGGGTAGTACTATACCTATTTGGGGAATCTTTGAAAGATTCGGTAAGTTGGTGCATGTGGTGTTGATTTTGAGAATCACGCCGTGTTATTGATCGTCGATTTTCATTCTCCTGGATGGGAATGACTCAGGATTGACAGTTGTGTTTGGGGCTTAGGGGTATGTTGTAGATACCCGAGCCAAGTGCATTGAGTATGCATGCGATGTCAATACTTAGGCAGGTATACCGGTGAGTATACGGATGCCAGTTATTGATTTCCTTTCTGTCAAGCATAGAGTTATGCTATTTTAGGATGGTTAAATCTCTGATGAGAGATATGGAACACCTTGAGATTGGGAATCTCCATGGCAGGAATTTCGGATTTGTTGGGTGTCACTGTCGACACAAGTGTTGAGGATGCAATAGGTTTATTGCATGTCCTTTCAGAATTTGAAACTCTGTGGAGTATCGATTGTTTATTTACGACCAGGATGTGGTTCTTGGGATTTCCGGAGGTGGACATCTTGTGAGATGTCTTTTGTGTGGATCGGTGGCCGTAAATTGCCCGATCCGAGTTGCAGAGGGTGCAACTGCTCCTTGGATGGAGGTGGTCAGTATAGCGGGAAACCAGGTTTGGTATATGTACACCGTGGTATACTAGTGTTTCCCTCGTAACGATGTATGTGAGACATCGTGAGTCTTGGTAGAGATGTCATGGAATGATATCTACGATAGAATCAGGAGCGATTCGAATCCTTACAGTTTCAGTTGACTAACTGCTTTTGGATTATTAGCGTTGAGCTGTGCTGACGCTCTTTGACGTTATGATGGATTTGGAAGTCTATTCCACTCCAGAGTTTGACACGAGGTCAACGTTCTCACGGTTGAGGTGTCATTCAGGATGCGTTCTTACTAGTTGTTTTAGGACTAATGATGACTGTCCGATCTACAGTCGTAAGTAATCGGTTGTTTCACAGTCATGAGAGACTGCCTTTTTGGGATGACCCGCATCGAAGTTATGGCTTCATATTGTGGTGTAGCCCGGGTGTTACGTGATACACCGGTGCTAATTTCGAGGACGAAATTCTTTTAGTGGGGGATATTGTGATGACCAGGGATTATAGGTGTTAATCCCGTAGTGTTAATAATCCCTAAAGTGGTTTTACGTGGCGATTTGGAATTTAATCGAGGTGTTGGGCCTTCTGGGCTCGTTTATTTGGGTAGTTGGGATCGTTGGATCCAGAGGTTGAGATTGTATTCTCATTTGGGTGAAAAACCTAAGAGTTGGGTTTTTGTTGTGTCTCGGGATCTCGGGTGCTGTGTGAGCACCGGTAGGGGATTTTGGAGTTAGAGAGAGAGTTTTTGAAAACAGATGATTTTTAAGGAATCATGATGTATTTGTGGGGCTATTAATTTTTCGGGGTATTTTTGCTATAAATACCAATTGAACCCAAAATTTTTCATTAAATTCCATTTCAGCCCAATTTCTTCTCTCTCTCTCTCCCGCGCGCGAGATCCCGTCTGCTACAGCTGCCCTCGCCGCTTCAGGCGCTTCGTCCGCCGCCGTCCGGCCGCCGTTCGCCGCGTGCGACCTATCACCGGCTTCGTCTCGTCGAGGCGCAGCTTTCCCCTCCGTCAATTTGAAGTTTCATCGCGTTTCTCGTTCGAATTTTGGCTGGAGGCGTCGATCCCCAATTTCTAGGGTTCTTCGATTTTCGTCCAATTTCTTCCGATTTTCGATTGGGTAACCTCCCTTACCCCTTTTTCGTCATTTTCGTGTATTTCCCTGCCATTATTGTGTTCGAATTTGATGAATTATAAGGGTTCGGATTTAAGGGCTTGTTTGGGGTTCGAATTTAAGAGGTTGAGTTCGAAAATTGGGGGTTTTTGGCAAGGGGTGTTGATTCTTGCTTGGATAGCTTAATTCTCATTTTAGATGAATTATGGTGTTTATTGGGTTCGAAATTGTGAGATTCGGGTTCGATTTTTGTAGGGTATTCTTGAACAAATTTCGTTATTGTCTCATTTTTTTCCCTCCCTGCATGTACCCTGCCCCGGGTCTTTTAAGAGGTTAATTGTCGTGTGTTGACAATATTTTGAGGCTTATAGGTGTGCTTGAGCATGGGTTACATGTTCGTAAATAATTGTGAATTATTTATCGTGTTAGCACATCATTCCTCGGGGCATGGAACTCGAGCAAGGTTTGGCTCGGACTTCGGAGATTTAAGGTACGTGCGACGTACGAGCATTTCTATATATTTGGGCATTTGTGAATGCATAATGAAATTTGATTTCATTGAATAATCGCGCATGAGGATTATATATATATATGTTGATATAGCCAAGGAATGACCCAAATCTTGATATCGCCGCTTGTAGCGTGCGTGACACTAGAGTAGGATGACTCTTACATGATATATGGGGTACTGGGTTTAATATGACCATTGTAGGGCATTTGAGATGCCTGAGAATGATCGTGGGATCATGTATTCATTATAAGACATTTGAGATGTCTGGGTATAATGAAGAATTGGTAAAATAAATGCTAGGCATTTGAGCTATCTGTGATTGATAGCGAGGTTTGTGAAATCAGTATTAGATATTGAGATATCTATATTTGCATGTTTAATGAGTTGCAACCACTATCTGTTGATATTCGAGTATTAGGCATGCGATGAGTTAATCAATGCGTTGATTTATGATTTTTGAGATTTGATGAGTTTGATGATTGTGAGAACAGGGACAGTACACGGAATCCCGGATGAGGATGTTGCCATCCAGGGAGTATCATTTAAAATTCATTAATATTTACTTGTGTTGTAAATTATGAATTTCATTATTGTGATTATGAGATTTTGTGTATTGGTATGCTCACCCCGTTGGGGGCTGTCTCTGTTGGGGCAGGTGAACAGGTGCATCGATGGCTGTGGAGCTGAGCTCGAGCTGTTGATTGGATGTACTCACAGGATCGTGGTACCAGGGCTTGATGGAGCACGGTATCGTATAGAGTACTTATATACACCCGAGGTTTATATACACATTTATGATGCTCGCATGTGAGCACGGACATTCTTGTATATGGGTTGTATATAAAGGCATGAGCCTTCCTCTCTTTCATTTTGTGTTGCATGCAATTGTGTAGAATTGCTAATGATATGAGAGTCGTTAGTGTATTATGTGGGTGTTGAGACCCATTTATGTCGTCATATGTGTGGTGTCTTCCCTGGCTGGGAATTTACTTGGTATTACTGCCTTCTGATGAGTATTATGTTTTCCCTGGCCGGGAATTATGTTCTGTGTTGTGCTTTTATTTCGGGATAGCTCTATTTATGGAGAGACTCTGCCCAAATTTTTATAAAAGTCCACAATGTGAAAAGTGGCAAAAAGGGTTGGTATTGGGCGAACTTTGTGAGTCTATTTCGTTGTTAGGCAGATGACCTTTTAACATTGAGTGTTAAAGGAATTTTTTTTTATAAATGCCATGCAATGATAGAATATCATCTGAGCTTCCCGATTGGCTTTTTGTTGAAAGCATGTGCCACACATAGTGGTTAATACACTAATTAAGGGTTAAGGGCTTGGGGTCCTTACAGATTGGGTACCAATCATTCTTTCGCTTTAATTGCAGATATCTAGAGTCCAGCAAGTTCGAAGCTCAGAGTGGTTTCTGGACAGTGGATGCTCTAGACATATGACAGGGAATGTTACGCTGCTGTCCGAACTGATCGACATCTCAGGACCAAAAATAACATTTGGGGACAACGTGAAAGATAACACTGGAAACGACTTGCGAATCAACAATTTTAGCAATCGACTGGAAAACACAGTCATTGATGATCCAAGTGATGAATAAGAAAAGCCAAATAGAAGGATTGACTGCAGCTTAGAGCCAGAAGTTCCAGAAGCACAGGCAGACGAACCTGCTGTCAACAGGAACTAGAACCTACTGACACTGGAACCAGACTGATTCCTACTGCAGTGGATGGAGACAATGCACACAATGAACCAGCCGATTCTCCTGAGCAACCATCCAAAATCACTACAACTGAAGAAGTCAATCCCCTTGGACCTCCGCTCCGGTGGAAGAAGGATCATCCACCCGGGCAGGTCATCGGTAACCCTCTTGCTCCTCTGCGTACCAGAGGACAGATGATCAATGAATTCCTTCATACAACATTCATTTCTCACATAGAACCTAAGAAGATTGATGAAGCTATTCTAGATCCTAGCTGGCTAGCAGCAATGCAGGAAGAGCTGAATCAATTTCAGAGGAATAATGTATGGCATTTAGTTCCACGTCCATCGCATCACACAGTAATTGGCACTAAATGGGTTTTTAGAAACAAGTTATATGAGAATGGTGCAGTAATCAGGAATAAAGCAAGATTAGTTGCACAGGGATACAGGCAGGAATAAGGCATTGATTTCGTTGAAACCTTTGCCCCTGTAGCCCGATTAGAAGCTATTCGCATATTTCTTACCTTTGCTGCATTTATGGACTTCAAAGTCTATCAGATGGACGTTAAGAGTGCTTTTCTTAACGGTAATCTCAATGAAGAAGTTTATGTTGAACAACCCCCCTGCATTTGAAAGTCATCTGCAACCCTCTTATGTTTATCATCTGAACAAAGCTTTGTATGGTCTGAAGCAAGCTCCTCGTGCATGGTATGAAACGCTGTCAAAATACTTGATTGAACACGACTTCACCATTGGCACTGTGGATAAAACTTTATTCAAATTTACAAAGGATGACCATACGCTGCTAGTTCAGATATATGTTGATGACATCATTTTTGGCAGTACTAACCCAAAATTATGTGAAAGATTTTCAAAGATAACGCAGGACCAATTTGAAATGAGCATGATGGGAGAACTATCGTTTTTCCTACGATTGCAAGTCAAACAATCCAGTGAGGGAATTCTGATAAATCAATCCAAGTATACCAAAGAGCTTCTGAAGAAGTATGAGATGAATACCAGCTCAGCTGCTGCTACACCTATGAGCTCATCTGCAAAACTTGATTTGGATGAATCTGGAATACCAGTAGATGAGAAAATGTATCGCGGTATCATTGGTTCATTACTCTACTTAACAGCCAGTAGACCTGACATCATGTTTGCAGTTTGCATCTGTGCTAGATTTCAAGCCAATCCCAAGCAATCTCATTTCACAGCAACTAAACGCATTCTGAAGTACTTAAAAGGGACTGAGAATGTCGGTCTATGGTATCCAAAGGACTCCACTTTCAATCTTATCGGATACTCAGATGCAGACTATGCTGGATGCAAAATTGACAGGAAGAGTACCAGTGGGTACTGTCAGTTTTTAGGAGATAGACTTATTTCATGGGGATGCAAGAAGCAAACTTCCATTGCTACCTCTACAGCTGAAGCAGAATACCTTGCTGCTGGAAGTTGCTGCGCTCAACTGCTCTGGATTCAACAACAATTGAGAGACTATGGCATTGAGTCAACTGAAGCTCCAATCTTCTGTGACAATACATCTGCCATAGCCATTACTTACAATCCAGTGCTTCATTCTCGAACAAAGCATATCGACATACGTCATCACTTCATCAGAGACCACGTAATGAAGAAGGAGATTCGACTGGAGTACATATCTACTGAGCAGCAAGCAGCATATATTTTTACCAAGCCCCTACGGATGCAAAATTCTCTTACTTCCGGAATATCCTTGGACTAATTGATAATTCCTCTTAATTCGTATTTATTTACTGTTATTAAACTCATGGGGAATCGTTTGTATGTAACTGCATATTTTCAGGGGGAATTTTGGTAAAAATTTCCTTTACTGATGCCTGGCTGGTAACACAATAGTCCACTGCAGTGGATGCTACTATACCAGTAGATGTCTACATACCAGTGGATGTTACTATATAAGCCTTAATGTCTTATACCTTCTCTTTTTAGCAACCAGCTGGGACGTCGGAATTCAAATTATTTATTTTATTATTTTTAACTCATTCAAATCTCGCCCTTTTTAGAACCACTGCTTCTGATATTTTTTTTTAAATGGTTTAGATGAACGCCACGTACACATGTGTCCGTTCATCTACAGTACGACGTTACATCTACCCATTATCTTTTAACCGCCTTCTTCTCCGAAAAATCAGTTTACTTCCTTAAACACTTCTGAAAATCTCAAAACCCTAAAAGAATTTTTCTCTCTATCTCACAGGATTTTCAAACTTTCAGAAGTCATTCAACATGTCAAAGACAACGCAGCCGAGTTTTCTCACCAACGCTATTCATGTGGATTTTCAATCTATCTATTCGTCAAACGACGAAGCCATGAAAGCAGTATTCCAAAAGTTGGACACCTCTGGCTTACTGGTATTTTTAAGCCAATCACCCACTTTCTACCCGGCGGCTATTTAGGAGTTCTTCGCCAATGCCAGGATAGTTGGCTAAGCTGTTGTGTCCTCTATCACTGGACAACATATCGCTATTACTCTGGAAGACTTTGCAACTCAGATGTGTCTTCAAATGTCTGGGATAACAAATGCCCTCTCTGTATCTGTGCCAATCCTAGAGGCAATGAGAATGGGCTTTTCTGACTCTCGTGAGCGTCTTCACAAACCGCCCTTCAAGAAGATATTGATTAAGAGCCACTTTCGCCAACTGACAGATGTAATATCAAAAGGGTTGCTATGCAAAGCTGGATCTTTCGACGTCATCACACCGGAGAAATTCGCAATGATGTGTGCAATCGTAAATAACGTTGAAGTTAACTGGTCAGTAATTTTGTTTCAAGTGCTTTCAAACTTAGTGCTCTCAGGAAAAGGTCAATCTGGATTTGCTCTCCCTCTAAGTCGTATTTTTTAGAGCAAGAATATTCAGACCGGAGGTTCTTCTTCTCTCCACCCAGGACGACTCATAAATGCCAGATATTTAGAGATCAACAAGAAACGAATCGGTGGAGAAACTAAGACCAGCCAACCAGCAGTAGTCAAGAGGAGACAACCTCTGGTAGTCAGTGACTCTGAGCATACAGTCTCCGAATCTGATGAAACTTCACCTATTCCGCCTGCGAAAAGGCCGAGAACAAAAAGAGGAGGACCAGCTGCAGCCAAGCTAAAAATATCAGCAGCCATGTCTGAGGTTGTGATCCCTACGTTGGCAGTAGAGCGAGTGAGCTCAGTTGCTCCACTGGCCATGATCGCATTTAACCCAACCTCTGCTGCAGCCAACCCATCAACCAACCCCAGTACTCTTCAACCACCAGGCTCAATTTTCTTCAGATCACCCAAATCTCTTTGCCCATATTGCCATCCCAAGAGCACCGTCATTGAAAAAGGAAAGAATCAATGACCCCATCATCCACTCCAGTGGCATATGAGATTGAATTAGTCATGAGCACAGTTGAGGCAAACATGCAGCCTCAACTTGAAGTTTTTAATAGATGGGTGAAAGCACGCTTGAAAATTAGCTTTGATGATTTTCTTCCAGTTCTGGAACAGGCGAGGCAAGATGAGAATCAAGTGATGGCTTTCCTCCAAGCACAAGACGTACAGAAAGCTCTACAGCTCCGGGATGTGTTCCGCCTAATGATCTATGTGGGTGAACTCCAGACCCTGGTCATATCCCGGCAGAATGAATTCAATGCTACAGCTGGGACTGCCAATCATGACCGAGCTGTGCTAAATGCTCTTGGTCCCAAGCTTGAACTGGCAGAGACTGATCTACATGACTTAAGAATCAGTACTGGTCTGTACTCATGCTCAACTGTACCAAATGATGCTAACTCCACTCCTACTGACTTGAGCTTAGTCCTAACCATCCCTTATGTTCCTAGTGCTACAGTGCTAATTCCACAAGTTGAACCAATGGTGGCTGATGACTCTGCTCTGACCATCTCATGCTCAGCTCCAACCATCCCTCCTATTCCAAGTGTTGTGCAAAATGGTTTCCACAGGTCAACCCACTTTGGATGATACTTCACCTCAACCGGATATGGACATTGATTCCATAGACGTTGACAGCGTCATTCACAAGGTAATTACCCAGGTTACCCCATCTCTACCAATACCTTCCTCACCTCATACTGCAACTCAACTCCCACAACAAGTTGAACCCCTTGTACCTCCGACTCACCCTGAAACCCCACTCTCACCACAAGTTGAACCCCCTGCTCACCCAACAACCTCCGAACTTAACCCCTCACCCTCACAAATTCATCCAGCTACTACCTCACCTGGACGCTGTGTGTCCTTCACTGCCACTGATGCTCTTACCAGCTCTCCTCTTGCTCTTCTTGGCTCACCTCCTGCACCTGCTGCCACTCCGCCTGAGGCATTGGAGCAATCAGTAGGAACTGAACTGTCTGCTGATTTTTTTGATTTTTCTGATCCTCTGTCCATCGAAGGCCCTTCTGCTCTAACAATACAGCTTGGCCATATGACTACGTTGATCTCCGGGCTGGCTAGTGAGATCAATAAACTCAAGTCTGAAGAACGCAATGCCAGCAATGCTATTGATAGTCATCAGCTTCATACAGATCATTAGTTTGGGCATATAAATCGAGAACTAGACAGACTTCAAACTGCTGTTAACAGAAATCATCAATTCGTTCTTGATGCCTTTGCCGATGTCTTTTCGAGGATCTCGCAAACTAATCTCCAGTTGAAGCAGCAGAATGACTCTCTCCATGCTGCATCTACACTGGCCTTGGATGAGAAAATTGACGACACTAAGAAGCACTTGTCTGAGCAGCTAGCTACTATGCAAGAGGTCTTTGCCTCACAACTTCAGGATTTGAGTGCTGAAATTCCGAAGCCTATCCAATACCAGTCCAAGTCCACTGCATCTGCTCCTCTATCGCGAAGAGAATCCGGTCCAGCTCAGCGCGCACCTGCTGCATCTGAAGGTGGACATCACTACAGATCTGCTTCCCAGCCAAGGTCTCGAAGTCCACACCAACCGTCTACCGAAAAGCGGGACTATTCCCGACATTGGTTAGGGCGCAAATAGTATCGTTTCCCTTATTAATTACTCTTATCTATTTATTGTTTTCAGTTGACTTTTTCTTCGTAGTTATCGTAACGACATTAATGTGTTCACACTAAATGAATTTCTTCTATAAATAGAGACTCATGTTTGTTTTCATAACACACATTCACTCATTATGATTCTTTTCTATTCCTTGAAAATTCCTTGGTTTACCTGTTGCTATTATTCAGTTTCATGGGTTTATTACTTATCTAAATCAACCCCTCATGGGTTGATTACTTATCTAACCCAGCTCCGTTAAGCTTCAGCGTTTGGATCCTGCTCTGATGCTCCTCATCAGTCAGGAACTGCTATCAGGAGTCTTCTGGGTGATGATGACAAAAAGGGGGAAGACAGAGATAGAATATTCTCATTAGGTGAATCCATAAACCATGGAGGCCTGATGTATATACATTTGAACTTCCCGATCGAAGTTCTTCCCCTCTGAAACAAGGTGGATCGAGCTCTTCCTCTCCACAACTAGGTGGATCGAAGCTCTCCGGTCTACTTTGTTTGTTTAAAGAATTTTGTCATGTATCAACTAATCTGTAAAATAGATTTGTCGTTAAGTTGTATCCAGTTATAAGAATTCATCTTAAATGAAGATGAATCGCTCTAAATTGTCCAGTTTGATTACAACTTGTAATCTGCTTATATTTAATGAAAATTTCCTTTCTATTATGTCTTCAAGTCTTTTCAGGATTCACCGTTTAAACTATTCGAGTATGAGAACGTTAATGCTTAGTTTTGTCATCACCAAAAAGGGAGAAATTGTTGAGAAACGATTTCTAAGTTTTGGTGATTACAAACACCTACTGGATGAACATCTACCGGATGATGAAGAATTACCGGGTGATAAAAACCAACCGCGTGTCAAACACCTACTGGATGAACATCTACCGGGTGAAAACACCCACCGGGTGCAGACATCTACCGGACTGAGATACGCACTGGATAAAAACACCCACCGGGTGAAGACATCTACCGGACTGAGATAAGCACTGGATAAAGACATCTACCGGGTGAAGACATCTACCGGACTGAGATAAGCACTGGATAAAAAACATCTACTGGAATAGACATCTACTGTATTATTAATCCACCGGATAAAGACATCCACCGGATAAAGACTTCCACCGGATAAAGACATCTACTGCATGAAGTTTTTCATCAAGTCTTACCAACACCTACTGAGTTAAAGAGTACGACTGGATATTGAAGTTACAAGACCAGTAGAAGTAAATCCAGCAGCGGATTGAAGAAATAAGACAAAGTAAATACAATTCCGTCTGACATAAGTACAACAGAGCGACGAGCACTACGAAATCATCGCCACCAATTCCGTCAGATTGTAAGAGTCGTTGCTGAACAAAAATGGAAGGAAGATAAAAAAGAAGAAGAAAACAGATTCTACGCTAAACCTTCCTTACCAAGAAAGTTTACCGTTGGAAAAGAAACCTATAAATACAGGTGCTGAATGAATGAAGAAAGAGAGAGTTGAATCCACTGACAATCGAATATTCTATACATTCAAACAGATAAATTTATCAAGTCATAATTCACTGAAGATTCAGCTAGAGCAAGGAACACCTACTGGTATATCAAAGATCAAGTTAAAACTGGTGTACTGCTCAAAGATCGTTCAAGAACACTCAAAGCGTACAAGTGTAATAGTCATTCAAAGGAGTGTTAGATAGTTTACATTGTAAACAAATCATAGACATTGTGTTGCTAGGAGTTTAGGCTAAGCTGTGTGAAAGCCTAAGGAGGTTGTATACTGTAAAGTGTAAACCAAAGTCTTCTAGTGTATCCTTCCTGCAAAGGAAGAAGGGGAGACGTAGAAGCGTTGTGCTTCGAACTTCCAGAAACAATCTCTGTGTGATATACTTGCTTTTTATTATTTACTTTAGTTAACTCACAAGTGCAGCAGACGTATTCCGCACTTCACTTAGTGTCTGCTGACTTGCTTATTTGATTGAGAAGCTACTGCATCACTTAACAGTTTGCAGTAATCAGTCGAAGATCAGAATTTGAGGGCAGTGTTTATTCAACCCCCCCTTCTAAACACGCCTCCGATCCTAACACAACATAAGGAGTTGTGTATCTTGATATTGTCAAACGTTACCTGTAACAGGGTAAACTATAAAGACATTCATTGGATACACCACAAATTATGTAGAGGGATGTTGAGTGATCAAAATAGGATTTGTCCCTCCTATATAACCGGAGAAGTGTTTGGGCCCTTGATCAAGTGAGACTAAAATGTATGGCCATGCTCGAATGAGTCGATATGTGATATCGAGCTTATTCGTTATTCTAGTCAACTTGGGGATCAAGAAATAAAAGATTGAACTATACAAGTATGACTATTCCATGACTCGTGTTTAATCTAAACACATACGACAAAGGGATTAAGTTACATGGTTAATATTATCACAGGCCATAGGTTATGTCGAATCAATGACATTCTTGTAACTTGGGTAGCCTTGATGTGTTGCTAGATACCGCTCATTGCTTGTGACATAAAATTAGATTTTATGTCACCGCCAACGTTGCAAGATCCTAACGGGCCGCACACAAGATTAAATCGATAAAGGGTAGATAAAATTCATTGGATGAATTAATTTGATTAAGAAGAGTCTTAATCATAAAATATTATATATACATACATATAATCCATCGGGCCAAATATATATATATATAATGATATATATATATAATAGGCTATAGATATAATTAAGAAAGGGGTTTTGGGCTTTTCGAAAGCCTAAGGTTTAACTAGCCACCACCTTCCTGTATATATATACTTGGTCATTAGGTTAATAAGGTTAGACGTTAATTGTGAATTAACTAGCACCCTAAACCTAGCAGACAAAAGGTGTAGACACGGCCAACGTCATCTTTTGGGTGGTTCGTCACTTTCTGGTTGAAGATCAAGTCTAGCAACTTGTTCTTCAACATCCCTTCATCGACATAATCGTGTGGATACCGTAGAGGCATAACTTGAAAAGTTTTACTACTGACTCGAGGACGCGTTGGACGTGCTACTTCGTGGGATTCAGCTCAAACACGCTACAAGGGTATGATTCTCTTTACACCCCGATATGATTAACTCCGTATAGGTCCTCGGTTTGGAATCCATATTTTATTTCCGCTGCGTATTTGCATGTTGGATTCCTTACAATAATTTCAAGGTCTATCACCTCAATGAGAATAAATCTCAACCCTTGGATCCAACAACCCCGATGTCGGAGTAAAATCCTCGGGAGTTTCAACACCATAATTATATCATAATTACCCCAATTAAATCTATTAAGGATCATAATCACTCCGGGATTAACACAATAATTCCCTGATATCACAATACATTTTGGTTTATCGCAAGAAACATATATAAACAAAGTTCTGGAGAGGTTTCGGATGAGTGATTGTTCACTAAGTGTAGCACCCATTGTGAAAGGTGATAGATTCAATTTGAATCAATGTCCAAGAAATGAGTTTGAAAAGGAACAAATGAAAAACATTCCATATGCTTCTTGTGTTGGAAGCCTAATATATGCTCAAGTCTGTACTAGACCTGATATTGCATTTGTTGTGGGAATGTTGGATCAGAGTAACCCGGGTATTGATCATTGGAAAGCTGCAAAGAAGGTCATGAGGTACCTTAAAGGTACTAAGGGTTACATGCTTATGTATAAACGGACTGAAAATTTGGAGGTGATTGACTACTCCGATTCAGACTTTGCTGGTTGCGTTGATTCACGTAAATCAACATCTGGATACATATTTATGTTTGCCAGCGGAGCTATGTGAGACCCCGTTATCTCAACAAGGTACTAAGGTGCAATTAAGAGAACTAAACATCATATGCATAATCAGAGTAGTAATGTCGTGTTGATTAACCTGAGCTTAAGAGATTACAGCACCCAAAAGTTCAAAAAGGAAGTTCACATATTCCTACAAAAGGTACTACATTATAGTCTTACTCTACTCTTGTAGAAGCTATACAAAAAGATTCTCTAACATTGTAATCCTGTAGCACTCCTTACAGCTCAGCAAATCAACCCCGACCCTGGTTATCATCGTCAAAAGCACCTACAAAGACAACCCTCGACACATGAGCATACTGTGATTTATATTCAACATAATACGAATGTAAAGCGTAAATGCACAAACATAAATACAAAGCACTTCCTGTATTTCCAAGCATTTACAACGCCCATTTGTTGTCCATGTACCATAACTCATAATAACACGTTATATGAACATATGGTTTCATAAATAAATGTCATGACATATCTTTACTTCTTAAATCCTCACTTCAATCCTGAGTCCTTATCATTAGTACATTTCAATGCTTCTTACTTTTCCATGTAAGCGGAATTCTTCCTCGCTTCTTATGGAATCCACGTAAACGGAATTCTTCCTCGCTTCTTATGGACATTAGCGTAAGCATTAAAATCCTTACTAAGGTAACCTTGACTCGTGAAATACACCTCTTATATTTCACAACATACATATGCAAAAACAATGTATATCAACATGTATCACATCATAATGCACTATCTTATGCATATCTTGCTTTACCTTGTGTTAAATAAATAAACACATAATACATGTTACCGTTGGGATGCCGTACGTCGCTTACGTACCTTTCCAAAAGATAGAGGAGTCAATCGACTTTATCTCCTCGGCTGTGCTGGCACCTGTGATGGTTCTACATAACCACACAACACAATATTAGGCACCTCATAATAATCCGGAATCAAAACTCAAATAAAAATCACATTTTCCTAACAATGTCATCTCGCGATCGATCGCCCCTGAGCCCCGATCGATCGCGAGATGTTACTGCCTTGAATACCAAAAAAATGCAATCAGCGATCGATCGCCCCAATATTGGCGATCGATCGCCAAAACCCACTGGAACGTCGCGATCGATCTCGCCTCCTTGGCGATCGATCGCCAACCCTGTTCCTTTGAGCGATTTTCCAGAATTGCCGAACACCTCATTTCAAACACTTAAAACCATATCACAACACATATAATATGCACGAATAAAAATACTAGGGGCTTCAACATACTTCCATGAAGGGTTTTAAACCAAAGTTTCAATAAACTCTTAGCCTAACATGCATCATAATAACCCCAAAAGTTTGACACTCAACCACAATTCCAGAAAAACAGGGCACTTGCACCTTGCCCAGAATTTTCGAACACTACTTTTCACATGATTAAACCCTTCATATAATACATGAAACATGCTCAAGGAAATATACTGGTATCTTCAACAAACTACCATACACGTATTCACATCAAAGGTTCAACCAAAACCTAAGCTAGCATGCTTCAAATATTCATGATAGAAACCTTACTAAACATGAAAACAGGGCACTTCCCTTGCTCGGGTGTTCGAGGAACCCTTTTCTCAACTACAAATCTAACACATAAAGCATGCAAGTTACTTAACAAAACATGTTAAGGGCTTCATAAACATCACATAAAAGTACTCATTACAAGATTTCATCAAACCCTACACTAGCATGCCAAATCTGCTACAAGGAACACACATGCTAGAAATCTGAAAACTGTGAAAAACATGTGACTCCTCACCACTTTTGCTCCTCGATTTTTGTCAAGAAAGGATTAATGAAATCCGATCACTTTCTTCCTAGAAACAGACCAAGTTGCAGACGAAATGAAAAGAGGAAGAAGGAAGCTTTTTGGAAGAGACAAAGTGAAAATATCTAAGTCCAAAATGCCTACTAAGTCAATCTGCTTACCAGAAAACAGGGGAGGGGCGTGGGTTTCAAACAAGTGGGGGTGGGGTGGTTGCATGTAGGGTGATTTGGGGGTGTTTAATTGTGTCCCGGTATTTCATACGATGTATAAAAATATCTCTCCTTGATATTTTATTATTCTACCACGTAAACACAACAATTAAAAACATCTAACATGCTCCCTAAACCACATCATCAAAATAAATAAATCACTCCCACATAAAATACGCCTTAGCACATAGGCTCACAATTAACAACCCTTAATTGCATGATTACCCACAAAATCATTTCGGGGATATCACAATACTCCCCTACTTATAAGATTTCGTCCCCGAAATCAAACATGCTGCCAACAAGAGATAAAACAATACATAAACGCATACCAGAAAACAGCTCTGGGTAGTGCTGCACCATGTGTCGCTCTGTCTCCCACGTGGCCTCTTCGACACCCCTACGATCCCACTGAACCTTGATCAGAGGCATAACCTTGTTCCGAAGTCTGCGGTCTGCCCTATCCAAAATCCTGATAGGCCGCTCCACATAAGAAACATCGGACTCTATCTGAACTTCTGAAGGCTGTAACACATGTGAAGGATCTGGCTCATACTTCCTCAGCATAGACACATGAAATACGTCGTGTATACCAGACAGAGAGGGCGGTAAAGCCAAACGGTACACCAGAGTACCAATACGCTGTAAGATCTCATACGGCCCTACATACCTCGGGGATAACTTTCCTCCCATCCCAAACCGTACTACGCCTCTGAAAGGTGAGATCTTCAGAAAAACTCTGTCGCCTAACTAAAACTCCAACGGTCTACGCCGCTGATTGGCATATGCTGCCTGTCTGTCTTGAACTGCCTTCATCTTTCTTCTGATAATCTTAACTTTCTCTTCCATTTCCTGAACCAACTCTGGTCCTCCAACCGACTTACGGTCCATGTCATCCCAACACAAGGGTGACCTACAACGCCTACCATAGAGGGCCTCGAAAGGAGCCATCTGTATACTTGCCTGGTAGCTGTTGTTGTAAGATAACTCCCTACTGTGTCCTGCCAGGAAGTGTCGAACTCCAGCACACAAGCCCTCAACATATCTTCGAGCGTCTGTATCATACGCTCGGTCTGTCCGTCCGTCTGGGGATGATAGGCTGTGCTCAACCTCAACTCTGTACCTAGAGCTGACTGAAGACCCTCCCAGAAATGAGATGTAAACCGCGGATCTCGATCAGACACAATCGAAACAGGGATCCCATGCAGTCTCACCACATCTCTGACATATATCTGTGCCATCCTCAAGTATGTGAAGGTCATACAGTAGGGAATGAAATGAGCACTCTTAGTCAATCTGTCGACGACTACACATATAGCGTCAAAACCCAAAACAGTCCTCGGTAAGTGGGTCACGAAATCCATAGACACGTGTTGCCACTTCCACTCAGGTATCTCCAAACTCCTTAATTCACCTCCAGGCCTTTGCCTCTCAGCCTTCACCTGCTGACAAATCAAACAGCGCTTGACGAATGAAGTAACATCCTGTTTCATTCGCCTCCACCAGAACTGGCTGCGTAGATCCTTATACATCTTCTTCCCGCCCGGGTGGATACTCATCCTGCTGCAATGAGCTCGCTGTAATATACCCTGGTGCAACTCGGGTGTATCTGGAACCACCCATCTGTCGCCAAGTCTCAGAGAACCGTCCTCAGCCACTCTGAATCTCGATGGATGACCTGTATGAACTACTGACATCCATCTCTGAACCTCTGCATCGGTCCCCTGAGCCTTCCTGATGTGATCATAAATAACAGGCTCAGCTAACAAGGTCAAAACCTGTACTGGTGAAGTAGACACATCATAATCAAATCCCAAATGGCAGTAGGAGCCCAACATAGCTGATAGACACATGGCATCCTCTGTTGTGCTCCTCACCTTCCGACTCAAAGCGTCGGCTGTCAAATTTGCTTTCCCCGGGTGATATTCGATTTCACAGTCGTAGTCCTTCAGCAGGTCCATCCATCTCCTCTGCCTCATGTTCAGCTCAGCCTGTGTAAACAAGAACTTAAAGCTCTTGTGATCAGTGAAGATGGTGAATGAGGTACCGTACAAGTAGTGTCGCCATATCTTCAAGGCGAACACTATAGCCGCTAACTCCAAATCGTGGACTGGATACCTCGTCTCATGTGGCTTCAACTGTCTCGAAGCATAAGCCACTACATGTCTGTCCTGCATCAGTACGCACCCTAGGCCCTGTAACGATGCGTCCGTATAGAGAACAAATCCTTTGTTCTCTCTGGGAATCACTAGAACTGGTGCAGTAGTCAGTCTGTGCTTTAATTCCTGGAAACTATGCTCACAAGCCTCTGACCAACAAAATGGGACTCCCTTTTGAGTCAGCTGTGTAAGTGGCTTGGCGATCTTTGAGAAACCCTCGACGAAACGTCGGTAATAGCCAGCCAGACCAAGAAAACTCCGAATCTCACTGACTGAAGTAGGGGCAGACCAATCCATAACTGCCTCTATCTTTCTCGGGTGTACTGATATCCCCTCTCGTGATATAATATGGCCCAAGAAGGCTACACTGCTCAGCCAAAATCACACTTGCTGAGTTTGGCGTACAACTGATGATCTCTGAGGATCTGGAGTACTATCCTCAGATGATCGGCATGATCCTCCTCACTCCTTGAATAGACAAGGATGTCATCAATGAATACGATCACAAACTGGTCAAGGTACTCCTAAAATACTCTGTTCATCAGGCTCATAAAGACTGCAGGTGCATTTGTCACACCAAAAGGCATCACCAAGAACTCATAGTGTCCATACCGAGTCCTAAAAGCCGTCTTTTGGACATCACCAGCTCTAACCCGTACCTGGTGATAGCCTGACCTCAAGTCTATCTTTGAGTACACCTTTGTAACCTGAAACTGGTCGAACAGATCATCAATTCTCGGAAGTGGATACTTGTTCTTCACTGTGGCCTTGTTCAATTGCCTGTAGTCAATGCACAGACGCATTGATCCATCCTTCTTTTTCACGAACAAGGCTGGTGGACCCCAAGGCGATACACTAGGACGAATGTATCCCTTGTCAAGGAGTTCTTGTAACTGTACCTTCAGCTCCCTCAGCTCTGCCGGTGCCATCCTATAAGGAGCACGGGATATAGCAGAAGTCCGTGGCAGCAGCTCAATGGCAAACTCAACATCCCTGACAGGCGGAAACCCCGGAATCTCATCTGGGAACACATCAATGAACTCCGCCACTACCGGAATGTCCTCGGCTCTCACCTCCTTTTCTTCTGAAGCATCCACGGCATAAATAAGATAGCCCGTGTGGCCGCGTTCCAATAACCGCTACATCTTAACCGCTGAGATCACTGGTATCTTTGGACAAGAGCCATCCCCATAAAAAATCCACTGGAACCCCTGATCAGATAGAAAACGAACAATCCTTCTTTGGCAATCTACCATAGCTCGGTATCTGCTCAACACATCAATGCCGATAATGCAGTCAAAGTCTGCCATCTCTAACTGAATCAGATTGGCCCTCAGATCATTGCCCTCAAAATAAATGAGGCAATCAGATAACAGTCGGTCTGCAATAACATGCTTTCCAGTGGGTGTCGAGACCATGAGAGGCGTGGGTAACAGAGACGAGCACAAGTGGTGTCTCTCCACAAAAGCAGTAGATACAAAGGAATGGGAAGCACCTGTATCTATCAATATAAGTGCAGGGTACGTAAGTAAATGGCACGTACCAGCAATGACCTCCTCTGGGGCTGCCTCAGCCTGCTCCCTAGTCAGTGCATACACCTGTCCCTGCGGCGGTCCTGCCGTCTGACCTCCCTGTGGTCGTGGTGCAAACTGCTGTCTCTGTGGTGCCCTCCCAGCATCAAACCTTGGCCTATTCGGCCCTGAGTCTGTCTGACCTGCCCGATTGGGGCAACTCGAGCCATGTGGCCCATCTTGCTACAGACATAGCAACCCTGACAGTCACGTAACAAGTGCCATCCTCCACAGTTGTTACACCTGCTTCCCCCTGCCTTGCTTCCCTGTGTGGGTCCCCGATTGTTCTGCTTCTGCCCCTGAGACTTCTTCCCACTAAATCTGGAAGATGATGAGGCCCCACGAGCCTTGAACTGATCCCCTCGTGGCCTCAGACTATCAGCAACAGGCCTCTGTGGTGGTACGAAAGGGGGTACAACTACCTTCTACGCGCCCACTGCAATCTCCGCCAACTCTGCCCGTGTCAGGGCGTCATCAAATGAGCTGGGGTTGTTGGAGATAACCCGATCAAACAGCTCTGGCGTCAGACCCTTCAGAAAGTTCCTCATCTTGGCATGACTGCTGACAGCAATATGAGGTACATACCTCAGTAGTGAGGAATACTGCATAGCGTAGTCTGACACTGACAGGCTGCCCTGCTTCAAACTATTAAATTCATCTTCCTTCAACTGTCTAGCAGCTGCCGAAAAGTACCAGTTAAGGAACCGGGTCCTGAATACTGTCCAATCAACCGTCATACCCTGAGCTCTCAGCTCCATGACTGTGGTCTTCCACCACATGGAAGACTTCTTCGATAACTGGAAATCTGCCAACCTCAGCCAGGCAGTCCGTGCACAGGGTGCCGATAAGAAAATCTGTTCCAGTCGCTCAAGCCATTCCTTGGCTGCTTCCCCAGTCTCTGTCCCTTCAAATAGCGGTGGATGATAACTCAAGAACTGGGTCAGACTTATCTCCCCTGGTAGCAGTATCTGTGCTACAGGCTCCAAGCCTACAGCAGGTGGCGGGAATGGATTCGTCTGAACAATACTAGCATTCATGCTGCCCATATCCCCTACCTCTTCATTAAGGTTCTCCGGGTTAATAGCCGCCATGCGGCAACACAAGAGTTAACAACAATACCAAAAGCAGTTCATAGTATAAGCCGTTAGATAACAAGAGTATCATATTCAAAAGCATGTTAGTATATCATTTATACACAATATGCATCACATGCATTACATGCCAACAATGAATACCTAGCCAACTTGTCTCTAAAGGCTACCCTTCACTCTTCCCTGGTTATCTAACCACTGCTCTGATACCACTAAATGTGAGACCCCGTTATCTCAACAAGGTACTAAGGTGCAATTAAGAGAACTAAACATCATATGCATAATCAGAGTAGTAATGTCGTGTTGATTAACCTGAGCTTAAGAGATTACAGTACCCAAAAGTTCAAAAAGGAAGTTCACATATTCCTACAAAAGGTACTACATTATAGTCTTACTCTACTCTTGTAGAAGCTATACAAAAAGATTCTCTAACATTGTAATCCTGTAGCACTCCTTACAGCTCAGCAAATCAACCCCGACCCTGGTTCTCATCGTCAAAAGCACCTACAAAGACAACCCTCGACACATGAGCATACTGTGATTCATATTCAACATAATACGAATGTAAAGCGTAAATGCACAAACATAAATACAAAGCACTTCCTGTATTTCCAAGCATTTACAACGCCCATTTGTTGTCCCTGTACCATAACTCATAATAACACTTTATATGAACATATGGTTTCATAAATAAATGTCATGACATATCTTTACTTCTTAAATCCTCACTTCAATCCTGAGTCCTTATCATTAGTACATTTCAATGCTTCTTACTTTTCCACGTAAGCGGAATTCTTCCTCGCTTCTTATGGAATCCACGTAAGTGGAATTCTTCCTCGCTTCTTATGGACATTAGCGTAAGCATTAAAATCCTTACTAAATTAATCTTGACTCGTGAAATACACCTCTTATATTTCACAACATACATATGCAAAAACAATGTATATCAACATGTATCACATCATAATGCACTATCTTATGCATATCTTGCTTTACCTTGTGTTAAATAAATAAACACATAATACATGTTACCGTTGGGATGTCGTACGTCGCTTACGTACCTTTCCAAAAGATAGAGGAGTCAATCGACTTTATCTCCTCGGCTGTGCCGGCACATGTGATGGTTCTACATAACCACACAACACAATATTAGGCACCTTATAATAATCCGGAATCAAAACTCAAATAAAAATCACATTTTCCTAACAATGTCATCTTGCGATCGATCGCCCCTGAGCCCCGATCGATCGCGAGATGTTACTGCCTTGAATACAATCAGCGATCGATCGCCCCAATATTGGTGATCGATCGCCAAAACCCACTGGAACGTCGCGATCGATCTCGCCTCCTTGGCGATCGATCGCCAACCCTGTTCCTTTGAGCGATTTTCCAGAATTGCCGAACACCTCATTTCAAACACTTAAAACCATATCACAACACATATAATATGCACGAATAAAAATACTAGGGGCTTCAACATACTTCCATGAAGGGTTTTAAACCAAAGTTTCAATTAACTCTTAGCCTAACATGCATCATAATAACCCCAAAAGTTTGACACTCAACCACAATTCTAGAAAAACAGGACCTTGCCCAAAATTTTCGAACACTACTTTTCACATGATTAAATCCTTCATATAATACATGAACATGCTCAAGGAAATATACTGGTATCTTCAACAAACTACCACATCAAAGGTTCAACCAAAACCTAAGCTAGCATGCTTCAAATATTCATGATAGAACCCTTACTAAACATGAAAACAGGGCACTTCCCTTGCTCGAGTGTTGTGGGGTCTTCCCACCTTAACAGTGATTACTAGACATAAGAAGGACTGATCATGCATAATAACATCTTAAGGATTCGGTTGTTACACGAGCTAACAGGATTACATGCCAAAATACAAAACTTCAAAAATAATTCATTACATTCCAAAAGAATGTCATTTAGATTTACACTACTCCTAGAGTAGATACTAATCATAACTTGAAATCCTATACGTTCCTGTGTCCCTCGTAGCTCACTGCCTCAACCCGACCCTTAGTCCTTTCGTCCAAAAGCGTACCTACAGGGACAACACATCATGAGCATATACAAATTTTACTTAACAACATATAAACATTATAGTAAATGCATGAAATCTTGGTTAAGTAAATATGCTGGATATTCATTAACTTCTTATTGTTGTCCCTGATTCATAATCATGCATATGGGGCACCTTACCCCGTGGCACCTTACGACAATAACATCGCATGGCCTCTTACCATGTGGGGCACCTTACCCCGTGGCACCTTACCACAATAACATCGCATGGCTACTTACCATGTGGGGCACCTTACCCCGTGGCACCTTACCACAATAACATCGTATAAACATCATCATATAAACATCGTATACACATCATCATATAAACGTCATATAAACATCATTATTCATCGTATAAACATCATCATTTCATCGTGTATATTCATGTGATAAATGCATAGTCAAAGTGTAGGGATGTATTTTACCGTCCGATGCCCGTACGTATCTTACGTACCTTTTCAAAAGGAGGAGGAGTCACAGACTTTATCTCCTCGATGGTGCCGGTACCTGGGATGGTTCTACAAGACCGTATAATACCATGTTAGATGCCTCAAAACCATCTCACATCATAAACTTAACAAAATAAAACATCATTATATTTTTCAACTTACTGCCTCTCCCGATCGATCGACCCAAGATCCCGATCGATCGAGACACTGTGCACTAACAGTGCCTTAGCTTCCTGCCTCGCTCGATCGATCGAAGTATTTTACCGATCGATCGAGAAGCTTCACCGATTGATCGAGAAATTCTTCAATCGATCGGCATCAAAATTTTAAAACATACATTAGACCTACTGACTTGCTCGATCGATCGGGACCAAATCTCGACCGATCGAGAACTCTGAATGATCGGGATTTCCCCAGATTTTTGAGCACCCCATTTCATACCATCAATTCTACTTCATAACACACATAACGTGCTTAAACAAGAATATCAATAACTTCCACATACTTTCATGCATGTAATAAAATTAAAGGTTCACTTATAACTTAAACCTACATACATTAAATCTACCCCTTTTTATCATTACCCCGACCAGCTTTTTCAGAAAACAGGGCATGATTCTTCAGTCCAGAATTCTTGAACACGCATCTTTATAGCAATGAAACTACTACATATCCCGTAGTTCATGCTTAAACAAATATGTTGGCATGTTCACCAAACTTCCGTGTATGTACTCATGCCAAAGGTTTATTCATAACCTAAGCTAGCATGCTTCAAATCTTCATAATAAAAGCTCTACTCAACATAAAAACAGGGTACTTCCCTTCCCAGATTTTCGAGGAGCCCTTTTTACAATCGAAAATCTAACACATAAGTCATGTAAGCCACTTAACAAAGCATGCTAGGGACATCATAAACATTACCTACAAGTGTTCATAACATGGTTTCAATAACCCTAACACTAGCATGCCAAAACTGCTATGTATAACATACATATAAAAACACGAAAAGCTGGTGAACCAGCGTGATCCCTCACCACTTTTGCTCTCCGATTTTTGTCAAGAAAAGACAAGTAATTTCCGACCACTTTCCTCCTAGCAGCAGTCCAGATATCAGACGAAGAGAAGGGAGGAAGAAGGAGGTTTTTGGAAGAGATTTTGGTGAAAATATCTAAGTGGGAACATGCCTGCCTAGTCAACCTCTTTTCCAGAAAACAGGGGAGGTGGCGTGGGTTGCATGCAAGTGGGGGGTGGGTGGTTGCATGTAGGGTGGTTTTGTGGTGTTTAATTGTATCCCGGTATTTTGTACGATGCATTAAAATATCCTCACTCGATATTTTCTAACTACATTTAATTAATACATCCTTTAAAAACACCCAATATGCTCCCCACATCATATCATCATATCATAAATCGTGGCCCCCAATTTAAAATACCACAACCCTCTTAAATACATCGTAATTCATTATTGTAGCACATAATCATATATCATTTCATCATCGTAGCATATAATCCTTTAACCTTTCGGGGGTATTACATTACTCCCCTACTTATAAGATTTCGTCCTCGAAATCCACATGCTTTATCATAACGGGACTAAACATAAATACATACCAGAGAAATAGTTCCGGATAGTGCTGCACCATATGCCGTTCCGTCTCCCATGTAGCCTCCTCGACACCCCGACGATCCCACTGAACTTTGACCATCGGTATAACTTTGCTCCGTAGTCTGCGATCCTCTCGATCCAGAATTCTGATTGGTCGTTCTTCGTAGGACATATCTGAGTCTAACTGAACTTCTGTAGGCTGTAAGACATGAGACGGATCTGGCTCATACTTTCGTAACATAGAGACATGGAAAACATCGTGTATGCCAGACAAGGATGGCGGTAGAGCCAAACGATATGCCAAAGTACCGATACGCTGTAACACTTCATATGGCCCAACATACCTTGGAGATAACTTTCCCCGCATCCCAAAACGAACCACACCCCTGAAGGGCGAGATCTTTAAGAAGACCCTGTCTCCTAACTGGAATTCTAGTGGTCGTCGCCGCTTATTGGCATAGGACGCTTGCCTGTCCTGGGCCGCTTTCATCTTCTGGCGTATCAACTTTATCTTACCTTCCATATCCCTGATCATATCCGGTCCTCCGACCGCTTTGCTAGTCAAGTCCTCCCAATACAGTGGTGATCTACATCGTCGTCCATACAGAGCTTCAAAAGGGGCCATTTGAATGCTCGCCTGATAACTGTTGTTATAGGAGAACTCCACCAGCGGCACTGAATCCTGCCACGGAGTATCAAACTCCAAAATACACGCCCTCAACATGTCCTCGAGCGTCTGAATGGTACGCTCTGTTTGGCCTTCTGTCTGAGGGTGATATGCCGTACTCAGTCTCACCTCTGTGCCCAAAGCTGTCTGGAGACCCTCCCAGAAATGTGAAGTGAATCTCGGGTCCCTGTCAGACACTATCGAGACTGGAATACCATGCAACCTCACCACATCCCGTATATACATCTGGGCCAGCTTCAAGTATGTATATGACATACTATAAGGGATGAAATGAGCCGTCTTCGTCAGCCTATCCACGATCACCCAGATCGCATCAAATCCTGAGGCCGTCCTAGGTAAGTGGGTCACAAAGTCCATAGATATATGCTCCCACTTCCATTCAGGCACCTCTAAGCTCTTCAGCTCACCACCAGGCCTCTGCCTCTCTGCCTTTACCTGTTGGCAGATCAAACATCTTTTAACGAAAACGATTACCTCACGCTTCATGCGTCTCCACCAGAATTGATCGCATAGATCTTTGTACATCTTCTTTCCCCCTGGGTGGATACTGAATCGACTACTGTGAGCTCGCTCCAATATTCCTCTACGCAGTTCTGGTGTATCTGGGACTACCCATCGGTTGCCCAGTCTCAAGGAATCATCCTCAGCCACTCTAAACTTGGATGGTTGACCTTGAAGGATCAATGATGTCCACCTCTGAACCTCACTATCCGACTTCTGGGCCTTCCTGATCGCCTCAAATATGTCTGGCTCCGCCAATAGGGTCGACACTCGCACAGGCGACGTGTCTACATCGAAATCATAGCCCAGTTGGCAATAAGACGTCATCAAGGCTGACAAACACATAACATCCTCTGCAGTACTCTTTACCTTCCGACTTAAGGCGTCTGCTATCAAGTTTGCTTTACCTGGATGGTACTCAATTTCACAATCATAATCTTTGAGCAAATCCATCCATCTTCTCTGCCTCATATTCAACTCTGCCTGAGTGAATAAGAACTTCAGGCTCTTATGGTCCGTATATATAGTGAAAGACGTGCCATACAAGTAATGCCTCCAGATCTTTAAGGCGAATATGATGGCCGCCAATTCCAAATCATGCACTGGATACCTGGCTTCGTGTGGCTTCAGCTGCCTCGATGCATAAGCCACCACATGCTTATCTTGCATCAACACACAGCCCAAGCCCTGTAATGACGCATCCGTATATAAGGCGAACCTCTTATCCTCAGACGGAATCACCAGTACAGGCGCTGTAGTCAAACGACGCTTCAGCTCTTGGAAGCTTTCCTCACAAGCCTTAGACCAAAAGAAGGGGACTCCTTTCTGAGTCAGCTGTGTCAGGGGTTTGGCAATCTTCGAGAAACCTTCGACGAAACGTCGGTAATAACCTGCCAAACCGAGGAAACTCCGTATTTCTGGTACAGAAGTGGGTGCAGCCCACTCCATCACAGCCTCAATCTTTCTGGGATCCACAGATATTCCATGGCTAGATATGACATGGCCTAAGAATACCACGCTGTCCAACCAGAACTCACACTTGCTAAGCTTTGCGTATAACTGATGATCCCTAAGAATCTGAAGCACTATCCTCAAGTGTCTTACGTGCTCTTCTTCCGTCCAAGAGTAGATAAGTATGTCGTCAATGAAGACTATGACAAACTGATCCAAATACGGCTGGAACACCCTATTCATCAAACTCATGAAGACAGCTGGGGCATTCGTCACCCCAAAAGGCATGACCAGAAATTCATAGTGCCCATATCTGGTCCTGAAAGCCGTCTTCTGAACATCATCTTCTCTTACTCGTATCTGATGGTACCCCGACCTCAGATCGATCTTACTGTAGAGCCTCGTTCCCTGTAACTGATCAAACAAGTCATCAATCCTCGGAAGTGGATACTTGTTCTTGACTGTGGCCTTATTCAGTTGCCTATAGTCAATGCATAGGCGCATCGATCCATCTTTCTTCTTAACAAATAAGACAGGCGCACCCCATGGCGATACGCTAGGGCGTATGTAGCCCTTGTCAAGGATCTCCTGCAACTGCATCTTTAACTCCCTTAACTCAGCTGGTGCCATCCTATATGGGGCACGAGAAATTGCAGACGTCCCTGGTAGCAGCTCAATCCCAAACTCGACCTCTCTCGTCGGTGGGAATCCGGGAATCTCCTCCGGAAAGACATAAGGAAAATCCGCCACTACGGGCACATCCTCAACCTTCAACTCCTTCCTCTTTTCCGTCATATCAATGGCATAGATAAGATATCCTGTATGGCCTCGTTCTAATAACTGTGCCATCTTGACAGCCGATACCAACGGAATCTTTGGGCAAGAACCATCCCCAAAGAATGTCCACTGGACTCCCATATCAGATCTGAATCGGACAGTCCTTTGCCTGCAGTTAACGACCGCCTGATACTTGTTCAGAACATCGATGCCCACAATGCAATCGAAATCTGTCATCCCCAGCACAATCAAATCTGATCTTAACTCATTATCCTCAAAATAAATGATGCCATCATAGACAATCTGATCCGTAGTCAAACTTCTTCCTGCGGGGGTCGAGACTAAAAGAGGCATGTGCGACGGAGAAGTGCATATGTGGTGCCTTTCAACAAAACTCGTCGACACAAAAGAGTGTGACGCACCTGTGTCTATCAATATAAGAGCAGGGTGCATAAATAAAAGACACGTACCCGCTATCACCTCCTCCGGAGCCGCTGTAGCCTACTCCCTCGTCAAAGCATACACCTGACCCTGAGGTGGCCCCGTGGGCTGACCTCCATACTGCCTCGGTGCGAAAGGTGGTCTGTGCGGTGCCGTTCTGTCCGCAGGCCTCCCCGCAGAGTTCTGCTGTCTTCCCCTGTTGGGACACTGTCGAGCGAAGTGGCCTCTGTCGCCACAGACATAGCAGCCAACACAGTCCTTTGCCAAATGTGATAGTCCACATATAGTGCACTGAGCTCTTCCAGATCTATCTCCCTGAGGCTGTCCTCTCCCAGATGGAGTATCATTCCTACCTTTCCCTTTCCATCGATTCTCGAGCCTCTTGCCACTGAATCTCGATGCTGACGTGTTCCCCCTAGGCTTGAACTGATCACCCCTGGGCTTCAAGTGGTCAGAAGTAGATTTCTGAGGGGGTGCTGGAGGTGGCACCGCATCAGGATATGCACCAACTCCCAGCTTAGCTAGCTCAGCTCGTGAGAGTGCATCATCAAAACAAGCAGGGCCATAAGTGATCACCCTGTCATACAGTTCAGGCCTCAAGCCCTTCATGAAGTTCCGCATCTTCGCTTGAGTGCTTGCAGCAATGTGTGGCACATAACGTAGTAAGGAACAGTAATGCAAAGCATAGTCAGATACAGGCATGGTACCTTGTCTTAAACTGGTAAACTCATCCTCCTTGGCCTGTCTCGCAGCGGCTGAGAAATAACGGTTCAAAAACCGCGTTCGGAACATCTTCCAATTTACTTCCTGTCCCAGAGCCTCTTGCTCAATCACTGTGGTTTTCCACCACATCAATGCCTTCTTGGACAGCTGAAATTCTGCTAATCTGATCCAGGCCGTCTTTGCACAAGGCGCTGCCACAAATATCTGTTCAATCCTCTCCAGCCATTCCTCAGCTTTTTCCCCTGATTCTGTTCCCTCAAACATCGGGGGTCGATACATCATAAATTGAGCCAAGCTCAACTCCCCAGGTAGCAACTGCTGTTCAGAGGGTTCCTCGCCCAAGGCTGGTGGTGGCAATGGATTCGTACGCCCAGCACTTGCATTTACACTAATGGCGTCACCCACTTCTATATTTGCTGCCATGCTGCAACACAAGGGTTAATAACAACACCAAAAGTAGTTCATAAAGCACATCGTTAGATAATTAAACATGTTAGCATAACATAGAAACTTCATATGCAACATACATATAAAACATGTTCAATAGTAAGTACCTAGCCAACTTATTGCTAAGGCTACCCTTCGCTCATTCCCGAGTTATCTAACCACTGCTCTGATACCACTAATGTGGGGTCTTCCCACCTTAACAGTGATTACTAGACATAAGAAGGACTAATCATGCATAATAACGTCTTAAGGATTCGGTTGTTACACGAGCTAACAGGATTACAGGCCAAAATACATAACTTCAAAAATAATTCATTACATTCCAAAAGAATGTCATTTAGATTTACACTACTCCTAGAGTAGATACTAATCATAACTTGAAATCCTATACGTTCCTGTGTCCCTCGTAGCTCACTGCCTCAACCCGACCCTTAGTCCTTTCGTCCAAAAGCGTACCTACAGGGAACACATCATGAGCATATACAAATTTTACTTAACAACATATAAACATTATAGTAAATGCATGAAATCTTGGTTAAGTAAATATGCTGGATATTCATTAACTTCTTATTGTTGTCCCTGATTCATAATCATGCATATGGGGCACCTTACCCCGTGGCACCTTACCACAATAACATCGCATGGCCTCTTACCATGTGGGGCACCTTACCCCGTGGCACCTTACCACAATAACATCGCATGGCTACTTACCATGTGGGGCACCTTACCCCGTGGCACCTTACCACAATAACATCGTATAAACATCATCATATAAACATCGTATACACATCATCATATAAACGTCATATAAACATCATTATTTCATCGTATAAACATCATCATTTCATCGTGTATATTCATGTGATAAATGCATAGTCATAGTGTAGGGATGTATTTTACCGTCCGATGCCCGTACGTATCTTACGTATCTTTTCAAAAGGAGGAGGAGTCACAGACTTTATCTCCTCGATGGTGCCGGTACCTGGGATGGTTCTACAAGACCGCATAATACCATGTTAGATGCCTCAAAACCATCTCACATCATAAACTTAACAAAATAAAACATCATTATATTTTTCAACTTACTGCCTCTCCCGATCGATCGGCCCAAGATCCCGATCGATCGAGACACTGTGCACTAACAGTGCCTTAGCTTCCTGCCTCGCTCGATCGATCGAAGTATTTTACCGATCGATCGAGAAGCTTCACCGATTGATCGAGAAATTCTTCGATCGATCGGCATCAAAATTTTAAAACATACATTAGACCTACTGACTTGCTCGATCGATCGGGACCAAATCTCGATCGATCGAGAACTCTGAATGATCGGGATTTCCCCAGATTTTTGAGCACCCCATTTCATACCATCAATTCTACTTCATAACACACATAACGTGCTTAAACAAGAATATCAATAACTTCCACATACTTTCATGCATGTAATAAAATTAAAGGTTCACTTATAACTTAAACCTACATACATTAAATCTACCCCTTTTTATCATTACCCGACCAGCTTTTTCAGAAAACAGGGCATGATTCTTCAGTCCAGAATTCTTGAACACACATCTTTATAGCAATGAAACTACTACATATCCCGTAGTTCATGCTTAAACAAATATGTTGGCATGTTCACCAAACTTCCGTGTATGTACTCATGCCAAAGGTTTATTCATAACCTAAGCTAGCATGCTTCAAATCTTCATAATAAAAGCTCTACTCAACATAAAAACAGGGTACTTCGCTTCCCAGATTTTCGAGGAGCCCTTTTTACAATCGAAAATCTAACACATAAGTCATGTAAGCCACTTAACAAAGCATGCTAGGGACATCATAAACATTACCTACAAGTGTTCATAACATGGTTTCAATAACCCTAACACTAGCATGCCAAAACTGCTATGTATAACATACATATAAAAACATGAAAAGCTGGTGAACCAGCGTGATCCCTCACCACTTTTGCTCTCCGATTTTTGTCAAGAAAAGACAAGTAATTTCCGACCACTTTCCTCCTAGCAGCAGTCCAGATATCAGACGAAGAGAAGGGAGGAAGAAGGAGGTTTTTGGAAGAGATTTTGGTGAAAATATCTAAGTGGGAACATGCCTGCCTGGTCAACCTCTTTTCCAGAAAACAGGGGAGGGGGGCGTGGGTTGCATGCAAGTGGGGGGTGGGTGGTTGCATGTAGGGTGGTTTTGTGGTGTTTAATTGTATCCCGGTATTTTGTACGATGCATTAAAATATCCTCACTCGATATTTTCTAACTACATTTAATTAATACATCCTTTAAAAACACCCAATATGCTCCGCACATCATATCATCATATCATAAATCGTGGCCCCCAATTTAAAATACCACAACCCTCTTAAAGACATCGTAATTCATTATTGTAGCACATAATCATATATCATTTCATCATCGTAGCATATAATCCTTTAACCTTTCGGGGGTATTACAGGTGTTCAAGGAACCCTTTTCTCAACTACAAATCTAACACATAAAGCATGCAAGTTACTTAACAAAACATGCTAAGGGCTTCATAAACATCACATAAAAGTACTCATTACAAGATTTCATCAAACCCTACACTAGCATGCCAAATCTGCTACAAGGAACACACATGCTAGAAATCTGAAAACTGGGAAAAACATGTGACTCCTCACCACTTTTGCTCCTTGATTTTTGTCAAGAAAGGATTAATGAAATCCGATCACTTTCTTCCTAGAAACAGACCAAGTTGCAGACGAAATGAAGAGAGGAAGAAGGAAGCTTTTTGGAAGAGACAAAGTGAAAATATCTAAGTCCAAAATGCCTACTAAGTCAATCTGCTTTCCAGAAAACAGGGGAGGGGCGTGGGTTTCAAACAAGTGGGGGTGGGGTGGTTGCATGTAGGGTGATTTTGGGGTTTTTAATTGTGTCCCGGTATTTCATACGATGTATAAAAATATCTCTCCTTGATATTTTATTATTCTACCACGTAAACACAACAATTAAAAACACCTAACATGCTCCATAAACCACATCATCAAAATAAATAAATCACTCCCACATAAAATACGCCTTTAGCACATAGGCTCACAATTAACAACCCTTAATTGCATGATTACCCACAAAATCATTTCGGGGATATCACAAGCTATATCTTGGAGAAGTGCGAAGCAGACTTTGACTGCTAGTTCCACTATGGAGGCCAAGTTCGTTGCTTGTTATGAAGCATCTTCACATGGTGTATGGTTGAAGAGTTTCATATCTGGGCTTAGAATTTTGGATTCTATTTCTAGGCCGATGAGGTTGTATTGTGACAATTCAGCTGTAGTTTTCATGGCTAAAAATAATAAAAGTCAAAGTCGAAGTAAACACATCCACATAAAGTATTTAGCCATTCGGGAGCGTGTTAAAGACAATAAATTGATTATTGAACACGTGAGTACTGAATTGATTATTGCCGATCCTTTAACAAAAGGCATGCCACCTAAGGGGTTTAAGGATCATGTGGTTAGAATGGAACTTGGTTCCATTATGTGATCTCATAGTACGTACATTTATTGTATAGTTAATGAACTATTTCAGTTATGATATTTCTCTTATTCAGTTGTGTACATATTCGGTTATTTTGAGAAATATTACTTAAGTTGGACCTATAATAATCCTTGGTTTATTCATTCAGTAATGTTACCGCATTTGGATTTAAGAGGCATAATACATCGTGATACATGGAAGATACTACTCAATATAAGAGGACGCATCGCCATGATTCGTGTATTTGTTTCTTGATAGTATTCTTGCTTATTTGGTTTATGAATATATTAACCAATTGAGAGAATGTTAATAATTAATATTATTTGGTTAATATATTATTAAGATAATATCAAGAATATTTAATCCAGAAGATTATGCACTATCTGGATAACCACCCACTATCTTTTATGTGGAGTAACTGTGTCAAATCTAAGTCTTTGATGACAAGACTTGTTTATAAAGGACACTGCGAGGGGTCTCTAAGCCAAGCAATGCACTTCATAAAATACATAATCTATTAGAATTACATAAGGTTTAGAAGCGCCCTCTTGTGACTCAATTCTTTAGATCTGTCTGGATTAAATTGCATATCAAATGGCTGGAGGTAACACTGATCTTGAACTTTTATTTTCGCATATTTCATTTTGTTTGCCAATGTTTAGGTACATTGAAAATCGATTTAGTATTCATTTTAAAATTCTAACATTTATATGTATCAGTTGTGTGTAATAATGATTATATCGGGAATGAATTATAAATCACTAATTTATAAATGAAACCAGCAGATCTTGAATTCATCCATATTTTTAGATGTTTGATTTCAGTCTAAAAATAACACAATCTCGCCTTTTTATAGGCTAGCAGAAAACATGGAAATACAGACTGATCTATGTACTTATGCCTCGTCTTGAAATGGCCTATAAAAAATAAAACGAGACATCTAAGATCTCATAAACTTGGAAGAAAAAGATACTGAAACTAGATGACTTTGAAAGAAGGCTTAAAAATATTGACTTATGAAATGATAGTCAAAACTCAAAAGATTCATTATTGATGAAATGAGAGTCAGATTCATTATTCATGAATGATAATCAAAGATTCGTTATTGGCTCGCACATACATATAAATTCTTTTGTCAAATAAATTTATTTGTTTCCAAAAAGAAATCATGTACAAGATACTGTGCGGTCGAACGATAGATTCAGATGCCGAAACTCTTGGTTTTAATGACGGTTCAACTGTACAAGTTGTCTAATCAACGGGAGGAGTTAAAGGTCCAAACAGACGAGGAAGTCGAACACGGGGCTAAAGAGCAAAGACTGCGCCAAAAAAACGACGATTAATACTTCCAATTGTCCGTCAACCTCATTAAGCACTTCGCATGCCATAATATAAATTTTTTTTGGATATATAAATTATTTTTTTAAAATTTACATGTATTTGAATATTATATTAATGTTTTATTGAGCTTTTAATTTAAAAAATTTAATAAAGAATTATCAAATACAAATGTATTTGATACAGTCTAAATAAAATATGGGAATAATACATCAAATGATCCCTCAAATTTGCATTGTGACCCGGTTCAGTCCCTATATTACAAAAACAAATATATTTGATACATTCTAATTAAAAATGGTATATTGAATGGTGTTTCGTAATGCAATAATATAATTTTTTTTATTATCTAATTTCACATATACATTCACTGTGTTATCAAACTTTCAATTGTTGAAAATTTTCATAATCGGTTTGCATACTTTTCACCGTTGAAAATTGCAAAATTTTTATTTTAGTTTGCAAATTGTGAACAATAGAGAATATACAATCCCATAATGCAAACTATGAACATTAGAGAATTTGCAATTCCAGACTATAAATTATGGAACGTAGAATTCGTAATCTCAGATTGCAAATTATGAACAATAGAATTTTCATTCCCGGATTGTAAATTACCATAGAAATGATTTTGTTTTTTAATTTTAACAATATTTTCTTAATTTTTTTTATTTTTTTTATGATTTCTTAAATTAGCCATAAAAAGAAGTGGGGGGAATTATGCATTTTGGAAAGAAAATAGGGGTAGGGTTACAATATTTTTTAAAAACATGGAAGTTAAGGATGGGCTAATTTAATTAAATAATATTAAAAAATAAAGTTAAAATAAAATTTTACAAGGTTCGTGTTTCTCCAAGACATGCGAAGCAGGATCGCGATTCTTCTTATAACCTTTTTTTTAAAAATGATGAGAGAGAAACGCTAACCGATTCGTTATCTCTCTCCTCATAATATTTTTTTTTTTAAATGAGGAGATCGAATAACTAATCGAATTCGCGTTTCTTTCTCCTCATAAATTTCCGTGTAAATGTGGATGCTTTCTAATTTCATATATTAATTTACTGTACGGAATTTTATTTATTATTCCTAACTCTAATAACTAAATTTTGTTTTGAAAATTTGATTGGATGAAAGAAATTTGTTTTTACGTAGCTTTCAAAAGTTAAATTATTTACAATAATTTTCATAATATATAATATAATTTTTTAAATTTAACTAATGTTAATATCTCTATGTTTTAAAAATAAAAGATTGATCCATTTGAAATCTTAAAGATTAAGATTTAATTGGAATATAATCAATTTATATCATAAACAAATAATTAATTTACTTAAGGAAACATAGTTATATTAAAAAAATAAGTAGACTCATATTTATTTCTTCCAATCCGTTTCAGCTAAAACAATTTCGTAAGTTGAAGAAACTGTTATAGCACAAAGCCTTAGTGCATGTTGCATAAATGATGTATGAAACCATCTACAAAGCTTTACAAGAGATTTGGGGTTTACAAGAGGTTATGAACCCAAAAATTATTTGAATTTCTTTTGACTCGGCAATCGTGAAGCTTGAGACAGTGGAGGCGCGTCGGTGACGGTTTGTTTGATGATGCCCTTAAGGGTAGTGCCCTTAGGGGCATCATCACCGTTCATTTGGAATCTTTTTTTTTTTTTTTAAAAGATTCCACATGGATGGTGGATGATGGCCCTGAGGGCGGTGCCATTCAGGACGGCAACAATAAAACAGTCGGTGACCATAGATTATCTATACTATCTATAATATTTAAACTCATTAAAAAAATTTATTTGATATTGCCATTTTTATATTCCAAAATTACACATTCTATGCAATTCATCCCGCCTACAATGGTGTTAATATTCGACAGTGTTAATGGATCAACACCACTTCCCACCGATTTCACATCGGTTTTCCCCTCCCCTACAGTTTAAACTTCCCTAATTTCTCATCTTCATCAGAGTTTTCCCCTCCAGCATCGGTTTTCTTCCTCAACACCACTTCTCCCTTTTCACATCGGTTTTCCCGATCCACTGCCTGCTAATCCATTGGCTGCTGACCATTGCTTTGTTATTCAAAAAGAAAAAGGTGTTTTCAATATAAAATCATTTTAAATATTTGTATGTCTCTCGCTGTCGGGTTTGGTTGGAGATTTTGAAAGGAAAATGGAGAGAGCTCGACATAGGAAGTCCAAAAACGCTTATGGCATAGATGGTATTGTTTCGTTCAATTTCTGTTTTTCGTTTACCATTTCCTGATCCATTGCCTGCCGACCATGTGATTTCATAATCCCAGAAAGAATATATCCAATTGCTGGGCATATATTTTTCAGACAGACAGAGAAAGGAGAAGGATGGTGTCCTGGGTTTTGGGTTATTGCTCTTTGGCGTGGGTCGTGACAGATCCAGTCATCTATTAATATATTTGTTGTACATTTCAATCCAAAATCTACGAGCCACTTATTAAATTATTATTAAAAAAAAAGAAATTAACATTTACCGTGAGCTGATTTCGATTTGTACATTTGTGGTAATTCGTTAGTTGAACTAACAATTTCATAAAATAAAAAATTAATTAAAAAATGATTTTTTTGAATTATATATATAATATAATATAATATAGATATATATTATAATAATCCGTATATATAATAATATATATAATGATTATTATGATATAATAATAATTTTAATATAATAATTATTGGCTCGTGTTACACATTTAATGGTATTTTCTACTTCCAAATTCTATCAAATTACATGTTACATTATTCAAAAGTAGCATCAAACTATTTACGTGGACGATAAATTAGATGCCCTCCAGTACCACATCTAGGCGGTTGTGTAGTTCGGCGCCCTCTAACGCTCCGAGCAATAGGCTGACCACTAATGTCTGTTTGTGGAGCTTTATCAGCATTTTCTTCATTCTGACTCGATGATGAAGTAGATTGTGCTACGTCTCTATATGCTGACATCATATCACCATACGGAATAGGAGATTTATAATGTGGACGTAGTGGCATGTGAGCTGGAGTGTCAAGCTCCACCTGTCCTGAGTACGAGGCCGTAAACATGCCCTGGTCGTATGGAGTATATGGTGAAAAATCATTTGATATCATGGTCGGTCGATAGACCTCCTCCGCCTCGCTCGTACCATGGAAGACTGGCAAACAAGATGTAGAAGGAGCGCCAGTGTCAAATCTTCCAACAGCATGTTGTGAAGTACTCGCTCGGTCGGCGAATGTCGAAGTAGGTATGTCAACACCGAAATAAGTACCATAAACTAAACCACTAGACGCCTGAGACGGTGGGACTGGATGAGCAGGGGGTACTGGCTGAGTATTCTGATGTACTCTGTTGAGAATGTTCATGGCATTATCACCAACATAAGTGTAACGATCCAGTAATGAATTACAAGCCGCTAAGTCATCTTGAGGCCTAGATCGAGCACTTATGCTCATGGATGCCAACTGGTCAGCCTAAAATATATTATATTCATTAATTGAGCATAAAATATATGTTAGGAATATAGTGAATAATGAACAATAATAATATTCAGTTACATACCACAAGAGTCATTATTGAAGCATCTCCGGGTTGATATCCCGTACTTTGAAGGCTGTCAAAAGGCGATATCAACTGACGTGTAATTCTATCAAACCACTCCATATATCCATCTTGAGTGGTCATAGCAGAAGTGATCGGTGGTCCACTAGCAGAGCCCTCACTCCCATTCAGCCAAGTGTCAATGTAGATTGAATGAAATAATGGCCAATCAAAACCAGTTCGTCCCCGACGATCATATTTATGTAGATGTAAATGTCGACCTCGTGGAGATGCTGGTATATGCTGAATCATCCCAAACTGGCGCAATACCCTATCAGGATAGTGCCACTCAACAATGTGGTAAAATATCAGTGGACATATAGCCGCCCATAAATAGGGTGAACAATCCTCGGGTAGCTCCTCAAAATACGGTGCTGTCGTATCATATGGCTGCCATATAAACTGTGACCATAAAATAATTATCGTAAATACAAGCTTGTTCGATTAGCTCATAAGAAATAAAATGTATATTAAATATGTATAACCTGATGTGGCACCATAAGATCAAGTATCTCACTGAATAGCCGCACTGAATGTCGAGCCTTCTGACAATAACTCACTTTGGCATTCCAACTGCCAATATTTAATGTAATATGATATATTAAAACATTCATGTTATTATAAAATATCTAAATTAATGATTTTACCGTGCACCGTATGGAGGCCTAGGAAGTGTCAAATCAAACTCATTATATCGCCACTCATCCAACTTTACATTGATGGCATGGACTTGCGGTGTTATTGGTGTGATCTGAGACCATGCCCATATCTGCAATATTTGAATAATATGCTTGAGCAGATAAATTAATTACTTTAAAACTGTAAGGACCCTAATCCTTAAGTGCGGATCAAAGGCATAAGTAGAGCTAATATAAATGATCAGAGTGAATTAATCGTGTTGAGTCTATGAGCTTTAAGAATTACATGCCAAAATGAGGACTATCAATGGATTAATTACATTCCCCATCAAAAGAATGTTATCAACTATAGTTTTACACTACTCCTAGAGTAGACACTATACAAAAATTTAATCCTGTCCTTCCTATCTCAAAAGAATTCTCCACAAGCTCACCACCTCAACCCGCTTAGCCCTTCTATCATGCCAAAAGTGTACCTACAAGGACAACCCCCAAACATGAGCAATAATATCATTCATATTCAACACAATATGAATATAAAGCGTAAATGCATAAAACACAATTAAAACACTTCCTGTTTTCCCATGCATTTCAAACGCTTCCAGTTTGGTTGTCCCTGTACCATAACTCATGAGTATAATCAATAGATTATTTTTAATGGTCTAGACATGTCATGACACAATACCATCTCATCAATATCAAATACCGGTCACCATTCCCTAGTCTGTCCATCACAATGTATTTTAATGCCCCTCGCTTATTTACATATAGGCGGCATAGAATAACCTCGCTTCAATGGACAAGCGGTACTCCCACCCCTCGCCTCACATTGAGCGGCAAATATCCTTTCCTCGCCCTATATGATAACCACGCTCAAATGTGACATGCGGCGCTCCCACCCCTCGCTTCACATTTAGCGGAACCAAAACAAATAGCGGCAAGCATTAAAATCATCAAGGGATGACCACGACTCATGGGATGTGCACCAATAATCATATGCATCTACAATCATCATGCATAATTCAACATGTATTTGCATCCACAATGCATAATCACATATATACTCGCATCCACAATGCATAAACAATGAGTATATTAGATACATGTACCGTTGGGTGCCCGTACGTCCTCTACGTACCTTTCCAAAATGTAGGATATTGTAGGACTTCAGTTCCTTGGCTGTGTTGCCACCTGAGATGGTTCTACACATTCACACAAATCAATATTAGAACCCAATAATAGTCCAATACCAAAAATCCTACAAAAATATCCAAAAACATCAATTTTGGTGTCTCACGATCGATCGCCGTATGGCCCCGATCGATCGCGAGACCACACTGCCTCGCCCAACAAAAAAATTCAATCCGCGATCGATCGCTGAGTTTGCGCCGATCGATCGCGACCTCGCCGATCAATCGCGCCAAACTCGCGATCGATCGCTGAAGGCCACTGCCTCCAGCCCTGCAACTCGCGATCGATCGCTGGTGGCGCCGATCGATCGCCGAGTCTTGCACATGCGATTTTCGGGCACTATTCACCCTTCTTCTTCCCAAACTCAAACAACCTCAAATAATCAAACACCAACCATACTAAATCACTACAAATCTTCAATAAACAACATCATACAACCATAAATCTAACACTCACCCAAAAATAACACCAACTCATACAAACCCATTTTAAAACCCTTCAAAAACATACCAAACTTAAACAAAACCTTACAAAATCAACAATGAGGTATCCATACCTCTTAGGGATCTCAAATCTCCCAGTAAACTCCACAAATCCACTTTTTGCAAGGATTTCTCTCCACCCTTAAGTTCAAGAACGAAAATGAGAGAAAAGAAGGGTTTGGGTGGTGTTATTTGGGAAAGTTGAAAAGTGATAGTGAAATGTATGGTGGGGGGGGGGGGGGGGGTTTGGGGTAATAAAGTGGGTTAATTAATTAAAATGCATCCCACAACTCATGGTGTATAAAACACCCCAACATGATATTTTTAAAAGCATTAATCCAAAATGCACCAAATATCAAATAAACTCATGATTTCCAATTAATTGCTACCCATGGCAAATAAATCATGCTAATAACCATTTTTCCAACATGCACAACATACACCCTGAAATGCCCTCCCCGGGTCACTCTATCATGTGACTAAGCATTTCCATAAGATTAATAAATCCAACACATAATTAATTCCCACCATAATTAATCATATAAACACAATTAATGCTCAAATTTGCAATTAATCATTTCGGGGATATCACAATACTCCCCTACTTATAGGATTTCGTCCTCGAAATCACATGCACTTACCCCCAAAAGAAACTAAACATAAACACATACCAGAGAATAGTTCCGGGTAGTGCTGCACCATATGCCGCTCCGTCTCCCACGTAGCCTCCTCGACACCCCTGCGATCCCACTGAACCTTGATCATAGGTATCACTTTGTTCCGAAGTCTGCGGTCTGCTCGATCCCGAATTCTGACAGGCCGTTCCACATAAGACACATCGGACTCTAACTGAACTTCGAAAGGCTGTAAAACATGCGACGGATCCGGCTCATACTTCCGCAACATCGATACAGGAAACACATCATGTATACCAGATAAAGAAGGCGGCAGAGCTAGTCGGTAAGCTAAGGTGCCAATGCGCTGCAAAATCTCGTACGGTCCAACATACCTCGGAGACAGTTTCCCGCGCATCCCAAATCGCACAACGCCTCTGAAAGGCGAGATCTTCAAAAAGACCTTATCTCCCAACTGAAATTCCAACGGTCTCCGCCGTTTATTCGCATAAGCTGCCTGTCTGTCCTGTGCTGCTTTCATTTTCTGCCTTATCATCTTTATCTTCTCTTCCATCTCCCGAATAAATTCCGGTCCTCCGACCGATTTGCGGTCCAAATCATCCCAACACAAGGGTGATCTACACCGTCTGCCATAAAGAGCTTCAAAAGGGGCCATCTCAATACTCGCCTGGTAGCTGTTATTATAAGAGAACTCTACCAAAGGCACTGAATCTTGCCAAGAAACATCGAACTCCAAAACACAAGCTCTCAACATGTCCTCGAGCGTCTGGATAGTACGCTCGGTCTGGCCATCCGTCTGAGGATGATAAGCAGTGCTCAATCTGACTTCAGTTCCCAAGGCTGACTGAAGACCTTCCCAAAAATGAGATGTGAATCGCGGATCTCGATCCGACACTATGGAAATGGGGATCCCATGCAATCTCACCACATCTCGAATGTACAACTGCGCCATCCTCAAAAAGGTGAAAGTCATGCTATAGGGGATGAAATGAGCTACCTTTGTCAATCGATCCACAATCACCCAAATAGCATCAAAGCCTGAAGCACTCCTCGGCAGGTGAGTCACGAAGTCCATGGAAATGTGTTCCCACTTCCACTTCGGTATCTCCAAGCTTCTCAACTCGCCGCCAGGTCTCTGTCTCTCTGCCTTAACCTGTTGGCAGATCAAACACCTCTTAACAAAAGCGACGACATCAGATTTCATCCTCTTCCACCAAAACTGTCCACGTAGATCTTTATACATCTTCTTCCCGCCTGGGTGGATGCTAAGTCTGCTACTATGAGCTCGCTCCAAGATCCCTCTACGCAACTCCGGCGTACTCGGAACCACCCAACGATTACCCAACCTCAAAGATCCGTCATCGGCCACTCTGAATTTCGTTGGTTGACCAAGATGTACTAAAGATAACCACCTCTGAACCTCATCATCTGACCTCTGAGCTCTCCTGATGTTCTCATAGATATCTGGCTCAGCTAACAAGGTCGATACATACACAGGTGATGCATCAATGTCAAAGTCATAGCCCAGATGGCAATAGGAGGTCATCATGGCTGACAAATGGATGACGTCCTCAGCAGAACTCCTTACTTTCCGGCTCAAAGCATCTGCTTTCAAATTAGCTTTCCCGGGATGGTACTCAATCTCACAATCATAGTCTTTGAGTAAGTCCATCCACCTCCTCTGCCTCATGTTCAGCTCCGCCTGAGTGAATAAAAATTTGAGGCTCTTGTGATCTGTGTATATGGTAAATGAAGTACCATACAAGTAATGTCTCCAAATCTTCAGGGCGAAGATGATAGCCGCCAGTTCCAAGTCATGGACTGGGTATCTAGTCTCATGCGGCTTCAACTGTCTCGATGCATAAGCTACCACATGCTTATCTTGCATCAGTACACACCCAAGGCCCTGGAGTGATGCATCGGTATACAAAACAAATCTGGAGTTCTCCGTAGGGATCACTAACAATGGCGCCGTCGTCAAACGATGCTTCAACTCCTGGAAGCTCTCCTCACAAGCTTCTGACCAAAAGAAAGGTACTCCTTTCTGGGTCAACTGTGTCAACGGCTTGGAAATCTTCGAAAAGCCCTCGACAAAGCGTCGATAATATCCGGCCAAACCAAGGAAGCTCCGAATCTCAGGCACAGAAGTGGGGGCAGCCCACTCCATCACAGCTTCGATCTTCCTGGGATCCACTGATATCCCACTGCTAGAAATGACATGCCCCAGAAATACTACACTGCTCAACCAGAACTCACACTTACTGAGCTTGGCATACAACTGGTGATCTCGAAGAATCTGGAGCACTGTCCTCAAGTGTTTCGCGTGCTCTTCCTCACTCCTGGAGTAGATGAGAATGTCGTCAATAAATACAATGACGAACTGGTCAAGATACGGCTGAAACACTCTGTTCATCAAGCTCATAAAGACCGCTGGAGCATTCGTCACACCGAACGGCATCAGTAAGAACTCATAATGTCCATATCGAGTCCGGAACGCTGTCTTCTGTACATCTTCCTCTCTGACTCGAATCTGATGGTACCCGGATCTCAAATCAATCTTGCTATATAATCTGGTACATTGCAACTGATCAAACAAATCATCAATCCTTGGGAGAGGATATTTGTTCTTTACTGTGGCTTTATTCAGTTGCCGGTAATCGATGCATAACCTCATCGAGCCATCCTTCTTCTTCACAAAGAGAACCGGTGCGCCCCATGGCGATACGCTCGGGCGTATATATCCTTTGTCAAGGAGATCCTGCAGCTGTTCTTTCAACTCCCTCAACTCCGCCGGTGCCATCCTGTAAGGTGCACGGGAGATAGCGGACGTCCCCGGTAACAACTCGATCCCAAACTCAACTTCCCTAGCCGGTGGAAATCCTGGAATCTCTTCTGGGAATACATCAGCAAACTCGCTACCACTGGTACATCCTCAACTCTCAATTCCTTATTCTTCCCAGACGTGTCCACGGCATAGATGAGATAGCCCGTGTGGCCACGTTCCAACAGCTGAGTCATCTTGATCGCTGAAATCAACGGAATCTTCGCACGAGAACCGTTGCCAAAGAAAGTCCACTGACTACCCAAATCAGGTCTGAACTTCACTGTCTTCTGCCGGCAATCTACCACTGCCTGATATCTGTTCAGAATATCAATGCCCAAGATGCAGTCGAAGTCCGACATACCCAACACAATCAAGTCTGTCTTTAACACGTTGCCCTCAAAATAAATGAGGCAATCTGCCATGAACTGATCAGCAACGACATTTCTTCCAGTGGGTGTCGAGACAAGGAGAGGCGTGGGTAGAGAAGACGTGCGCATATGGTGTCTCTCCACAAAGCCAACAGATACAAAAGAGTGGGAGGCACCTGTATCTATCAAAATAAAAGCAGGGTACGTAAATAAATGACACGTACCGGCGATCACCTCCCCTGGGGCTGCCTGGGCCTGCTCTCTGGTCAGTGCATACACCTGTCCCTGGGACGGTCCCACTGTCTGACCTCCCGATGGTCGAGGCCCAAACTGCTGCCTCTGGTGTACTGTCCTGTCATCAAACCTCGGCCTGTTGCCCTGAAACTCTGACTGTCCTCCCCGGGTGGGGCAATACCGAGAGATGTGGCCCATCTTGCCACAGCTATAACAGGCAGGGCACTTACTTGAAGAATGTGGCCCTCCACAGTTGTCGCACCTCGGCTCTCCCGGCCTATTCCCTTGTGAAGACCCCCGATTGGCGGACCAATTGCTCTTCTTGTTCTCCTGTTTCTGACCAAAGTACTTCTTTCCACCAAACCGTGCAGATGAAGAGGCACCACGAGGTTTAAATGGCTCTCCCCGGGGCCTCAAGCTGTCATTAGTCTGCCTCTATTGTGGTACTGGTGGTGGCATAGCACTAGGATAAGCTCCACTCCAAGCTCGGCAAGCTCCGCTCTTGTGAGAGCATCATCAAAAGAAGTTGGGTTATTGGTGATAACCCGGTCATAGAGCTCCGGTCGCAACCCCTTCATAAAACTCCTCATCTTTGCGTGCCCATTGGTGGCAATGTGGGGAACATATCTCAGCAACGAAGAGTACCGCGTGGCATAGTCTGACACTGTCATGTTCCCCTGTTTCAAACTTGTAAATTCATCCTCCTTCGTCTGTCTCGCCGCTGCGGAGAAGTACCGGTTCAGAAACCGGGTCCTGAAGAGTGTCCAATCAATCACAGTACCCAGTGTTCTTAGCTCCAGTACAGTGTCCCTCCACCACATTAGAGGTTTCTTTGCCAACTAGAACTCCGCCAGCCTCAGCCATGCTGTAACAGCACAAGGAGCCGACACAAATATCTGCTCAAGTCTCTCCAGCCACTCCTCAGCTTCCTCCCCTGATTCTGTTCCCTCAAACCGGGGCGGGTGGTAAGACAGAAACTGAGTCAAGTTAATCTCACCGGGTAGTAATAACTGAGCTACTGGCTCCATGCCTACTGCTGGTGGAGGTAGATGGTTCACTTGTCCAACGCTAGCGTTAACACTGTCCACATCGCCAACTTCTTCGTTAAGGTTCCCCGCATTCATAGCAGCCATGCTGTAACACAAAGGTTAACAACAATTCCAAAACAAATATACATGTTATGCCGTTAGATAACAGGAATGATAATAAGCATGTTAGTATAACAGAATATACAGCAATATGCACCACATGCATAAACATGCTTCAAATGTAAGCACCTAGCCAATCATGCTAAGGCTACCCTCCACTCGTTCCCGGGTTCTCTAACCACTGCTCTGATACCACTAATGTAAGGACCCTAATCCTTAAGTGCGGATCAAAGGCATAAGTAGAGCTAATATAAATGATCAGAGTGAATTAATCGTGTTGAGTCTATGAGCTTTAAGAATTACATGCCAAAATGAGGACTATCAATGGATTAATTACATTCCCCATCAAAAGAATGTTATCAACTATAGTTTTACACTACTCCTAGAGTAGACACTATACAAAAATTTAATCCTGTCCTTCCTATCTCAAAAGAATTCTCCACAAGCTCACCACCTCAACCCGCTTAGCCCTTCTATCATGCCAAAAGTGTACCTACAAGGACAACCCCCAAACATGAGCAATAATATCATTCATATTCAACACAATATGAATATAAAGCGTAAATGCATAAAACACAATTAAAACACTTCCTGTTTTCCCATGCATTTCAAAACGCTTCCAGTTTGGTTGTCCCTGTACCATAACTCATGAGTATAATCAATAGATTATTTTTAATGGTCTAGACATGTCATGACACAATACCATCTCATCAATATCAAATACCGGTCACCATTCCCTAGTCTGTCCATCACAATGTATTTTAATGCCCCTCGCTTATTTACATATAGGCGGCATAGAATAACCTCGCTTCAATGGACAAGCGGTACTCCCACCCCTCGCCTCACATTGAGCGGCAAATATCCTTTCCTCGCCCTATATGATAACCACGCTCAAATGTGACATGCGGCGCTCCCACCCCTCGCTTCACATTTAGCGGAACCAAAACAAATAGCGGCAAGCATTAAAATCATCAAGGGATGACCACGACTCATGGGATGTGCACCAATAATCATATGCATCTACAATCATCATGCATAATTCAACATGTATTTTCATCCACAATGCATAATCACATATATACTCGTACCCACAATGCATAAACAATGAGTATATTAGATACATGTACCGTTGGGTGCCCGTACGTCCTCTACGTACCTTTCCAAAATGTAGGATATGGTAGGACTTCAGTTCCTTGGCTGTGTTGCCACCTGGGATGGTTCTACACATTCACACAAATCAATATTAGAACCCAATAATAGTCCAATACCAAAAATCCTACAAAAATATCCAAAAACATCAATTTTGGTGTCTCGCGATCGATCGCCGTATAGCCCCGATCGATCGCGAGACCACACTGCCTCGCCCAACAAAAAAATTCAATCCGCGATCGATCGCTGAGTTTGTGCCGATCGATCGCGACCTCGCCGATCGATCGCGCCAAACTCGCGATCGATCGCTGAAGGCCACTGCCTCCAGCCCTGCAACTCGCGATCGATCGCTGGTGGCGCCGATCGATCGCCGAGTCTTGCACATGCGATTTTCGGGCACTATTCACCCTTCTTCTTCCCAAACTCAAACAACCTCAAATAATCAAACACCAACCATACCAAATCACTACAAATCTTCAATAAACAACATCATACAACCATAAATCTAACACTCACCCAAAAATAACACCAACTCATACAAACCCATTTTAAAACCCTTCAAAACATACCAAACTTAAACAAAACCTTACAAAATCAACAATGAGGTATCCATACCTCTTGGGGATCTCAAATCTCCTAGAAAACTCCACAAATCCACTTTTTGCAAGGATTTCTCTCCACCCTTAAGTTCAAGAACGAAAATGAGAGAAAAGAAGGGTTTGGGTGGTGTTATTTGGGAAAGTTGAAAAGTGATAGTGAAATGTATGGGGGGGGGTTGGGGTAATAAAGTGGGTTAATTAATTAAAATGCATCCCACAACTCATGGTGTATAAAACACCCCAACATGATATTTTTAAAAGCATTAATCCAAAATGCACCAAATATCAAATAAACTCATGATTTCCAATTAATTGCTACCCATGGCAAATAAATCATGCTAATAACCATTTTTCCAACATGCACAACATACACCCTGAAATGCCCTCCCCGGGTCACTCTATCATGTGACTAAGCATTTCCATAAGATTAATAAATCCAACACATAATTAATTCCCACCATAATTAATCATATAAACACAATTAATGCTCAAATTTGCAATTAATCATTTCGGGGATATCACAAAAACAATAAATGTATGAAAATAAATATATGTTTTACCTGTAGTAACTGCAGTGGACCACCAATGTTTGATTTTGACTTGTCAGAAGACGTGCAGAGCTCTCTATACAAGCACGCCAACACAGCACTACCCCAACTATATCTTCTTACAGCATGAATATCCTGAAGTATAGTCAGCTATAGGAGTGGGATAGTGTATCCAGTAGAATTTGGGCACATCACACCCCCAAGAAGCATGAATGCACATGCATGAGTGTACTGCTCAACTTCATGTTCATCACTATCATCTTCCACTGGGTGTTCTCTCATATACTGTCACAGTCCCTTAATCCTCATACATGACCCGTCGATCTCACCATCTTCGGCGATGTATCCCAATGTGTCTTGAACATAACTATGCCACTCCTCTACAGACATCTCCACATCCTGATCTATCACAGGACGACCACAGATTGGAAGCCCCCATATCACAACAACATCTTGCAACGTAATGGTCGCCTCACCAACGCGAAAGTGGAAAGTATGTGTCTCAGGTCGCCACCTGTCTACCAAAGCAGTGATAAGATGAAAGTCAGGACGGAACCGACCACACCTGTATACACCATAAAAACCTATGTAGTTTAAATGTCTCAGTACCCTCGCGTGTGGCCGATTGTACGGGGCTGCCCGACCCTTAAATATAGACCAGAAAGGACCATCTGCCCGTCTACCATGTAGAGTACTATCGAGTGAACCATGAAACACTGACTCAGATCTATGCTGTGATTGCATTGTCAACACAGTATCATCACGTGGCCCATAGTGCATCCGTGGATCCATTGTTCGGAGAAAAAATAAGATAACAAGTTATCTGTTTCAAAATTACATTAGAAATTAAATCTGAGAGTTAATTTATACAAATTACAACAAAAATAGAACCAAATCACAATATTGATACAAAATAAAAAATTACGTTAAAACATGTAATAACACATTCACAATATTAATCCTATTGTTGTCTGGCACGAGCTTCTGGCCAATCCATCTCATTCGGTATACGAGAACTAACATTCCTTCCAGGACGGGGCACACCTCGTAGTGTGCTATCATGGAATAGCTGAAAATCTGCTTCATCCCAATATGGTTCGCCCAAGTAATTCTAAAAAACACCTGAATAAGTAGCCTGGTAAATGGAACTATTATAGAACGGCTGTACAAATGCTACTGCATTAAGTCTATATGCCTTACACACAATCTGCGCATGTGAGCAAGGGATACCAAACTCAACCCATTTGCCGCATGTGCATTGACGTGATCTGATCTTCACGGTATGCTTGTTTCCACCATGTCCATATCGTTGTCCAGTTATGACATCAGCAGATTGCTGCCCTTGATTAATCAATGTTGTAATATGTCGCCCGGATAGCTGCCCCCAATGTGTAAATATTTTTGTAGCATAAGATGTCCAAATATGATTGTTAGACAACAAAGTTTGATGTTCATACCCGGCTCGCCAACACATGTCTTTCAATTGAACGCTTTTGAAATGACTGTTAAAGTTTGAACACACGTGCCTCAAGCAATATAGGCGTCGTCCGTGAGGAGGGTTGAATGCAGGTATTTCATAAATTGCCTTAATTAGGCCACTATGTCGATCAGAAATGAGACAAATACCATCAACCCCACGTACGACATGTACACTCAACCGCTGAAGAAACCATTTCCATGATAAAAGTTTTTCTTCATCAACAATAGCAAAAGCGAGAGGCAAAACATGTTGATTGCCATCCATTGCTACATCGATAAGTAATTTGTGTTTGTACTTTGTGTACAAATACGTTCCATCCACACTGATGACTTTCCGACAGTGGGAGAATCCATCTATACATGGCTTGAATGCCCAAAACACATATCTGATTATCTTTTGTGACGGAATTCGTGTGTCTTTATGTTCCCATTCGACTATCATACCGGGATTAGCCTTTTGGAGTGCGCCCATAAATTTAGGTAGCTTCTGTATAGAACTCTCCCATGTCCCATAAACCATTTCACGAGATCGCTTCAAGCTATGCCACGCTTTTGCATATGATATTTCGAACCCCAATTTTTCCTTCACTGTTTCCTGGGCATACTTAATCTGACAGGCAGGATCCTGACACACCATTCCCACCAACATTGTAGCAATATAATTTATGCACAAGTTCCGACGATCAGCGGACATCTCATTCATCAGACATGTACGTTGTCCACCGTACCTTGTTATTTTAAACAAATTCATATTTACTTTCATCGATGCTCGGAGGTGCCACTGACATCGATTATCTGCATTATTATGTTTGCATTCAACCTTCCAAAGTTTCGGCGTACTTTCAACAACCCTATATTCACGTCTCGCAAATCGTATGGAAAAATCCTTAACCGCAGAAATTAGCGATGTCTTACCCTCAAACAACATACCCACATCAAGAACTCCTTTATTCAAATCGTAAGATTTTCCCTTTTCCCAGTTGGGATGCTGTAAGAGTCCGCATATATTTCTGGATGTGTGGTTGAGAAATATGGAATACCTGGGTGAACCATGTGTTCGTTTGATGAGTGTATCGGCATATTAATTGGTGTTGAAGTCCCCTCACCATGTGCTGATAGTGTCTCCAACATGATCTCTGCATCAACGTTATCTTCATTATCCTCCGGTATTGGGTGCAGAGCCTCATCAGGCTCAGAATCATAAGGTGCATTAGGTCCATAGTGATCTGCTTCTGGGACTTCATCATGTTCATTTGACAAGTCACCTTCAACCATGAGATTATTTTCTTCGGCAGGCACATCAAGTATAAATGCATGATCATAGGAAGATTGGGCAATATCAGGAACATATTCTCCATACATCTGACCAGAAGAAGATGCTGCCGCATACACATCTTCAATCCCCACATCGACAATCATTGTGTAACCATAGACATATCAGAGATATCCGGTCGAGATAGAAGTGATAAATATGTTCCCCATTCCTGACTCATCGGCATTTGTTGAGGATGCACAATTGCATGGTGTAATTTCTCTTTTTCGACAGAAATATCCAGTTCATTAAATTCAGCATCAGGACTCAAGAATATCAATAATGTACTGTCGTCAGTTATCTGGACAATGGATTCTTTAATTCGTCCAAAGTATTCACGTGACCATTTTACATATATTACTAATGAAAACTCATAACTGTCGATCTCGGTCCACTCGTACAAACTCGACACCAATTCAGAAAATTTTGTGGTACGTGGTATCATGGACAATTTGATAGACAGACTGTCATATGTCACAGACCAAGAATCATGCGATATATTACCCCCAGCATATACAGACAATATCACATTTCTTCTAGGTGCCATAGCTTGAACAAAATAATACACATTATTATTGCTATTCTAAAATATTACAATTTTTACTATATATATATATATATATATAATATAAAAAATATATATATTACATATACATACGTCTATCTTATATGTATATATATATATAATATAATATATATATATATACATATATACATACGTATATGTATATATATTATATATATATATAAGATACATACATGCATATGTATAGGCTAAATTAATTAAACAAAGTTAAAATGATTTTTTTTAAAAAAATAAGGTAATTAAGGTGAGGTTTACGGAAGTAAGGTGAAACGTGGTTTGGGAACACGTTTTTTAAAAAACGTGTTTCCAAACCACGATTCTTGATTTTTTTTTTTTTTTACTTTTAAAAGAATCGTGGAGTTGATCCAAGTTTTTTTAAAATATTTTTTTTTAAAAAAATTTATAAAGAAACGTGGAGTTGATCCACGTTTCTTTATAAATTTATTTATTTATTTAAAATTTATATAATTTGTTTTATAAAAATATGATTTTATTTTATAAATAATATAGAAATAATAGTTTTAATGATTAGATTATTTGAAACAATATATAAACTTAAATATTTATTTATATTTCAGTCATTCAAATACAATATTATTCATTGAAATTCTAAATATTTCCTCCGGTCCCACAACCACGTCTGTGTATCTGTTTTTGTGGTCTTCTAGATGGCTCAGCTTCCGCAACATTATTTCTTTGTGTTTCGTCAGGTGTAATCCTGGCGATGGACTCACCAATATCATGATAGTGTGGAGTCAAGTCAGAGAATGCAATAGGCGAGACATCAAAATTTGGACCAGTTACTCCAAGCATTAGATCAATATATGATAATCCACCATATGGTTGGGTTGGAACCGGTATATATGGAGTATATGGGGACGGCTCTTCCTGGTTGGCAGTTTGGGGCACGTAGTAGTCAGAAGATGCTTCATCAAAGTGGAATGATGGACGATGCGATGTGGATGCACCACCTGCATCAAATGTGCCAGTCGTAAAAGGAGGGATGTCATCGTGAGCATCTACTGGAGTATCAGAGCTAATTGATCGTCTTCTCCTCCGAGTCACCCCCCTACAGATAGCTGGTTGTCGTGCAGGCACACCATATCTATTTTGTTGAGCCATAGCAAGTTCATGCACTTCGGCTGCAATAGCTATGTTCTGATCTAATACACGCCTGACCCCCGGTGATATATCTTCCTCCTCACTCAAACTTGAGCAACTAAGTCTGAGTTGCTCCATATGTGCATCCTCGAAAACACAAATTGGTTAATATCTACCATAACTCAGAAGACAAAGAAAATGATAAGTAAGAATGAATGACATATATACATACCACCTGCAACCATGCAGCAGCATCTCCTGCACGGTATCCTATCTCAATATTATTGGTAGGTGGAGATATAATATGACGGGTAATTTGACCGTACCACGCCATGTAATCCTCACTAACAGCGTAGGAGCCTGAGGCCTGAGGGGAATTAACGATATGATATCGTCTGGCCGTCCACATATCTAAGTACTCACTATGTTGCCATGCCCAACTTGTGCCATAACGACCTCGGCGATCGATTTTATGCAAGTTCATCTGGTCGTCAGCTATTGATGGTGGGACCGTTTGGAACATACCAAACTGCCGCATAACTCTTTCTGGACGATGCATTTCAACAATGGAATAATTTATCAATGGACATTGTGCCCGCCAATCATCGTCCGAAGCCACGTCATACGGAGTCCAAATAAACTGTAATACCAAAAACATCATTTAATTACTTAACATATTAGGAAAAAATATGTAATATTTAATTTTCAGCAAACATAATTCAATACTTGCAACATTTAAATTACCTGGTCCCAAAACATCCTATCTAGTATGTCACGAAATACACGCAATGCATGCCGGACAGTGTGTCTGAAGCTAAAAAATTGAGCCCACCTAAATAATTTGGATATGATAATGTTAGTACATTAAATTAAAAATAATAAACACAAATAACATGTATTATCATACCGTGCACCATATGGAGGGGCTGGGAGTATTTGCTCGTCATTGACTATAACTGGGCCTTCTTGAACTCGAGTACCATGAGTTGTAGGATGGATACTCTTTATCCTCGCATAGGCCCAAATCTGAAATTTTAATATAACATAATTTGAGATTATATAAAAAAAATTCAAATTGACGAGGCTAATAGATTTTATTACCTGTAGCATTTGCATTGCACCTCCGATATTCGTTCTTTTCTGCTTTGAGGCATTGCATAACTCACGATACAAGAATGCGAGTACTGCACTACCCCAACTGAAGGTACGAACTCTTGAAATATCTCGCAGTTGACGGATGTATAACATCGACACGTAGTTCCCTGATGCATCTGGACATAACACACCACCTAGTAACATGAGTACACATGACCTCGTGTACTGATGCACCTGCTCCTCAGTGTTGTCATTCGTTATTGGGTTAGCAGATAAATGACCCTGGATTGCAGTCAAGGACACCTGTGAAGTCTTGAACTTATCACGTGGAGGGAAAAAACCAAGCCATCGGGCACAATATTCCTGCCAATCTGATACGAGCATAAGAGTGTCATCCCCACAAATGGCATCGCCCGCAATCGGTAGATCCCATATTACACAAATGTCCTGCAATGTGATAGTGGCCTCCCCAACACGAAAATGAAATGTCTGTGTCTCTGGTCGCCATCTCTCAACCAGCGATGTTATCAGATGGTTGTCAATAAGGAAGTGTCCACATCTATATACTCCATAGAATCCCATTTCATTTAAGGTGTGTAGTACGCGTATGTGAAGTGGTCTCTCTTTACACATATCCCAAAAACGTGCATCTCCACGCCGCACTACCAAAGTGGTGTCAATATCACCATTAAACACATCCTCAGAACGGTGCACAGACTGTTTATTAAGCACACTGGTGTCAAGTGGCCCATATGTACGCAATACATCCATCCTATAAATATATTACAACTAAGAAGATCAACAAATCAAAGGTAAATGTGTAAATGTATAATTGAAAGCATTCGCCTAAATACATATTTACAAAAATTAATGACACATTTTGATTATCATTGTTGGTGCGAAGTCTGTCCTTGGTCTTGAGCTCTACGTGACTGCTGTCTTGCACGAGCTTGAAGCCAATCCATTTCATTTTGAATGCGCGATGTACGAGTTCTTCCACGTCGTGTTTTCTCTCGTAGTGAAGGGTTGTGTGATAACTTGAACAAGGGGGTCCTCCAATATTCTTCTGAGAATAACGGTTCAAATCTCCCTTGGTATGCAGCAGCATAATGTTGCAAGCTATAGTACTCACTCACTGAGTTCGATGCATTAACACCAAAATGGGTCTCTTTCCAACTACAGTTATTTCAAAATGTTAACTTCGTGTCGTTTGTGCTAGGTATTGATCATACAGTGCGACATACATATATCTCGCACAAAGCCAATAACTTATGATAATTTAACATCAAATTTCGAGCGTGGGAGTACGAGTGCACATCGACAATTTGAACACCAAGGTAACCAAAGTACGTGTGTGCATCGACAATATGAACACCAAGATAACCAAATTACACTTTACATTTATTTTAAAAAACATGTACAAGTGAAAATTTAAACAATAAATATCTAAGCATGCTAATTAATATTTTTCTTCTTACAAACTTTCTGCTTCCTCAAAATATACTTTACACAATTGCAAGGAATGTTCTTATTCCAAATATGACTGAAAATAATATCCTTCGACGTTCAAGCCCACGATGATATCATAATCTAGCTAGAAATTTAGAAGATACTCAAACACTTGATAGATTCCTATTGGTTGACCCAACTAATTGCCGACATTGTGAAGCTTTGTTGTTTCATGGTGAGACATCTCAATTCTGTTGTAGAAATGGACATACCAAATTGGATCCAGTACAATCACCAAGTGAATTACAAAATTTGTTTGCTATGGAAAATGAAGAAGGGAGACATTTTAGGCAATATATGAGGTCGTACAATCATGTTTTCTCATTCACATCAATGGGGGTTAACATAGATGAAACATTGACAACTTGTGCAAATGGGATTTATGTGTTTCGTGCTCATGGTGCAATTTACCATTCGATTGGGAGTCTTATGCCAAATGTAAATAGTAGGCCAAGATATATGCAGGTGTGGATTGTCGATACAGAACATGAAATAGACAACCGACTTTTAGAAAACCAAGAACTTAGACGAGATTTGTTGATGAAGATTCAAAACATTCTTGATCAGTACAGTCCGTTTGTTCATGTTTTTCGACAGACTGGTCAGCGTCAGGACCTACCTACCTGTAGATTAATCATAAAACAACAAAATCTAATCAACACCAATATAGTCTTCCAACATCATCTGAAGTTGCAGCAGTAATTGCGGACAACGTGGGAATAGAAAATCTTAATGGTAGGGATATTGTTGTTGAAAGTGTCAATGGGCGTCTTACAAATATTCAAGACATAGTTGGCTATTACGATCCCTTAGAATATCCTCTTCTTCTACCATATGGTACATATGGCTGGGATATCAATAGTCGAAATTATGATGGAACTCGACTGACATGCTTAGACTATTATGCTTTTGCCATACAGGTTAGCAACAATGAAATAAAAACATTACATTAAACTAATATGAATTTATTTCTAAAACAAATCATATTTCAAATATATTACTAACTTCATGGTTTAAATATATTTTTATTTTAGGTAAGAATAAATTCTTTATCGCTATTGCTTCGTGGAGGTCGCTTATTACAACAATATGTTGTCGACAACTATGTCAAGATCGAAACACATAGACTACGATGGATACGCACAAACCAACATAACATTCAATCAGAACTTGATTAAGGGCTACAAGATTGTTTAGATGGAGGTGAAAATAATGTAGGTTTGCTGAACTAACTACCAATATATCATGTTTGTTAATATAATTACTATTAAATTATTATTTGCTTATAACAATCATATAATGCAGGAAATATTTGTCATAGATTTATACTTCCATCATCTGTCATCGGTAGTCCGCGTGATATGTACCAAAGATATCAAGACGCGATGACTCTGGTCCAAACATATGGAAAACTTGGCTTAATATTGACAATGACATGCAATCCACATTGGAATGAGATAAATGAGCAATTACTACCTGGTCAACTACCTCAAGATCGTACAGATTTAATAACAAGGGTATTTAGAGCAAAATTTGAAGAATTTAAAAAAGATATTGTCGAGAGAGGTGTTTTAGGAAAGGTTCTTTCATATTCATATGTCATCGAGTTCCAAAAGAGGGGATTACCTCATGTTCACATGTTGGCAATACTTGAAAACATTGATAAGCTGCGTACTCCAGATGATTTTGATGCAGTTGTCTGTGCTGAAATCCATCAACGACAGGGGAATCCAAACTTTACAAATCAGTTACGCAAAACATGATACATGGACCATGTGGATTATTCAATCCTCAAAGTCCATGTATGTCAGATGGTATCTGTAAAAAGAAATTCCCAAAATCATTTGCACCGTACACTACTAAAGGAAATGATTCATACCCAATATATCGGAGGCGTGAAGGTGCTCCAATGCAAATAACTACTAACAATCAAGTAATGGTTGATAACGGCTGGGTTGTCCCATACAATCCATGGCTTTTGCTGAACTATGATTGTCACATAAATGTTGAAGTATGCGGGGGGATAAAATGTGTCAAATATATATACAAGTATATTCACAAAGGACCTGATAGAGTGGCATTAGAATTACGTAATGGACATAACTCTGATGAAATACAACAATACGTAGATGGAAGGTGGATTTGCGCACCCGATGCACTATAGAGAATTTATTCATTTGACCTTAGTAGGATGTATCCTTCGGTGTTCAGATTACAAGTACATCTACCAAATCAACAACCAATTACATTCAACTCAGTGCAACGTGTAAGTGAAATACTTGCAAATGATGACAACTCAAAGACCATGCTAACAGAATTTTTCAACATGAATCGTGTCCCGCCTTGACAGGAAAGTATTTGTATCGTGAATTCCCACAACACTACTGATGGGTAAAAATAAAAAAATGGGCTCCACGTACAAGAATGAATAAAGTTGTTGGGAGGGTCTATGTTGTGTCACCATCAGAAGGTGAATTTTTTTATTTACGTGTCCTTTTAAACCATATCAAAGGGCCTGGGTCTTTCGAAGAATTGAAGACCATGAATGACATCATGTGTCTAACATTTAAAGATGCTGCTGCGAGGAATACTTCAACATGATGATTATGTTCGTCAATGTCTTCAAGAAGCAAGCTCCATAAAAATGCCGTCCTCATTGCGTGTAAGGATCCCCATGCCCTTTACCCTTTATTACTGTATTAACCCATGTATTAAGTGCATACAATCATGAAATCAGGGGGAAAATCACACGCAACCATAGTATAATGTACCCACAATAAAATTCTTTACATTATTCCATATAATGTTCAAATCCCCCATACCACTCAACCCTTAAGTATGCATCTTATAATACACTAACATATTCTCAATTCATTTAGCAATTTTCTTAATTAATTGCATGCAACACATAAATGAAAAGAGAAAGACCCTTGCCTTTTTATACAAACCATATACACATAATAGTGCTCACATGCGAGCATCAATGAATGTATGTGTATCTAATGTATAAAATATTGTGCTCAATACCATCACTGGTACTTCGGTCCTGGAAGCAGCTCCAATCCATAGCTCGATCTCAAATCCGAATCTACCGCTGTACCTGTTCCACCTGCCCCAACAGAGACAACACTCACATGGGGTGAGCATACCAATAACACCGATCCAATAAACACAATATCACAGTTCATAATTACAGAATGTAAATGCCATGAATTTTAAAAGATACTCCCTGGATGGTATCATCCTCATACGAGATCCCCTGTGCTGTTCATGTTCTCAAAATAAACAAAACCATCAAATTCCCCAAAAGCCAGTTAATCATCTCATTGATTAAATAAATCCATTCCTTCCATGCCAGTTTCATAATCAAAAAAATATGATTAAATCATTAAACAAATGACTATAGATATCACATATATCTAACCAATGATTCCATATTTCTATTTCATCGATCGCTCCACAATAGCGGCATTTTAACCTCACGCACGCTCAACATCAGCGGCGTCATAACTGATGTTCGCTCAACAGCGACAACATCCCAATCATTGCTTGCTCAAAAGCGGCACCTTATAATTACCAATGTATATCCATTTATTGCAAATACCAAATACCATGCATTTCATAGTTGCAATAATATAAAAGGCTATGCTCGTACGTTATATGTACTTTATAATTCCGTAGTCCGAATCAAACATTGCCTTAGTCCCGTGATCCAATGAATCATGTGCTAACACATAAAATAACTCATAATTATTAATGAGCATGCACCCACGTGCCCAAGCACGTACACAATCCCCAATTATATCGTCAATCCAAGACGATTAACCATTTGAAAGACCCAGAAGTGTTCGTCGAAACCACGACACAAAATAATTTTTCAACACATTGCTCTACCGATCGATCGGTCACCATTACCGATCGATCGGTAACTGTTCAAATTTCCGATTTTAGCTACGGCTTAGCACCGATCGATCGGTCCAAGCTACCGATCGATCGCTAGCCTCCCACCGATCGATTGGTCGCCCATACCGATCGATCGGTAAATACTGAAATAATTATCCATCACTACGCACTTGCACCGATCGATCGGTAAGATGCTACCGATCGATCGGTCGCTGAGCGAACCCAAAAATCACCATTTTTAAAAGCTTAAAAACCTCCACAAACAACACCCAATTCCTTCCAACTCAATCCTAACCACAAATAAACACCCTAGGACACTCAACAAGTAAAAACACAATTCCAAGGTTTATCACCACGATGAGAATATAATCTCAACCCTTGGATCAAACGACCCCAAATACCGGATTTAAAATCCTCGGGAGTCCCAACACCACAATTTATTCGTAATTGACACAATTAAGATCCCTTAAGGATCATTACCACTCCGGGATTAATACCATTAATTCCCGGGCATCACAATTATCCCCCGCTAATAAAATTTCGTCCTCAAAATTTGCGCGGGCGTACTCCACGTATCGCAGAGACCACACACTCCAATCGGATCCACACCGACAAATCATGAGCATATCATGAACGACACACCAACTGCGAGGACACCGACCTCGCATCAATTCTCTTGAATGGCGTAAACCTCCACCAAATCATCACAACTCAAAAGGACGTCAGCATGTCTCGATGCTAACCACCCAAAAGCAGTCAGTCAACCTTAACCGCTATCCAAACGAATCACTCGTGATTCCAACATAGATATCGCCTCAACGATATCTCCACAGCTTAGTCTACGATGCACCGCACACATCGCTACAAAGGAAAATCACCCGTATACAACAGTATACTCACATTAACTCGGTTTCCGTCCTCCAAATCTATCTCCATCAAAGGAGTAGTTGCACTACTTCACAACTCGGATCGGGTAACTCACGGCCACCGATCGACACAAACACATCTTCACAGATATCAACATCTGTGCGTTCCAAGAAATCACATCTTGGTCCAAACACACTATCGAGACTCCACAAGGTCTCAAGCTTCCCTAGTTTCCATAGAGAACATGGAAGACAAATTCGATTGCATTCAACTTGGGTATGTCACGCTCTAAACATCATACTAATCTGAGTCCAAATGCTGCAAAAAGCTCATGACTTGCGCATTGCGAGATACAATCTACCAGCAATTCGCACATTCGGCTATAAACAAACGTTTATGGAGGTTGGACGTACTCCATAATTGATCTAATCAGATCTCATTTTAGCCTCTTGCTAAGGCGACTATAATATTTTCATCGCAACCTTCCTCGCTCTTCCAAGCGCGAAGGGATCATGTCATACATGATCTTCAAGTCTCATCTTGCTCGCTATCAAAGCGCCAGGGTGATTGCCCGTGTGAGTGAGCCAATTAAAGTCTGGTGACATTCACATATGAACACAGTACCTCAACAAACCAATTGTTCATAACAATTGTTCTAACAGGCAAAACAAATCCTACGAAGCCCATAGGATTAACATGTCACAGGAACAAATCTCCACGCAAGGGCTTGGTCCATGGGTCAACGCTCATATCGCTATTAGGAATATGCCTTAGAACCACATTGGCTTGTGCAACATAATCTCAAATTAAGATATATCATCTACATGCGCAGAAACTCGCAATCTTTGTAGAGATCCTCTTAACCAGATTGTATCTTATATTGTTGATGTGCAGACTATTACTCTGCTTCTCAGGTAGATAGAGAGATACAAGGCCGCTTCTTATCACTCCAAATGATACTTGCGCTTGCATATCCCATAATGGATTTGCGCTCATCTCTATCAAGTGACCCATCAACGTCACTATATCCATCAATTCTCAAACCATCTCCATGGTAGCACAAAGAAAGATCATTTTGATTGCCATCTAATAGGCAATGTTGGGTTTTGGAAAACCAAATAATCTTAGTTTTGATGTTAACAAAACTTGTTATTGTGTTGCTAACATATTTCATCAAGTGTGCAGTTCATAGATGATATTTTACAGCTTGATGATCTGCTAAGAAATGGCCTTGAGTTTGGTTGCTGAAATGAGAATTCAGCATCCACTAGACCCCAAGTGCTGCTGACTAAATTGATCATATCTCATAGCTCGGATATCTAAACGACCTGATTCTAAAAGGGTTGGATAGAAAACTCAATTCTCTACAAGTTGTATTTCAGGCCAGAAGACCTAATTCGAAGGTTTACTTGACGAAAAGACTTCTGCAAGAGCTTGCTGGTGCAAAGCTGAAACACCTACCGGATTGCACCTACCGGATCACACCTACCAGATTGCACCTACCGGATGGCACCTACGGGATCACACCTACCGGATTGCACCTACGGGATCACACCTACCGGATGCACCTACCAGATCACACCTACCGGATGCACCTACCGGATCACACCTACCGGATGCACCTACCAGATCACACCTACAGGATCGCACCTACCGGATTGCACCAACTGGTGACCAGACCAGCAGACCTCAGACCAACTGGTACCAGCAGATCTCAGACCAGCTGATGTTGTACCAGCAGACCTCAGACCAACTGGTACCAGCAGACCTCAGACCAGCTGATGCTGAACCAGCAGACCTCAGACCAGCTGACCATACCAGCAGACCAGATCAGCTGACCATACCAGCTGACCAGACCAGTTGACCAGACCAGCAGACTTCCAAAAATAGCCCAGAAGCAGAATATGACCGTTGCAATGTTTGAAAGCTTACCAAAATTGTCCCAATGGTTATATTCTTGTATCTAACGTATATATCATTACTTGGGGCTATATACATGATTTGGAAGCTCAATAACAGCTGATTGAAGATCAATCCAAGCCTTCCAAAGCAAACCCACTTGGGACTCAATTGAGGAACTTCAAAGACAAAAGCTGCTAAATAAAGAGCACTCCTCAAACCTTTGACACCTCTTACCTTGCTGTATCAGATCTGTTAGGAGATCATTTGTGCCTTTATATTCACTCTATTCATTGTATTTGTGAGCTAAAATAGAAGAGTGAATACCAGTGTAATGGTTGATGATTCATCACAACCGATTGAGAGGTCTTTGTATGTGAGATGTTAAAGAACATACATAGTTGGGTTGCTAGGAGTTCTAGTTGGATGGGGAATGCCCAACTGGATCGAGTTTGTACAAAGAGTTGTATAAATCAAAGTCTTCTAGTGTATTCTTCCATGAGATGGAAGAAGGGGAGACGTAGAAGCGTTGTGCTTCGAACTTCCAGAAACAAATGCTTGTGTTATTTATCTTACTGTTTTTACATACTTTCTTGCATATCTTTAAAATGCCTTTCAAATGAGTAATCGGTTTTAGAGCAGGTTATGTCGAGTGTCTTCCGCTCGGTTTTGTAACCGAACTTGATATAATCTCTCAGTACAATAATTCAAGAACACGAGCTATGGAAGCTCAAGTTGGTTGAACTCGGGTATGGAATGGCAACCCAACCCTGAAATCGATCCTAACAGGCAACCTCAAAATAACTCTGATTTTACTCACCATCCAATTGTAAAGCACTGGTCTGGTTGAATACACACTATGTGTACCTCTACAGTGTTTGCCTATGGAACTTCATTCATACGTTTCTTTCATTTTCTGTTTTAGGACACAACTCTATGCCCGTATAGCTGACACCCACTTATTTTGCCTTTTGTGAAGTCACAATATCTTAATATTTAGCTGGCTCATCAATATCCACAAAGCACGCATGAAAAATCTCATTCAATGGTATATATCATTAAAGAATAATTTTGTGCTTGATTTTCTATATTAAATGATTATGAGAGACTTTCATCAGTGAACCATTCCCACTGAACTTGAGGTCGCTTTCATTTTCTCTATTACATGTCAGACAAGGCCTTGTAGTCTCATCTAGGTTAGAGATCGGAGCGCCAACAACAGGGTTCATGTAACTCGTATAGTTTGATGACCCATTTTGGCTTCACTCACAAAATGCACATCTCGAACTCTATTTCGGTCATTCCTATATTGGAATGTTCACAGTATATTAGAATATTTTCCAAAAAATAATTTTTGAAGCTCTTGGATCAAGCTTTTAATGCTTAAAAATATTATGAACAAATCACACCGATTCCCAAAGGCGCAGAACTTCCAAATAAATTTTTTTTCAATGCCATTACTCAAAAAGGAATTGAAGTGATTATTTAGAAGGCACATGGTACAAACTATAGGCAGCAGTCAAACGTTTTTTTTTTCAAAAAAAAAATATTGGAAGATTCGATTGCGCCAACATTTATCTGACCATATCCAGAAGTGTTTGATTTCGTCTATGTCTGCAACACTATTTCGTTGTGAAGCAAACGGAATCAATTTATCTTGTAATTCTATTTTATCATATATTTGTCTAAACTAATCAGACATATATTTTCACTTCATATCGCTACGTAGAATTTTAAATTCATCTCTTTTTAATTCTCAACCATTGCCTAGAATCGCTTGACATATTCATACGTTTCTAGCCGATGAGATAAGAGGTATGCCGATCAATAGCGCAAATAAAATGAGAAATAGAATGTTTTGTGATGTACCCTCACACTCATAGGTTCGTAGATGTCTAGTGGAATTAACTTTAAAGGTAAGCAACCCTTTTATGCCGTTCAAATAGGAATATATGATTCGCACACTGAGAAGTTGACTTTAGTGAGATTGACCATAACTTTCTTGAACTAACCTAGTCATCTTCTTTTGAGCGATATGTCCCAATAGATCATGCAGTATAACAGAATGAGAAACTATATCAATAACGTATGAAACATAATTAGTGGATAATTTAAACATAATAATCCATTATTAATATAATCAAACCACGAAGGTCTTTGTCAGGAAAAATAGACAAATCGTTTGCTCAAATAAAACTGAAAAACCAAGTTCTAATAAACAAAGTAATTAAGAGTAAATTACATCAAATGCTAAGTAACGATAATGTACAAAACCAACTCCAAAACTCTTCACGTGCGCCATCTTTTGTAGCAAAATAGGGGCTGCATCTAGCACTTGATAGTAATCTACCAATCATACTTGATCCTTCGTCACATGTTTTGTTGCTCACGTATCTTCAGTCCAACCAAGGAGAGAATTAGAAACAAAAATGTATTATGTACTACCAATAGCACTAGGAGAGTGATAAATGCGTTACCTTTTTTGGCTTAGTGTACACGAGCAAAGTGACACATCTTATCACAATTGTAACACTTTACTTTGCTTATATCCCTCGCTCCACCCATTTTGCCTTGGTGACACAGTTTTGTCTTGCCACTTAGTGGGGTTAGGGCTTGATTCTTGTTATTACCCTGTCCTGCACCCATTTGCTTGTTCCAACGTCCACCCTTTTGGGGTTTTCACTGACTAGCATGTGCGACAAGAGCAGTCGTATGTGCACATTTAGATTCTCTTCGGTACGCCTCAAGTTTCAAATGATTAGCGACACTATCGAACGTTTTAATCTGCGCATTATGGGTCAAAACAAGCTTAACATGTCCCCAAGTCTGCTCAGGTAGCGACCTAAGGACTGACATGACTTGTTGTTCATCTGTGAGCTCAGTTCCAGCATTCTGAAGCTCTCGAATCATGTCCTTCATCACATCAAGATGTTGGCTCATCGAGTGCCTAGGGTCAAATACATACTGGTTAAATTTGAGGGTGAGAGCCCTCAGTCTAGTAGCCGAAGTGCTACCGTACATGACCTTCAGAACTTCCCATAGCTCTTTAGCCGTGGGATGCTTCTCAAACTTTCTGATCAGATTATCGTGCATGCAGCTTAGCATAGTAAAGTGCGCACTGTTATCATGATCCACCCATTTATTGTACGCGTCCATATCGCGATATTGGGTAGTCGGTCCATTTATTGTACCACCAGCCATCAGCAACCGACGGCGACGGCGGAGGCGGCGACCGGCGGCGGACGGCAACGACCGACAGGCGACAGAAACTGCGATAGAAACTAATATACGGCGTCAGGATTTTTACCTCTAAATTCTGAAACTATGAAGTGACTGGAAGCAAAATGAGAAAAAAACGATTGTAGGAGGTGGAGGTTCTGGCCGAGGAAGAAAAAAACGATTGGGGTTATTTTGATAATTGTTGATTTAATTAAGGTTATTTAATTAAAAAAACCCTTCAGCTCTCGTGAGCAATTGTATTCACAAAACTTAATTCTTAATCTTTATTAACCCATCCTTATTTATACATCCAAAAAGAATCCTATCAGCTAAAAAGATCGAAAGACAAATCCTAACCAAATACCAAAACGAATCCTAATCAAAGATCAAAACGAATCCAAAATCCAAAATTTGAATAAATCCAAATCCTAATATATATAAAAAAAAGAGAGAGTTATCGGAGATCTCTTGGAAGATTTCCTTTGATTTTGAGCTCATTACATCACTCTTCCCTTAGAGACTGTGTTTGTTCGCAAACACAAAGGAGGGATGTCCACCTCGTCAATGGCCGAGCCTTGTTCCTCAACGGCAGAGAGAGGCCCCTCCAGCCCTTATGGATTCAAGGGACATTCTTTTGTACAACTATACAATATTTTGCTTGTGTCTAGTTACGAAATCCTTGTATAAAAAATGATTATGATTGTTCGTGGGAAATCTTGAGAATGATAATACAAAAACTAATTAACACGTTGTATGTAATAAAACTATCGCTTTTTCTTAAAAAAAAGATGAAACCATTCCTAATATATCAAAAAGAACTGTATCATTTTGACACATATCTCATATACAATAAGTAAATAAGTGAATTATCTTTTGCGTAAATTATTGTATTAATTACATGTATTCAAAACATGAAACAGATTTTGCCAACAGTTGTTTACCATCGTTCAGGTTGGAGTATTTCTAATATTTTATGTTTGGTATATTAATATAAGCCATTCTATATGCGATGAATTGAATTAGTACTTGTTATAAATGTCCATAAGTGGATGTGGAAGCTCGAAAGCGCCTAAACATACTCTACGGAAAAATTCATCCACCTGCTTTAATTTGTGTCATCAAATCAACACGTAAAACCCATGCAAGCGGGACGTGGAAACTCGAAAACGCCACATCAATCCCTTAATTCTGCAAAATTCATCCACCTTTGTTTCATCAATCAACACGTAAAAGCCCATGCAAACCCACAAAAACCACTATAAAAACCCCTTCACCACAGCTCCAAAACTCACCACACTCCACAAAGAACACTCGGTCAATCAAATCCCAACATGGCAAAGAATATTGCACTCGCGGCAGCTCTCCTTGTGGCTATGCTTTCCCTGGCCACGGCCAACACCTACACCACCACCGTCACCACAACCACTATCGATGATGAAGCAAAACAAGGGCGGCAGCAAGAGTGTCGCCAGCAGGTTCAGGGCCGCCAATTCCCCTCCTGCCAAAGGTATTTGCAACAAGGAAGGGAAGGTGGCCGGTACGAAGATGAAGAACAACATCTGGCATTGAACATCGGACAGAAGCAAGGAGATCTGAGGCAGTGCTGCGATGAACTCCGCAATGTGAACGAGGACTGCCGCTGCGAAGCCATCAGGCAGGCTGTGACACATCAACAGAAGGGAGGACACGGCTACCAAGGCGAGGAAATTCAAGAGGTGTACGAGAGAGCTAGAGAACTTCCCCGCAGGTGCCAATTTAAGCGCCCTGAGCGATGCCAATTCAATGCCGTGTTTATTTAAAATCAAAGCGTAGAGTGCATGCATGTATGCAGCTAACTATATTAATGTCCCAACTGTGCTGTTGAGTTAGCTGCTCTTCCGATGGAGAGATATTGTAGTATCTGTATGTATCAGTTGTGTCTGTAATAATGATTGCGTCGGGGATGAAATAAAAATCACTCATTTATAAATGAAACCAGCAGATCCTGAATTCACCATATTTTTAGCTGTTTGATTTGAGTCTAAACTAACACAATATCGCCTTTTGTAGGCGAGCAGAAATCATGGAAATATACACTGGTGTATGTACTTTTGCCTTGTCTAGTAGACCAAGTAAGTAATTGTTTCGTGAAAACAAGCCCATGTTCAAACTCCATAAACGATCTGAAGCATCAACATACCTTTTTATACCTGACATATTAATATGATTAAAGTATTATAATAAATTAAAAATAACATGATAGTTTTTTATGGTATTTTTCAAAATATATTAATTTGAGTACTCGAACGATGCTCAATCCCCGTATATTAAAAGCTCAAACTTAGTGTTGAAACAATGTTCCTGGGTAGTTAGACTCAGTGCTTGGTCTGAATCTAGTGGTGCTTCAGTCGAATTGTTATAGAATCAATATTGTGGTAAGAGAGGTATAATGGAAATGAATGTGGTAATAGAAGCTTTCTGTTATGTGGATAATCGCATTGGTATCCTGTGTTTCTGCAAAACAAAGATTAATACAAATACACAATATGCAAATATAATAGTAATCTCAAAAGGATATCGAGTCCGGCTCAGATCTGTTGTTTTCCTCAATGTACGTCACCAAGAAACCTTGGTAAAGATCGGAAGGTGTTGACACTACCCCAAGTTTGCCTAACCACCGGTGCACAAAGCAACTGGACAACAGAACACTGGCCCTCTGACAGAACCACTCCCTCAACGCCAAACCACTGGAGCACAAAGCAACAGACAAGGAACACCAATCTGCCTCCCACCGGACAGAACCACTCGAAGCACCGAGCTACTCACACTGCCACCGAAGCACCAAGCACACAGTAAGGAGTACACGGCCAGTGACCCACCGGACAGAATCACCTGCAACGCACACCAGAGCCAGAACCCCCCCAAGACCCAAGCTACACCATGCACACACAACACACGAACGAGAATCACCAAAGCACAAACATCCGAAGCACAAAGCACTTGGCCAGCACGCCGCCGCTAACCAACGGAGCACAAAGCAACCGAACAAGACAACCCCCACCTCACGCTCAACACGCTGAACCACAAAGGAAGAGCTGAAATTCTCAAAGAGAGGAGAGATGCACACTTACTGCTTGAGAGAGATAGGAGGTGCACGCTGGGGTGAGGGAGAGCAAAAATATGGAGGCGCACGTCTCTGACTCTCTTAATGAGGAGAATAGGGTTTAGGTATTAATTAAGAGTTAAGAGGGGTTAAAGCTATAATGGACTTAACTAATTGGGCCACAATACCCAGAAAAATCTCCACGTTGGCCCAATATTGGTTTCTCTTCAGACGTAGAGAAAACACACAAGCATACATCATCATCGCCTTATGGTCCCCACAATACACAAAGTAATTGTGTGGACCAAGTTCTTGTCAAAACATAAAGTAAAGACAAGGAAAACAAAAACAAGCACACATCAGCTGTGAGACCCCGTTATCTAATAAACAACATAAGGTGCAATTAAGAGAACTAATCATAAATAATCAGAGTAATAGGTCGTGTTGATATCCTGAGCTTATAGAGATTACAATACCAAAATAATTTCAAAAGAGATTAGTTACATCTCTTAGTAACAGCATGTAAGACTATAGTTCTACTTAGGGGTGCTTACCGGTCCGAACCAGAATCGGCCAGTTCCGGACCCGTTATGGGCGGAACCGGTCCGGTCCGTTAAGGAATCGGATCGAACCGGTTCCGGTTTGGTCCGGTTCCTTAACGGTTTTTTCGAATTTTTTTTTTTTAAAAATGTTGTAAATGTTTCTTCAATGATGTTCATCACAAATTCAATATATTTGTGATGACCAGGGATTATAGATGTTAATCCCGGAGTGTTAATAACCCCTAAAGTTGTTTCGCGGTGCTGGGCCTTCTGGGCTCGTTTAATTGGGTAGTTGGGATCGTTGGATCTCGAGGTTGAGATTGTATTCTCATTACGGTGTAAAACCTAAGAGTTGGGTTTTTGATGTGTCTCGGGATCTGGGGTGCTTTGTGTGGGCACCGGTAGGGGGTTTTGGAGTTAGAGAGAGAGTTTTTGAAAACAGATGATTTTTAATGAATCATGATGTATTGGTGGGGCTGTTGGTATTTCGCGGAAATTTTGCTATATATACCAGTTGAACCCGAGATTTTAATTTTAGAAACCATTTTCCTCACCTTGCCTGTCTCTCTCTCTCCCCGCGTCTGCACCATTCCCGTCTCCCTCAACCCCCCGCCGCTTCAAGCCGTGCGCCCGCCGCCGTCCGGCCACCATCCGGCGCGTCCGGACCGCCGTTGGCTTTGTCTCGTCCAGGCGCAGCTTTCTACACCAGGAATTCGAAGTTTCGTCGCGTTTTGGGGTCGGATTTTTGCAGAAAACGCAGACGCCCAAATTCTAGGGTTCTTCGATTTTCGAACGTTTTCCTTCCGATTTTCGATTGGGTAACCTCCCTTACCCATTTTTCGTCATTCTCACGTAATTCCCTGTTTTTTTGGTGGCATTGGTTCGAAATTATTCCCTAATTTCGTGAGGGTTGTGTTCGAATTTAGGGGTATTGGCAGGGGGCGGTGATTCTTGTTATTGGTTGATTAATTCATGTTTTAGATGAATTATGGTGCTTGGTTGGGTTCGAATTTGTGATGTTAGGGTTCGAAATTTAGGGATGGTTCTTGATCAATTTCGTTGTTGTCTCTTTCGAATTTCCCTCCCTGCATGTACTCCGCCCCGAGTCTTTTAAATGGTAAATTGTCGTGTGTTGACAATTTTTTTTGTATGAGGATTATGGGTGTGCTTGAGCATGGGTTGCATGTTCGTAAATAATTGTGAATTATTTATCGTGTTAGCACATCATTCCTCGGGGCATGGAACTCGAGCAAGGTTTGGCTCGGACTTCGGAGATTTGAGGTACGCGCGACGTACGAGCATTACTTTATATGAGAGCATTGTGAATGCATAGTGTATTTTGATTGCATTAGATGGTTGTGCGTATGATTATATATATATGTGTTGATATAGCTATGGAACGACCTAATCTTGATATCGCCGCCACAAGCGTGCGTGATTTTAGAGTTGCATAACCTCATAAGATATATGGGGTACTAGATGTATATGACCATTGTAGGGCATTGAGATGCCTGAGAATGATAGTGGAAGCATGTATTCATTATAAGACATGTGAGATGTCTAAGTATAATGGAGAATTGGTAAAATAAATGCTAGGCATTTGAGCTATCTGTGATTGGTAGCAAAGTTGAAAATCAATATTAGATATTGAGATATCTATATTTGTATGTATAATGAATTTGGAATCATTAATTATTGATATTTGAGAATCAGGCATGCGATGAGTTAAATCAATGTGTTGATTTACTGATTTTTGAGATTTGATGAGTTTGATGATTGTGAGAACAGGGACAGTACACGGAATCCCGGATGAGGACGTTGCCATCCAGGGAGTATCATTTAAAGAATCATTAGTATTTACTTTTGTTGTAAATTATGAATTTCATTATTGTGATTATGGGATTTTGTGTATTGGTATGCTCACCCCGTTGGGGGCTGTCTCTGTTGGGGCAGGTGAACAGGTACATCGATGGCTGTGGAGCTGAGCTCGAGCTGTTGATTGGATGTACTCCCAGGATCGTGGTACCAGGGCTTGATGGAGCACGGTATCGTATAGAGTACTTATATACACCCGATGGTTATATACACATTTATGATGCTCACATGTGAGCACGATTATACTTGTATATGGGTTGTTTATAAAGGCATGAGCCTTTCTCTCTTTCATTCTATGTTGCATGCAATTAAGGGTAGAATTGCTAATGATATGAGAGTCATTGGTGTATTATGTGGGTGTTGAAACCCACTTATGTTGTCTTATGTGTGGTGTCTTCCCTGGCTGGGAATTTACTTAGTGTTGCTATATTCTGTTGAGTATGTGTTTTCCCTGGCCGGGAACTATATTATGTGATGTGCTTTTATTTCGGGATGGCTCTATTTATGGGGAGACTCTGCTCAAATTTTTATAAAAGTCCACAATGTAAAAAGTGGTGTAATGGGGATGGAAATGGGCGAAATCTATGAGTCTATTTGTTGGTAGAGATGATCTTAATGTTGAATATTAAAGAAATTTTGTAATTGCCATTCAATGGTAAAGTATCATCTGAGTTTCCCGATTGATTTTATTGAAAGCATGTGCCACACATAATGATTAATACACTAATCAAGGGTTAAGGGCTTGGGGTCCTTACAATATTTCTTCTTCATTTCATTATATAGATGCATACAAATAATTGTAAAGACATGACATTTGAAAATCTAAATAAAAAAATATTACAATTTAGTACTTAGCAGTCTTCATAATTGATAAGTATTGTTTTGGCGTTCTCTTCTTCTTGCTCGTCACAATGATTTACGAATTCGTCAACCGTCCCATCTCTTCTATTTTTGCATTATGCTTCAAATCAATCTTTAAGTAACGTGAGCATGCATAACGAATCAGCTGATAGACTATTTCTGTAGTCTCCAATAATACGGCCGCATGTTGAGAATGCCGATTCAGAAGCGACGCTTGAAGCTTGTACATCATACACGTCTCTAGCCATTTTGGCTAAGATAGGGAATTGTGCTGCATTGGACTTCCATCATTGTAAGACGTCGAAGTTGTCTTCGGTTAGAATTTGATAATTCAGATAAATTTGCAACAGTCGACGTGCTAGTAGAAGGTCCTCTTCCCTTAAGTTTTTTCCTGCCCAGCATTCTAAGCAAATTGATGATGTAGTGGCTCCGGATGACTCCACATGTTGTCTTTCTTGGGCTTGGGCAGCAACAGGTTCGGCAGGTTGTTGGGGTTGTTGTGGTTCGACATTCATAGAAGAACCACCAACATTGTGGTCAGCAAAAAAATCATAACTTTCATTTAACTCAGGAATTGGCGCAGGCAAATTCATTGCAGAAGACGAACTCAGTGATAGACGACCTGGAACGAGACCTCGACTACGACCCCGGCTACGACCCCCACCACTGCTAGATGAAGATGCCATTATTATATAAGACTATAAGTAAATTGTAGATAGCACAATTGAGAGAAAAATATGAGAGTGAAGTATTTTTCGTTACAAGAATTGTTATGAAAAAATACACAACACAACATCCCCTATTTATAGTTTTTATTTTTATTAAATTTTTTTTTTTTAAAAAAAGACAAGTTAACGTTGGCAACGGCTAGGAACCGTTGCCAACGTTAACATTTTTTAACGTTGAAGAGGCAACGTCTGTATAGCCGTTGCCTTCTTCATTTTTTATTTTTTTTTATTTTTATTTTTTTAAAAAAGACTACCGGTTCCGGTTTCGGAACCGGAACCAAACCGGCTGTGCTACCGGTTTGGTTCTTGGGGACCGCCCCGGACCGGTTTCTAACCGGTTCCGAGGCGAACCGGAACCGTTAAGTCTAGTTTCGGTTTCGGACCGGACTTAACGGTCCGAATCCGGGCCGGTTCCAGTTTGACCTGGCCCGGTAAGCACCCCTAGTTCTACTACACTCCTTGTAGAAACTATACAAAATGAAACTCTGATCTGCTAATCCTGTAGCACTCCTTAAAGCTCAACGTGTCAACCCCGACCCTTGTTCTCTGTATTAAATGCACCTACAAAGACAACCCCCAACACATGAGCACATCATAATTCATATTCAACATAATAGGAATGTAAAGCATAATGCACAATCATAGATATAAAATATTTCCTGTATTTCCAATGCATTTAAAACGCCCATTGGTTGTCCCTGTACCATAACTCATAATCAAATCATTATATGAAATTATGGCTTCTTTAAATAAATGTCATGACATAACTTCACTTCTTAATCTTAAATCTTTCTTATTCAGTTTATCATCAGTGTATTTTAAATGCTTCTTACTTCTTAACTTCATAATGAGCGGTACCATCTTCCCCGCTTCATTATTGCATAACAAGCGGTACATTCTTCCCCGCTAGCGGTACCTTCTTCCCCGCTCTTCATACTAGCGGTACCTTCTTCCCCGCTTAGTATGGTATACCCCGCCTCCATGTGCAAGCCTTGCTCCACATTTTTAGCGGTATAAGCGTAAGCATTAAAATCATCACTGGGATAACCCCGACTCGTGGAATACACACTCTTTATTCCACAATATAAACATGCAACAACAATGCATATCAACATGTATAATACTCTTAATGCACAACTTTGCATCTATCATGTGTCAAATAGACAAACATAAAATACATGTTACCATTGGGATGCCCGTACGTCGCTTACGTACCTTTCCAAAATATGGTGTATTGTAGGACTCTAACCCCTGCGTTGTGTGGCTACCTGTGATGGCTCTACACAAGTGTACAACACAATATTAAATGTCTCATTACGATCCAATATCAAAAACTAAGCAAAATATGACAATTTACATTTTTCAACTTTCTGTGACCTTCGACCGATCGGCACCTCAAGCTCGATCGATCGAGAAAACACTTAATTCGATGCCCAAGTTCTGCCTCACTCGATCGATCGAAATGGTATCGCCGATCGATCGAGAACCCTCAGCGATCGATCGAGAAATCTTCCGATCGATCAAACCCCTTCTTTAAAATATTCTGCCCCGCTCGGTCGATCGAGAAGGGAATTCGATCGATCGAGCTACCCTGTAAAAACACGATTTCCAGAATTCTCGAGCACCCATATTCATACCATTAATCTAGCATATATGGCACACCTCATGCTTGAACAAACATGCTAAGAGTTACTGGGTACTACCATGAATGTAATCATATCAAAGTTATACCCAACCTTAAACCCACATGCATCAAAATCGTTGAACTTTATCCTTACTAAATCAAACTTTCTGAAAAACAGGGCATTATCTTTCTGCCTAGATTTTTGAGCACCAACTTTCAAATCCACAATACTACCACATAACACATATAACATGCTTAGGTAAACATGCTAGGAACTTCATAAAAACACCATAATTGAACTTGAATCGAAGGTTTACCAAAACCTAAGCTAGCATGCCATTTTTACACCAACAAAAGCATGAACTTAAGCAAACTTTGAACCAAAACAAGACATGGTTTCTCACCCTCTTTTGTTCCGATTTTTGGAAGGTTTCCAAGCAATGAAAATGGAAGATCTCCTCTCTATTTTGCTTAGCAGCTGCTGGATAATATTTGGGAGAGAAAGGGGCGAGATTGAAGTGGAGGAGATGGGTTGAATTATGAGGGCAAGTGGGGAGAGTGGTCAACTATGCAGAGTCATCAGCATGGGTTGGGGGGTGGGTGGGGGTGGTTGGGTATTGGGTGGTGTGATGTGTTATGTTTTTGTCCCGGTATTTAGCACGATGTATTAAAATATCCTCACATGATATTTTATAGTGTTTACTCATAAAATATTTCAATTTCCCAATTAAACATGCTACACCAAAACAATAAACACCCATCCCAAATAATTCTGCCACAACCCAAATTCCCAACATATATCACATGCACCCTGATATAAATTTCCCCACTATTATAATTCAACCCAACGAATTAACACCAAAATCCTCATATTAACATAATTAATGATTAAATCACATAATCATTTCGGGGATATCACAATACTCTCCTACTTATAAGATTTCATCCTAGAAATCAGCATGCACTTACCCAAGATAAAACAAAACATAAATCACATACCAGAAAACAGTTCTGGATAGTGCTGCACCATGTGTCGCTCTGTCTCCCACGTGACCTCCTCGACACCCCTACGATGCCACTGAACTTTGACCATAGGAATAACTTTGCTTCTCAGTCTGCGATCTGCCCGATCCAGAATCCTGATAGGCCGCTCCACATAGGAAACATCAGACTCTATCTGAACCTCAGAAGGTTGCAACACATGAGAGGGATCTGGCTCGTACTTCCTCAGCATAGACACATGGAATACATCGTGTATACCAGACAGAGAGGGAGGTAAAGCTAACCGGTAAGCCAGAGTACCAACACGCTTCAATATCTCGTACGACTCCACATATCTCGGGGATAACTTCCCCCGCATACCAAACCGTACCACACCCCTGAAAGGTGAGATCTTCAGAAAGACTCTGTCACCCAACTGAAACTCTAACGGTCTTCGCCGTTGATTCGCATACGCTGCCTGCCTGTCTTGAGCTGCCTTCATCTTTCTCCTGATCACCTTCACCTTTTCTTCCATTTCCTGGACCAACTCTGGTCCTCCGACCGATTTACGGTCCACATCACCCCAACACAAAGGCGACCTACAACGCCTGCCATAAAGGGCTTCAAATGGAGCCATCTGTATGCTAGCCTGGTAACTGTTATTATAAGAAAATTCCACCAGGGCTACTGAGTCTTGCCAAGAAGTATCGAACTCCAACACACAAGCCCGTAACATATCTTCGAGCGTCTGTATCGTACGCTCGGTCTGTCCGTCCGTCTGGGGATGATATGCTGTGCTCAACCTTAATTATGTGCCCAGGGCTGACTGAAGACCCTCCCATAAGTGAGATGTGAACCGCGGATCTCGATCAGACACAATCGAAACAGGGATCCCGTGCAGTCTCTGTAAGGACCCCAAGCCCTTAACCCTTAATTAGTGTATTAACCATTATGTGTGGCACATGCTTTCAATAAAAAGTCAATCGGGAAGCTCAAATGATGCTTACAAAATTCCTTTAATATTCAACGTTATAAGATCATCTCTACTAACATATAGACTCATAGAGTTGCCCATTACCATCCCCATTTTGCCACTTTTCACATTGTGGACTTTTATAAAAAATTGGGCAGAGTCTCCCCGTAAATTGAGCTATCCCAAAACAAAAGCACATCATATAATATAATTCCCGGCCAGGGAATACACAATACCCAACAGAATACTGAACACAAAGTAAATTCCCAGCCAGGGAAGACACCACACATAAGACGACAAAAGTGGGTTTCAACACCCACATAATACACTAACGACTCTCATATCATAAGCAATTCTACCACAATTGCATGCAACATATAATGAAAGAGAGAAAGGCTCATGCCTTTATATACAACCCATATACAAGAATATCCATGCTCACAAGCGAGCATCATAAACGTGTATATAAACCTCGGGTGTATATAAGTACTCTATATGATACCGTGCTCCATCAAGCCCTGGTACCACGATCCTGTGAGTGCATCCAATCAACAGCTCGAGCCCAGCTCCATAGCCATCGATGCACCTGTTCACCTGCCCCAACAGAGACAGCCCCCAACGGGGTGAGTATACCAATACACAAAATCTCATAATCACAATAATGAAATTCATAATTTACAACACAAGTAAATATTAATGAATTTTAAATGATACTCCCTGGATGGCAACATCCTCATCCGGGATTCCGTGTACTGTCCCTGTTCTCACAATCATCAAACTCATCAAATCTCATAAATCAGTAAATCAACACATTGATTTAACTCATAGCATGCCTGATTCTCAAGTATCAATAATCAATGATTCCAAGTGTAAGTAATCCAAGAGCATACAGCGCAGCGGAATAAAATTTTTATGGATTACTAACCAGCAGATCTATACATAGGGATTCATATCGGATAAAGGAATTACAAGTGTCTCACCCTTGTAGCGTGTTTGAAGCAGAATCCTCGTTGTAGCACCACGAGTCACAAACGAAAGTTTGCACATTCGTCTCTACGGTATCCACACGATCAAATCGAAAGGGATGTTCAAGAACAAGTTGCTAGACTTATTCTTGAACCAAAGCTCAACTCTCGGTTCAAAACCGATCAACGGCTACCAACAATTCCGACAAGCAAGCGGCGGCGGCCGTGGCTCTTGAAGGGAATGAGGCGGGCGAGAGGAGGAGAGAAGTGGAGGCTAGGTTTTGATATCAAACAATGATATGAAAGAATGATTAACAATTAATCAAAACCTTGTATTTATATTATAAGGCTTTTAATTAAGGTTCAAGACTTTCTTAAAGTCTTATGGGCCCAAACCCATGATTTAATTAAAACCTTTTAATCACTTAATTAAAACTCTTCTTAATTAATTAATTCATCCAATGAATTTAATTTCCCTTATCGATTTAATCTTTTGTGCGACCCGATAGGATCTTGTAATGTTGGCAGTGACATAAAATCTCATTTTATGTCGCAAGCATTGAGCGGTATCTAGCAACACATCAATGCTACCCAAATTACAAGAATGTCAATGACTCGACATAACCTTTAGAACTTGTGATAATATTAACCATGTAGCTTAATCCCTTTGTCCTTTGTGTTTAGATTGAACACGAGTCATGGAATAGTCATACTCGTATATTCAATCTTCATTTCTTGATCCCCAAGTAGAACTAGAATAAACGAATAAGCTCGATATCTCATATCGACTCATTCGAGCATGGCCATGCATTTTAGTTCTCACTTGATCAAGGGCCAAACACATCTCCTGTTATATAGGAGGGACAAATCCTATCTCGATCAGTCAACATCCCTCTACATAATTCGTAGTGTATCCAATAGTCGCCTTTATAGTTTACCCTGTTACGGGTAACGTTTGACGATATCAAGATACATAACTCCTTATGTTGGGATCTCTGATGATCACAAGTCGTAAGGATTACATACATTATTATCACTATGAGAATTGCATATGACGATCATATAACTATCCATGTTGCATTCTCATGGTGGGTCCGTCCAGTACATCGTTCTCTAACATGTACCCATATGTTGATTTGATATCTCATATCAATGAACAATTCATCGATCAACATATACTAGTCTCTACGTATTATCATTATCCCTATTCATGATAATACTTGACTAGGGACATCTTTAAGAATAATACAATATTATTCTAAGGACATTAACATATATATTAATTCACAATGCACAGTTAAAAGAATAATATATAATAATGAATTGCCATTCATAAAACCATAAACATTGTATGTCTTAAACAATCATCTAATGACTTGTCTTAGGGCATATCCCAACAAATCTCCCACTTGCACTAAGACCACTCAGACATATACCTAATGCCTAGAGATCTAGTATGACGATCATGCTTCTGCTGTGACAGCGGCTTCGTCAATGGGTCAGATACATTATCATCTGTTGGTACTTTGCATATTTTAACATCTCCCCTTTCAACGATTTCTCGAATGAAATGGAAACGCCTAAGTATGTGCTTGGATCTTTGGTGAGATCTTGGTTCCTTAGCCAATGCGATCGCTCCATTGTTGTCACAATAGAGTTCTATCGGATCTTTAATGCTAGGCACCACTCCAAGTTCAGAAATGAACTTCCTCATCCAAACAGATTCCTTTGCTGCATCCGAGGCAGCAATATACTCAGCTTCCGTTGTAGAATCGGCTACTGTTTCTTGCTTTGAACTCTTCCAGCTCACAGCACCTCCATTTAGGCAATACACATATCCAGATTGCGATCGAAAATCATCTTTGTCGGTTTGGAAGCTAGCATCAGTGTAACCCATTACATTGAGCTCTTCCTCACCTCCATAAATCAAGAATGTATCCTTAGTCCTTCTCAAGTACTTCAGGATGTTCTTGACAGCAATCCAGTGACCTTCACCTGGATCAACTTGATATCTGCTCGTCATGCTCAAAGCATACGATACATCGGGACGAGTACATATCATGGCATACATGATAGATCCAATAGCTGACGCGTATGGAATCTTACTCATGCGTTGTCTCTCATCTGGTGTTGAAGGACACTGTTCCTTCGAGAGATAAATACTATGTGTCATAGGCACGAATCCTTTCTTGGATTCTTGCATGCTAAACCTTTTAAGCACTTTGTCTATGTATGTACTTTGACTTAGACCAAGAAGCCTTCTCGATCTATCTCTATAGATCTTGATTCCTAATACATAGGTGGCTTCTCCTAAATCTTTCATCGAAAAGCAGTTCCCTAGCCAAATCTTTACAGATTGCAAGGCAGGGATATCATTTCCAATAAGAAGTATGTCATCTACATACAACACTAGGAAAATGATTACGCTCCCACTGACCTTCTTGTAGACACAAGGTTCATCTTCATTTTTGATAAAACCAAACTCTTTGATTGCATCATCAAAACGAAGATTCCAACTCCGAGAAGCTTGCTTCAATCCATAAATGGATCGTTGTAGCTTGCATATCTTTCCAGCATCCTTTGGATCGACAAAACCCTCGGGCTGTGTCATGTACACATCCTCGAGCAGATTTCCATTAAGGAAAGCTGTTTTGACATCCATCTGCCAGATTTCATAATCATGAAATGCAGCTATTGCAAGTAAGATCCTTATGGATTTAACCATGGCCACTGGTGAAAAGGTTTCATCATAGTCAATACCATGAATTTGTTTGAATCCTTTTGCAACCAGCCGACCTTTATAGGTTTGTACGTTACCATCCATATCGGTCTTTTTCTTGAAAATCCATTTGCACCCTATGGGTCGTACCCCTTCAGGTGGATCAACCAAAGTCCATACTTGGTTTGCATACATGGATTCCATCTCAGATTTCATGGCCTCTTGCCATTTCTCAGAATCATTACCCATTATAGCTTGTTGATAAGATGACGGCTCATCCTCATCAATAAGTAGTAAGTCACCTTGTTGAGTCACGAGAAATCCATATCTCTCTGGCTCCCGGTGTGCTCTTACAGACCTACGCTGGGCTTGTGTCTCTTGAGCAGGTGCTTCTTCCACAACAGTTTGTGGTGCCTGCTCTGTTTCCATCTCAATTTCAGGTTCAGTGTTTTCTTGTGGTTGAACTTCACTAAGTTCTATTTTTCTCCCACTGGTTTTTCTAGAAATAAATTCTCTTTCAAGAAATACACCAGTCCGAGCAACAACTACTTTGTTCTCGGTGGGATAATAGAAATAGTATCCTTTCGTTTCCTTAGGATACCCCACAAATAAACACTTATCAGATTTGGGTCCAAGTTTGTTAGTGGCGTGACGTCTAACGAAAGCCTCACAACCCCAAATCTTCATAAAAGACATACTATGACGCTTCCCAGTCCATATCTCATATGGTGTCTTTTCCACTGATTTAGATGGAACACAGTTCAGTAAGAAAATCGCTGTTTCTAGAGCGTGTCCCCAAAACGATATCGGAAGATCTGCATGACTCATCATTGATCTAACCATGTCCAACAAGGTTCGATTTCTCCTCTCGGATACACCATTCCATTGTGGAGTATACGGAGGAGTGAGTTGTGGGACTATTCCACACTCCTTTAGATAGTCATGAAACTCTTGGCTTAAGTATTCACCTCCTCGATCTGATCGAAGGATTTTGATACTCTTGCCAAGTTGGTTTTGTACTTCATTCTTGAAATCTTTGAAATTTTCAAAGGTTTCATGCTTATGCTTCATTAGGTACACATACCCATATCTACTGAGGTCATCAGTAAATGTAACGAAGTATTGAAAACCACCTCTAGCTTGTGTACTTATTGGTCCACATACATCACTATGTATTAGTCCCAATAAAACATTTGCCCTTTCAACATGTCCCTTGAAAGGGGCTTTAGTCATCTTGCTCATTAAACAAGATTCGCATGTTTCATATGATTCAAAATCAAATGAATCTAATACTCCATCCTTATGAAGTTTAGATATGCGGTTCTCGTTTATGTGGCCCAAGCGACAATGCCAGAGATAAGTCGGATTACAATCATTATTTTTAATCCTTTTAGTATTTATGTTATAGATAGGCATATCAAGATTTAATACATAAAGACCATTCACCATTTGTGCACTAGCATAAAACATATCATTTAAATAAATAGAACAACAGTTGTCCTTTATTATAAATGAAAAATCATACTTGTCTAAACAAGAAATAGAAATTATGTTTTTAGTAATTGAAGGCACAAAATAACAGTCTTTTAAAATCAACGATAAACCAGAAGGTAAAGCTAAATGATAATCTCCTATAGCTAATGCAGCAACTCTTGCTCCATTTCCAACTCGGAGATCAACTTCACCTTTCGCCAATGTCCTACTCCTTTTGAGATCCTGCACATTTACACAAATGTGAGATCCACATCCAGTATCTAATACCCATGATGAAGAAGTAGATAAATTGACTTCTATAACAAAAATACCTGAAGCGGAAGTCACACTTCCTTTCTTTAGATCCTCCAGATATACTTTGCAGTTCCTTTTCCAATGGCCGGTCTCACCGCAATGGAAACAGTTCCCTTCCTTTGCTATCCCTCCCTTTGGCTTTAGTGCAGAAGACTTTGGCTTAGATTTAGCAAAGACCTTCTTTGCTTTCTTGTTGCCTTTAGCTTTGGCCCTTCCTTTGCCTTTATTCACAATAAGGACATTTGTGGCCTTAGTCTTCTTAGTATTTGCTTCATATGTTCTCAACATACCAAGCAACTGGGGCAGAGTCTTTTCCATATCAGTCATATTGTAATTTACTACAAATTGACTGAAGCTCTCCGGCAACGATTGCAAGATCACATCGGTGGCCAACTCTTGGTCCAATGGAAAACCCAGCTTGTCCAGATTCTCAATGTACCCAATCATCTTGAGCACACGAGTTCCAACTAGGCTTCCCTATACCATCCTGCACTGGAATAACGCCTTAGAGACGTCATACCTCTCTTGTCTTGCTTGCTGTTGGTACAATTGCTTTAAGTGTTTGATCATATCGAACGCCTCCATTTCCTCATGTTGCTTCTGAAGCTCAGAGTTCATGGTGGCAAGCATAAGGCACCCAACATCAAGTGCGTCACTTTGATGCTTCTTGTAAGCATCTTTTTCAGCTCTTGTAGCCGTTAGGGGAGGTTCCTCAGCGGGTAAGGCTTCCTCTAGGACATATTGTTTCTTTTCTTGTTTGAGGACTATCCTCAAGTTCCTATGCCAGTCTACGAAATCGTCCCATTTAATTTGTCATTCTCAAGGACCGATCGCCGTGATAAAGTGCTAGTAACGTTGTTAGTTGCCATGGATATCTACAATATAAATATGCAAAATAAGTTTATGATTTAAATCATTTAACATGGTCTTATATTAAATGATACTCCCACTATTTTGTTTGAAAAATATCAACCCTCGTTACTTTTAGTGGGCCAAGATCCATATTTCGCCTAATCTTCAGTTAGCTTTGGCTAATCGCCCAAGACTCGGTTATTTAGGTAGACAACACTTTGTCAATTACATCACATATAATTCTTGGATAGTTGGACGAACAACGCTTTGTTCAATTCATCAAATGAATTAAAATCCAACCCATGCCTCTAAGTTCCCAATCCTATTGAGATAACCTAGTTAAGTCGTACCCAATTAAAGTATAACGGATATCACTTTTATCCTTTCGCGCCTTACTAAGATTGCCACGGTGCTTTGCTTTGGCAAACCCACACATGTACAATCGAAGTTATTGACGAGTACTTTTATTTGGAAGGCATCTAAAACTTAATATTTTAGAGGGATTTATTGATCTCATGATTAATTTGATAATTTAAAATATGTACACTACATATAGTTGTATACATATCTACATATATGTGTAATACTATTATCAAACTAAAACATAAGATAAATCATGCATCAACATACATAATTAAAACGTGACATGGTTATAGCCCCTACTAATGAGTTTCTCAAGCCAATGAGAAACTCCTATGAGTCAACCTAAGGTAACTTCATAAGCTCCTTCCTTTGGCTCCAATTTGTGAATGGCCTCCTCATCCCGGCACGATGCTCCATCTTCATTGATCACCATCAATAAAATAAACTATACTATTTACAAGATATAGAATTCCTCGATTCACATTCGAGGGGAACATAGGGGAGGGATTACATTTAGAATAAAATAGAGAAAGGCACGACACGTAGGTCGTATTATAAATTACAAACATCCACAAATCCTATCTAATAGGTCAAAGGGCTATAACCACGCACCATGCTCAAACAACACATAAAGCATGCATTAACATTTAATTAATTAAATTCTAAACAATTTAAATTTAATTCTAATTAAAACTGTAAAATAATTTTTGAAAAATTATCGTACGCTCGGGACATCACATGCCACGAACTTAATTCGACTTAGCTACGAACCACCATGGTTCGAGCCAACATGGATCAATTATGGGCCTAGGGTTCGAAACCCTAGCCCATGGCCGAACCATTTAGCGGCGGCGGCCGAGCCCATGCACGGCTGCTAGGGTTCGAAACCCTAGCCTTCATGAGCTAGCCGTCACGAGCCAATGGGTTCAAAAACCCTAATTTTTTTTTCGGCGGCTCGGCCCACGCTCGAGCCAGGGTCCGAACCCTAGCCCTTAAGCGGCGGCTGCTCGGCCATGCACGAGCCAATGGGTTCGAAACCCTTAGCTTGTGCGGCGGCCGTGAGCCATGGGACTAGGGTTCGAAACCCTAGCCCTCTGGTGACGTCGGCCGTGAGCCATGGGACTAGGGTTCGAAACCCTAGCCCTTTGGTGGCTTCGGCCGTGAGCCATGGTGAGCTAACACCTCGATTTTACGCTTTCATGTATCGTATACAATTATTCGCCAATTATATCAAATACAATTATACGATGATTTTCATAAACTAAAATTAATTTCATATCATATATGAATTTAAACAGTTTTAAATAGCATGCAATATTAATTCTAACATGATTAAACTATTTAACCACATAAATCCGATATGAGCCTTGTACACGGCTCTGATACCACTGTAAGTAACCCCATGAGCATACAACGCAGCGGAATAAAATTTTTATGGATTACTAACCAGCAGATCTATACATAGGGATTCATATCGGATAAAGGAATTACAAGTGTCTCACCCTTGTAGCGTGTTTGAAGCAGAATCCTCGTTGTAGCACCACGAGTCACAAACGAAAGTTTGCACATTCGTCTCTACGGTATCCACACGATCAAATCGAAAGGGATGTTCAAGAACAAGTTGCTAGACTTATTCTTGAACCAAAGCTCAACTCTCGGTTCAAAACCGATCAACGGCTACCAACAATTCCGACAAGCAAGCGGCGGCGGCCGTGGCTCTTGAAGGGAATGAGGCGGGCGAGAGGAGGAGAGAAGTGGAGGCTAGGTTTTGATATCAAACAATGATATGAAAGAATGATTAACAATTAATCAAAACCTTGTATTTATATTATAAGGCTTTTAATTAAGGTTCAAGACTTTCTTAAAGTCTTATGGGCCCAAACCCATGATTTAATTAAAACCTTTTAATCACTTAATTAAGACTCTTCTTAATTAATTAATTCATCCAATGAATTTAATTTCCCTTATCGATTTAATCTTTTGTGCGACCCGATAGGATCTTGTAATGTTGGCAGTGACATAAAATCTCATTTTATGTCGCAAGCATTGAGCGGTATCTAGCAACACATCAATGCTACCCAAATTACAAGAATGTCAATGACTCGACATAACCTTTAGAACTTGTGATAATATTAACCATGTAGCTTAATCCCTTTGTCCTTTGTGTTTAGATTGAACACGAGTCATGGAATAGTCATACTCGTATATTCAATCTTCATTTCTTGATCCCCAAGTAGAACTAGAATAAACGAATAAGCTCGATATCTCATATCGACTCATTCGAGCATGGCCATGCATTTTAGTTCTCACTTGATCAAGGGCCAAACACATCTCCTGTTATATAGGAGGGACAAATCCTATCTCGATCAGTCAACATCCCTCTACATAATTCGTAGTGTATCCAATAGTCGCCTTTATAGTTTACCCTGTTACGGGTAACGTTTGACGATATCAAGATACATAACTCCTTATGTTGGGATCTCTGATGATCACAAGTCGTAAGGATTACATACATTATTATCACTATGAGAATTGCATATGACGATCATATAACTATCCATGTTGCATTCTCATGGTGGGTCCGTCCAGTACATCGTTCTCTAACATGTACCCATATGTTGATTTGATATCTCATATCAATGAACAATTCATCGATCAACATATACTAGTCTCTACGTATTATCATTATCCCTATTCATGATAATACTTGACTAGGGACATCTTTAAGAATAATACAATATTATTCTAAGGACATTAACATATATATTAATTCACAATGCACAGTTAAAAGAATAATATATAATAATGAATTGCCATTCATAAAACCATAAACATTGTATGTCTTAAACAATCATCTAATGACTTGTGTTAGGGCATATCCCAACACCAAGTTCATTATACATACAAATATAGATATCTCAATATCTAGTACTGATTTCTCAATTTCGCTATCAATCATAGATAGCTCAAATGCCTAGCATTTATTTTACCAATTTTCCATTATACCTAGACATCTCACATGTCTTATAATGAGTACATGATCCCACGATCATTCTCAGGCATCTCAAATGCCGTACAATAGTCATATAGGCCCAGTACCCCATATATATCAACACATAAATATAGCCATGCGCACAACCATCGATGAAGTCAATATACATTATGCATTTCACAAATGCTCTCATATAAAGAAATGCTCGTACGTCGCACGTACCTTAAATCTCCGAAGTCCGAGCCAAACCTTGCTCGAGTTCCATGCTCCGAGGAACGATGTGCTAACACGATAAATTAATTCACAATTAATTACGAACATGCAACCCATGCTCAAGCACACCCATAACCCTCAAAAATATTGTCAACACACGACAATAAACCAATATCGAAAATTGCTCAAGAATTCCCCACAAATTTTCGAACCTTCACAACACAAATCGAACCCAATTAAACACCATAATTCATCTAAAATATGAATTAATCAATCAACAACACGAATAATCGCCCCACATGCTAAAACCCCCAAAATTCGAATTCAAAGCCCTAAATTCGAATCCAATTCCTCAATTTCGAACACAATCAAGCATCATAATGCATCTAAAACATGAATTAATCAATTACTAACAAGAATCATCACTCCTTGTCAAAAGCCCCAATTTTTCGAACCCTAACTCATGAAAATCGAGCTGAAATTCGAACCAAATGCAACAATTATTTCGAACCACAAAAGTCTGAAATCATCGACTCAAAATCAGCTTAAAAACGCCCCAAAAACACTAGAATAATCGTGCCAAAATCATACCAAAATCGAGCCCCAAAATCGGATGAACTCCAGTTTTCGAACCCTACGCTTTTCTGGCAAATCCGAACGCGATTCTCGACGAAACTTCGAATTGTTGGTATGGATAGGAGCGCCTGGAAGAGACGATTCCAACGGCGGGTGGCACGCGCCGAACGGCGGCCGGACGGCGGCGGCCGAAGCACTTTTGTGCGCGGGGGTCAAAGGGGATCGGGAGTTCGCGGCGGGAAGAGAGAGAAAACGGGCTGGAGGAGAGAAAAAGCTTCCAATAATTAAAATCTCGGGTTCAACTGGTATTTATAGCAAAAATACCCCAAAATACTAATAGCCCCACAAATACATCATGATTCATTAAAAATCATCTGTTTTCAAAAATTCTCTCTCTAACTCAAAAACCCCCTACCGGTGCCCACACCAAGCACCCGAGATTCCGAGTCACACTAAAAACCCAACTCACAGGTTTTCACCGAAATGAGAATACGATCTCAACCTCGGGATCCAACGATCCCAACTACTCAAATAGACGAGCCCAGAAGGCCCAACACCTCGATTAAACTCCAATTGTCACGTAAAACAACTTTACGGGTTATTAACACTCCGGGATTAACATCCCTAATCTCTGGTCATCACAATATCCCCCACTAAAAGAATTTCGTCCTCGAAATTAGCACCGGTGTAATACGTAACACCTAGGCTACCCAACAACATGAAGCCATAACCTCGATTCTTGACCATATCAGAATCGTCTTAAAAAAAACGCGAGGATACTTACCTCACATCAAACTCTGAAACAGAGCGACATACCAAAACCAACATATCACCCAAGAGGCAAAACATACCTCGATGCGGTTCATCCCAAAGGTCAGTCTCTCATGACCGCAAATCAACCGATACTTACGACTGTAGATCGGACAGTCATCAACTAGTAAGAACGCATCATGAATGACACCTCAACCGTGAGAACGTTGATCTCGTGTCAAACTCTGGAGTGGAATAGACTTCCAAATCCATCATAACGTCAAAGAGCGTCAGCACAACTCAACGCTAACAATCCAAAAGCAGTTAGTCAACTGAAACTGCAAGGATTCGAATCGCTCCCGATTCTATCGTAGATATCATTCAAAGACATCTCTATCATGACTCACGATGTCTAACACACATCATTACGAGGAAAAACACTAGCATACCACGATGTACACATACCAAGCCTGGTTTCCACTTCCAAACCTCCTCCATCAAATGAGCAGTCGCATCATTGTAACTCAATTTGGGCAACTCACGGCCACAGATTCACACAAAAGACATCTCACAAGATGTCCACCTCCGGATATTCCAAGGATCACATCCTGATCATAAGTAAACCATCGAGACTCCACAGAGTTCAAATCTTGGAAGGACATGCAATAAACACATTGCATCCTCAACGCTTGTGTCGACAGCGACACCCAATAAATCCGAATTCCTGCAATCCCTTGATAATCCTAGGATTTAACAATCCAAACTTGGGAAGGCTATCGTATAACTCGAAGGGAAACACCAACCAGGGAACATCTCAACCCACACAAGATAATCCCTCCTCAAGGGAAGTCAACTAACTTCACGATTATCCCTCATAATCATCGTGCCATGGAGATTCCCAATCTCAAGGTGTTCCATATATCTCATCAGAGATTTAACCATCCAAAAGTAGCATAACTCTATGCTTGACAAGAAGGAAATCAATAACTGGCATCCGTATACTCGCCGGTATACCTGCATAAGCACTGACATCACATGCATACTCAATGCACTTGGCTCGGGTATCTTCAACATACCCCTAAGCCCCAAACACAACTATCAATTCTGAGTCATTCCCTACCCAGTGGAGAACGATAATCGACGATCAACAACACGGTGTGATTCCCAAAATCAACACTACACGTACCAACTTACCGAATCTTTCAAAGATTTCCAAATGGGTATAATACTACCTCCTTCCCCACAAGGGGAGTGCCATCGAACTCGAGATCCACAAGTCTCGAACCACTGTTCGGAAAACTGGATACAATAACACCCATTGCATCCCAAATGCACGGGTTCCCTCAAATCGAGTCAATAACGACCTGATGACTCTCTTGTTAGTACTCCAACATTATGAACTGCCCCAGACAAATCCCTCAAAACAATAGACGTATAAACGTTCTCATGGGGTGTCACATGCCTCAACATCATGCTACAAGGGACAATCAAAAGCCTGCCAAAAGCTTTCATCGTATCATCATACGATTCACCAAACTCGGTTCCATCGTGCAGTATCATGGCTCCAACAATCACACTATATCATAACCACGATATCTGGCTAGCAAAGCACTGTCTCCATAGGCTCGTACCAGCTTATCGACGTGACACACGTCCCAATCCGGTATACCATACCGTACAAATTATTAGAGTTGTGGGTCATCGTCCAGCATATCTCTAAAATACCAAGCACAATGGACAACTCGGTGTCCTTGCTCACTTATGATGCAATCATAATCCGTTAAGACTTATCCCACACCCTCAGGGTGGGTGCAACCATGTCTACCCTACATCACAACACAAGCGAGTAGTTTCCTCAATGACTACTCTTACCACCAATCACTTGGCCCTAGCCAAACCAACGAGCATACCCAAGGGTATCATTGCTCGACAAATATTTACTTCGAATATGTGCTGCGGTATAATTCATATACGGCGCACCCAATAGTTCCTCGAGTAACTTGCTCGGCATAATGGTCTCGTCAACTAGTGACCCAGACACTACCATGTGCCCACCAAGGCACTCAAACCATATAACCAAATACATAACATAAATGTATTAATCATCAAAACGACGCCACACGTCTACATAGAACATCAACTATGTCATCGTCATCCCGTGACGGCATGTGTCAACATATGACATCCAACTAACATCGTCAAACATACGACGGTACATGGCAATACACGACATCCATAATCTCATCGTCAAACACATGGCATATATATAGCAACACATAGTATCCACAATAATGCTAACACAAGTAATATGCCATACCTCATCGCTATCAATATAGCGGCATACCTGTCTCCGTCGCTCGATAATAGTACGTAGTCAGCACCCATCGCTCGAAGGCGGCAAAATCCTGTGCTGAGTACATAGCGGCACAATCCATCGCTATAGAATCGACGGCATGATACCTCGTCATATAATAAGTGGTATGAAACCTCGCTATACACCTGAGCATGAATCATCGTCCACATAATAGCGGAAAGAGGCATCGCTAGCAATATATCCGGCGGCAAGAACCATCGCCAATCAATATAGCGGAATGAACCATCGCTATCCATATACATGGCGGCAAGAACCATCGCCAGTCAATATAGCGGAATAAACCATCGCTATCAATATCCATGGCGGCAAGAACCATCGCCAGTCAATATAGCGGAATGAACCATCGCTATCAATATACATGGCGGCAAGAACCATCGGCAGTCAATATAGCGGCATGAACCATCGCTATCAATATACATGGCGGCAAGAACCATCGCCAGTCAATATAGCGGCATGAACCATCGCTATCAATATACATGGCGGCAAGAACCATCGCCAGTCAATATAGCGGCATGAACCATCGCTATCAATATACATGGCGGCAAGAACCATCGCCAGTCAATATAGCCGATCCCTAGTCATTGTCACGGTAGTGTATTTTAATGCCCCTCGCTCAAGTAAAAACATGCGGTACTCCCACCCCTCGCTTCACATATAGGCGGCATAGAATAACCTCGCTTAAATGGACATGCGGTACTCCCACCCCTCGCCTCACATTTTAGCGGCAAATATTCTTTCCTCGCCTCATATGCTAACCACGCTTCAATGTGACATGCGGCGCTCCCACCCCTCGCTTCACATTTTAGCGGCACAAAATAATAAATAGCGGCAAGCATTTAAAATCATCACTCATCCATAACAATGACTCATGGGATATTCACCAAGTATTTCATCCATACCTGCATCACAAAGCATAATCCATATACCAACATACATCATCATGAGTGTATTTTAATGCGACATGCGGTACTCCCACCCCTCGCTTCAACATTTGGCGGCAAAGCATTAAAATCATCACTACATGTATACATGCAACCACAATGCATAATTCCAGGATGTATATAAAATGCAGGTTACCGTTTCGTGTCTTTTCAACCATGGCCTTAGCCTTTCCACGTCATACTGTCCCTACAGGAACAATTTCAAACCATGAGCATACGATAATCCATATTCCACACAATATGATTATAATGAGTAAATGCATAAACTATGAGTACAAAGTACTTCCTGTATCCCAATGCATTTCAAAATGCTCCACTTGGTTGTCCCTGTGTCACAACTCACAATCATAATCAACAAGTTATATTATGATTCTATAGATGTCATGACATATAATCGTTTCACTATGATCACATATCACAAATGCACATAAGCAAAATAGTTGTGTCACACCACACTAATTACTATCATGCATAAATATGTGCTACTCATCCCTATCAGCATGTTCCAGGCCCTCAACAGCCCCAAAGAGCTAACCACTGCTCTGATACCACTAATGTAAGGACCCCAAGCCCTTAACCCTTAATTAGTGTATTAACCATTATGTGTGGCACATGCTTTCAATAAAAAGTCAATCGGGAAGCTCAAATGATGCTTACAAAATTCCTTTAATATTCAACGTTATAAGATCATCTCTACTAACATATAGACTCATAGAGTTGCCCATTACCATCCCCATTTTGCCACTTTTCACATTGTGGACTTTTATAAAAATTTGGGCAGAGTCTCCCCGTAAATTGAGCTATCCCAAAACAAAAGCACATCATATAATATAATTCCCGGCCAGGGAATACACAATACCCAACAGAATACTGAACACAAAGTAAATTCCCAGCCAGGGAAGACACCACACATAAGACGACAAAAGTGGGTTTCAACACCCACATAATACGCTAACGACTCTCATATCATAAGCAATTCTACCACAATTGCATGCAACATATAATGAAAGAGAGAAAGGCTCATGCCTTTATATACAACCCATATACAAGAATATCCATGCTCACAAGCGAGCATCATAAACGTGTATATAAACCTCGGGTGTATATAAGTACTCTATACGATACCGTGCTCCATCAAGCCCTGGTACCACGATCCTGTGAGTGCATCCAATCAACAGCTCGAGCCCAGCTCCATAGCCATCGATGCACCTGTTCACCTGCCCCAACAGAGACAGCCCCCAACGGGGTGAGCATACCAATACACAAAATCTCATAATCACAATAATGAAATTCATAATTTACAACACAAGTAAATATTAATGAATTTTAAATGATACTCCCTGGATGGCAACATCCTCATCCGGGATTCCGTGTACTGTCCCTGTTCTCACAATCATCAAACTCATCAAATCTCATAAATCAGTAAATCAACACATTGATTTAACTCATAGCATGCCTGATTCTCAAGTATCAATAATCAATGATTCCAAGTTCATTATACATACAAATATAGATATCTCAATATCTAGTACTGATTTCTCAATTTCGCTATCAATCATAGATAGCTCAAATGCCTAGCATTTATTTTACCAATTTTCCATTATACCTAGACATCTCACATGTCTTATAATGAGTACATGATCCCACGATCATTATCAGGCATCTCAAATGCCGTACAATAGTCATATAGGCCCAGTACCCCATATATATCAACACATAAATATAGCCATGCGCACAACCATCGATGAAGTCAATATACATTATGCATTTCACAAATGCTCTCATATAAAGAAATGCTCGTACGTCGCACGTACCTTAAATCTCCGAAGTCCGAGCCAAACCTTGCTCGAGTTCCATGCTCCGAGGAACGATGTGCTAACACGATAAATTAATTCACAATTAATTACGAACATGCAACCCATGCTCAAGCACACCCATAACCCTCAAAAATATTGTCAACACACGACAATAAACCAATATCGAAAATTGCTCAAGAATTCCCCACAAATTTTCGAACCTTCACAACACAAATCGAACCCAATTAAACGCCATAATTCATCTAAAATATGAATTAATCAATCAACAACACGAATAATCGCCCCACATGCTAAAACCCCCAAAATTCGAATTCAAAGCCCTAAATTCGAATCCAATTCCTCAATTTCGAACACAATCAAGCATCATAATGCATCTAAAACATGAATTAATCAATTACTAACAAGAATCATCACTCCTTGTCAAAAGCCCCAATTTTTCGAACCCTAACTCATGAAAATCGAGCTGAAATTCGAACCAAATGCAACAATTATTTCGAACCACAAAAGTCTGAAATCATCGACTCAAAATCAGCTTAAAAACGCCCCAAAAACACTAGAATAATCGTGCCAAAATCATACCAAAATCGAGCCCCAAAATCGGATGAACTCCAGTTTTCGAACCCTACGCTTTTCTGGCAAATCCGAACGCGATTCTCGACGAAACTTCGAATTGTTGGTATGGATAGGAGCGCCTGGAAGAGACGATTCCAACGGCGGGTGGCACGCGCCGAACGGCGGCCGGACGGCGGCGGCCGAAGCACTTTTGTGCGCGGGGGTCAAAGGGGATCGGGAGTTCGCGGCGGGAAGAGAGAGAAAACGGGCTGGAGGAGAGAAAAAGCTTCCAATAATTAAAATCTCGGGTTCAACTGGTATTTATAGCAAAAATACCCCAAAATACTAATAGCCCCACAAATACATCATGATTCATTAAAAATCATCTGTTTTCAAAAATTCTCTCTCTAACTCAAAAACCCCCTACCGGTGCCCACACCAAGCACCCGAGATTCCGAGTCACACTAAAAACCCAACTCACAGGTTTTCACCGAAATGAGAATACGATCTCAACCTCGGGATCCAACGATCCCAACTACTCAAATAGACGAGCCCAGAAGGCCCAACACCTCGATTAAACTCCAATTGTCACGTAAAACAACTTTACGGGTTATTAACACTCCGGGATTAACATCCCTAATCTCTGGTCATCACAATATCCCCCACTAAAAGAATTTCGTCCTCGAAATTAGCACCGGTGTAATACGTAACACCTAGGCTACCCAACAACATGAAGCCATAACCTCGATTCTTGACCATATCAGAATCGTCTTAAAAAAAACGCGAGGATACTTACCTCACATCAAACTCTGAAACAGAGCGACATACCAAAACCAACATATCACCCAAGAGGCAAAACATACCTCGATGCGGTTCATCCCAAAGGTCAGTCTCTCATGACCGCAAATCAACCGATACTTATGACTGTAGATCGGACAGTCATCAACTAGTAAGAACGCATCATGAATGACACCTCAACCGTGAGAACGTTGATCTCGTGTCAAACTCTGGAGTGGAATAGACTTCCAAATCCATCATAACGTCAAAGAGCGTCAGCACAACTCAACGCTAACAATCCAAAAGCAGTTAGTCAACTGAAACTGCAAGGATTCGAATCGCTCCCGATTCTATCGTAGATATCATTCAAATACATCTCTATCATGACTCACGATGTCTAACACACATCATTACGAGGAAAAACACTAGCATACCACGATGTACACATACCAAGCCTGGTTTCCACTTCCAAACCTCCTCCATCAAATGAGCAGTCGCATCATTGTAACTCAATTTGGGCAACTCACGGCCACAGATTCACACAAAAGACATCTCACAAGATGTCCACCTCCGGATATTCCAAGGATCACATCCTGATCATAAGTAAACCATCGAGACTCCACAGAGTTCAAATCTTGGAAGGACATGCAATAAACACATTGCATCCTCAACGCTTGTGTCGACAGCGACACCCAATAAATCCGAATTCCTGCCATCCCTTGATAATCCTAGGATTTAACAATCCAAACTTGGGAAGGCTATCGTATAACTCGAAGGGAAACACCAACCAGGGAACATCTCAACCCACACAAGATAATCCCTCCTCAAGGGAAGTCAACTAACTTCACGATTATCCCTCATAATCATCGTGCCATGGAGATTCCCAATCTCAAGGTGTTCCATATATCTCATCAGAGATTTAACCATCCAAAAGTAGCATAACTCTATGCTTGACAAGAAGGAAATCAATAACTGGCATCCGTATACTCGCCGGTATACCTGCATAAGCACTGACATCACATGCATACTCAATGCACTTGGCTCGGGTATCTTCAACATACCCCTAAGCCCCAAACACAACTATCAATTCTGAGTCATTCCCTACCCAGTGGAGAACGATAATCGACGATCAACAACACGGTGTGATTCCCAAAATCAACACTACACGTACCAACTTACCGAATCTTTCAAAGATTTCCAAATGGGTATAATACTACCTCCTTCCCCACAAGGGGAGTGCCATCGAACTCGAGATCCACAAGTCTCGAACCACTGTTCGGAAAACTGGATACAATAACACCCATTGCATCCCAAATGCACGGGTTCCCTCAAATCGAGTCAATAACGACCTGATGACTCTCTTGTTAGTACTCCAACATTATGAACTGCCCCAGACAAATCCCTCAAAACAATAGACGTATAAACGTTCTCATGGGGTGTCACATGCCTCAACATCATGCTACAAGGGACAATCAAAAGCCTGCCAAAAGCTTTCATCGTATCATCATACGATTCACCAAACTCGGTTCCATCGTGCAGTATCATGGCTCCAACAATCACACTATATCATAACCACGATATCTGGCTAGCAAAGCACTGTCTCCATAGGCTCGTACCAGCTTATCGACGTGACACACGTCCCAATCCGGTATACCATACCGTACAAATTATTAGAGTTGTGGGTCATCGTCCAGCATATCTCTAAAATACCAAGCACAATGGACAACCCGGTGTCCTTGCTCACTTATGATGCAATCATAATCCGTTAAGACTTATCCCACACCCTCAGGGTGGGTGCAACCATGTCTACCCTACATCACAACACAAGCGAGTAGTTTCCTCAATGACTACTCTTACCACCAATCACTTGGCCCTAGCCAAACCAACGAGCATACCCAAGGGTATCATTGCTCGACAAATATATACTTCGAATATGTGCTGCGGTATAATTCATATACGGCGCACCCAATAGTTCCTCGAGTAACTTGCTCGGCATAATGGTCTCGTCAACTAGTGACCCAGACACTACCATGTGCCCACCAAGGCACTCAAACCATATAACCAAATACATAACATAAATGTATTAATCATCAAAACGACGCCACACGTCTACATAGAACATCAACTATGTCATCGTCATCCCGTGACGGCATGTGTCAACATATGACATCCAACTAACATCGTCAAACATACGACGGTACATGGCAATACACGACATCCATAATCTCATCGTCAAACACATGGCATATATATAGCAACACATAGTATCCACAATAATGCTAACACAAGTAATATGCCATACCTCATCGCTATCAATATAGCGGCATACCTGTCTCCGTCGCTCGATAATAGTACGTAGTCAGCACCCATCGCTCGAAGGCGGCAAAATCCTGTGCTGAGTACATAGCGGCACAATCCATCGCTATAGAATCGACGGCATGATACCTCGTCATATAATAAGTGGTATGAAACCTCGCTATACACCTGAGCATGAATCATCGTCCACATAATAGCGGAAAGAGGCATCGCTAGCAATATATCCGGCGGCAAGAACCATCGCCAATCAATATAGCGGAATGAACCATCGCTATCCATATACATGGCGGCAAGAACCATCGCCAGTCAATATAGCGGAATAAACCATCGCTATCAATATCCATGGCGGCAAGAACCATCGCCAGTCAATATAGCGGAATGAACCATCGCTATCAATATACATGGCGGCAAGAACCATCGGCAGTCAATATAGCGGCATGAACCATCGCTATCAATATACATGGCGGCAAGAACCATCGCCAGTCAATATAGCGGCATGAACCATCGCTATCAATATACATGGCGGCAAGAACCATCGCCAGTCAATATAGCGGCATGAACCATCGCTATCAATATACATGGCGGCAAGAACCATCGCCAGTCAATATAGCCGATCCCTAGTCATTGTCACGGTAGTGTATTTTAATGCCCCTCGCTCAAGTAAAAACATGCGGTACTCCCACCCCTCGCTTCACATATAGGCGGCATAGAATAACCTCGCTTAAATGGACATGCGGTACTCCCACCCCTCGCCTCACATTTTAGCGGCAAATATTCTTTCCTCGCCTCATATGCTAACCACGCTTCAATGTGACATGCGGCGCTCCCACCCCTCGCTTCACATTTTAGCGGCACAAAATAATAAATAGCGGCAAGCATTTAAAATCATCACTCATCCATAACAATGACTCATGGGATATTCACCAAGTATTTCATCCATACCTGCATCACAAAGCATAATCCATATACCAACATACATCATCATGAGTGTATTTTAATGCGACATGCGGTACTCCCACCCCTCGCTTCAACATTTGGCGGCAAAGCATTAAAATCATCACTACATGTATACATGCAACCACAATGCATAATTCCAGGATGTATATAAAATGCAGGTTACCGTTTCGTGTCTTTTCAACCATGGCCTTAGCCTTTCCACGTCATACTGTCCCTACAGGAACAATTTCAAACCATGAGCATACGATAATCCATATTCCACACAATATGATTATAATGAGTAAATGCATAAACTATGAGTACAAAGTACTTCCTGTATCCCAATGCATTTCAAAATGCTCCACTTGGTTGTCCCTGTGTCACAACTCACAATCATAATCAACAAGTTATATTATGATTCTATAGATGTCATGACATATAATCGTTTCACTATGATCACATATCACAAATGCACATAAGCAAAATAGTTGTGTCACACCACACTAATTACTATCATGCATAAATATGTGCTACTCATCCCTATCAGCATGTTCCAGGCCCTCAACAGCCCCAAAGAGCTAACCACTGCTCTGATACCACTAATGTAAGGACCCCAAGCCCTTAACCCTTAATTAGTGTATTAACCATTATGTGTGGCACATGCTTTCAATAAAAAGTCAATCGGGAAGCTCAAATGATGCTTACAAAATTCCTTTAATATTCAACGTTATAAGATCATCTCTACTAACATATAGACTCATAGAGTTGCCCATTACCATCCCCATTTTGCCACTTTTCACATTGTGGACTTTTATAAAAATTTGGGCAGAGTCTCCCCGTAAATTGAGCTATCCCAAAACAAAAGCACATCATATAATATAATTCCCGGCCAGGGAATACACAATACCCAACAGAATACTGAACACAAAGTAAATTCCCAGCCAGGGAAGACACCACACATAAGACGACAAAAGTGGGTTTCAACACCCACATAATACGCTAACGACTCTCATATCATAAGCAATTCTACCACAATTGCATGCAACATATAATGAAAGAGAGAAAGGCTCATGCCTTTATATACAACCCATATACAAGAATATCCATGCTCACAAGCGAGCATCATAAACGTGTATATAAACCTCGGGTGTATATAAGTACTCTATACGATACCGTGCTCCATCAAGCCCTGGTACCACGATCCTGTGAGTGCATCCAATCAACAGCTCGAGCCCAGCTCCATAGCCATCGATGCACCTGTTCACCTGCCCCAACAGAGACAGCCCCCAACGGGGTGAGCATACCAATACACAAAATCTCATAATCACAATAATGAAATTCATAATTTACAACACAAGTAAATATTAATGAATTTTAAATGATACTCCCTGGATGGCAACATCCTCATCCGGGATTCCGTGTACTGTCCCTGTTCTCACAATCATCAAACTCATCAAATCTCATAAATCAGTAAATCAACACATTGATTTAACTCATAGCATGCCTGATTCTCAAGTATCAATAATCAATGATTCCAAGTTCATTATACATACAAATATAGATATCTCAATATCTAGTACTGATTTCTCAATTTCGCTATCAATCATAGATAGCTCAAATGCCTAGCATTTATTTTACCAATTTTCCATTATACCTAGACATCTCACATGTCTTATAATGAGTACATGATCCCACGATCATTCTCAGGCATCTCAAATGCCGTACAATAGTCATATAGGCCCAGTACCCCATATATATCAACACATAAATATAGCCATGCGCACAACCATCGATGAAGTCAATATACATTATGCATTTCACAAATGCTCTCATATAAAGAAATGCTCGTACGTCGCACGTACCTTAAATCTCCGAAGTCCGAGCCAAACCTTGCTCGAGTTCCATGCTCCGAGGAACGATGTGCTAACACGATAAATTAATTCACAATTAATTACGAACATGCAACCCATGCTCAAGCACACCCATAACCCTCAAAAATATTGTCAACACACGACAATAAACCAATATCGAAAATTGCTCAAGAATTCCCCACAAATTTTCGAACCTTCACAACACAAATCGAACCCAATTAAACACCATAATTCATCTAAAATATGAATTAATCAATCAACAACACGAATAATCGCCCCACATGCTAAAACCCCCAAAATTCGAATTCAAAGCCCTAAATTCGAATCCAATTCCTCAATTTCGAACACAATCAAGCATCATAATGCATCTAAAACATGAATTAATCAATTACTAACAAGAATCATCACTCCTTGTCAAAAGCCCCAATTTTTCGAACCCTAACTCATGAAAATCGAGCTGAAATTCGAACCAAATGCAACAATTATTTCGAACCACAAAAGTCTGAAATCATCGACTCAAAATCAGCTTAAAACGCCCCAAAAACACTAGAATAATCGTGCCAAAATCATACCAAAATCGAGCCCCAAAATCGGATGAACTCCAGTTTTCGAACCCTACGCTTTTCTGGCAAATCCGAACGCGATTCTCGACGAAACTTCGAATTGTTGGTATGGATAGGAGCGCCTGGAAGAGACGATTCCAACGGCGGGTGGCACGCGCCGAACGGCGGCCGGACGGCGGCGGCCGAAGCACTTTTGTGCGCGGGGGTCAAAGGGGATCGGGAGTTCGCGGCGGGAAGAGAGAGAAAACGGGCTGGAGGAGAGAAAAAGCTTCCAATAATTAAAATCTCGGGTTCAACTGGTATTTATAGCAAAAATACCCCAAAAAACTAATAGCCCCACAAATACATCATGATTCATTAAAAATCATCTGTTTTCAAAAATTCTCTCTCTAACTCAAAAACCCCCTACCGGTGCCCACACCAAGCACCCGAGATTCCTAGTCACACTAAAAACCCAACTCACAGGTTTTCACCGAAATGAGAATACGATCTCAACCTCGGGATCCAACGATCCCAACTACTCAAATAGACGAGCCCAGAAGGCCCAACACCTCGATTAAACTCCAATTGTCACGTAAAACAACTTTACGGGTTATTAACACTCCGGGATTAACATCCCTAATCTCTGGTCATCACAGTCTCACCACATCTCTGATATATAACTGAGCCATCCTCAGGTACGTGAAAGTCATACTGTAGGGAATAAAATGAGCCACTTTAGTCAATCTGTCCACGACTACCCATATGGCATCAAAACCTGAAACAGTCCTCGGTAAGTGGGTCACGAAGTCCATGGATATGTGCTCCCACATCCACTGTGGTATCTCCAAGCTCCTTAGCTCACCACCAGGCCTCTGCCTCTCAGCCTTTACCTGCTGACAAATCAGGCATCTTTTGACGAATGAGGTAACATCTTGTTTCATTCGCCTCCACCAAAACTGGCTGCGTAAATCTTTATACATCTTCTTCCCGCCCGGGTGGATACTCATCCTACTGCAATGAGCTCGCTGTAATATTCCCTGACGCAACTCAGGCGTATTTGGAACCACCCATCGATCACCTAACCTCAAGGAACCATCCTCACCCGTCCTGAACTTCGACGACTGACCCAGACGAACCACTGACAACCATCTCTGAATTTCCTCGTCAGTCTCCCGAGCCTTCCTGATGTGATCAAAAATAACAGGCTCAGTTAATAAGGTCAATACCTGTACCGGTGAAGCAGACACATCGTAATCAAATCCCAAATGGCAGTAGGAGCCCATCATAGCTGATAGACACATGTCATCCTCTGCTGTGCTCTTCACCTTCCGACTCAAAGCATTGCTGTCAGATTTGCTTTCCCGGGATGGTATTGGATTTTACAATCATAATCCTTCAGCAAATCCATCCATCTCCTCTGCCTCATATTCAGCTCAGCCTGTGTAAACAAGAACTTCAGGCTCTTGTGATCAGTGAAGATGGTAAATGAGGTACCATAGCCATATCTTCAAGGTGAACACTATAGCTGCTAGCTCCAGATCATGGACTTGATACCTCGTCTCGTGTGGCTTCAACTGTCTCGAAGCATAAGCCACTACATGCCTTTCCTGCATCAGTACGCATCCTAGACCCTGAAGCGATGCGTCGGTATAGAGACGAACCCTTTGTTCTCCCTGGGAATCACCAACACTGGTGCTGAAGTCAATCTGTGCTTCAATTCCCGGAAACTCTGTTCACAAGCTTCTGTCCAACAGAATGGGACTCCCTTCTGAGTTAGTTGCGTCAGTGGTTTGGCAATCTTTGAAAATCCTTCGACGAAGCGTCGATAATACCCTGCCAAACCAAGAAAACTCCGAATCTCAGATACTGCGGTAGGGGCAGACCAATCCATAACTGCCTCTACCTTCCTCGGGTCTACTGAGATCCCCTCTCGAGAGATAATGTGGCCCAAGAATGCTATGCTGCTCAGCCAGAACTCACACTTGTTGAGTTGGCATACAACTGGTGATCTCTGAGGATCTGTAGCACTGCCCTCAAATGAATAGCATGTTCCTCTTCACTTCTTGAATAGACAAGGATGTCATCAATGAATACGATCACAAACTGATCAAGGTACTCCTGAAATACTCGGTTTATCAGGCTCATAAAGACAGCCGGGGCATTCGTCACCCCGAATGGCATCACCAAGAACTCGTAGTGTCCATACCGAGTTCTAAAAGCTGTCTTTTGGATATCATCAGCTCTAACTTGTATCTGGTGGTAGCCTGACCTCAAGTCAATCTTTGAGTAAATCTTTGTGCCCTGAAGCTGATCAAATAAATCATCAATCCTCGGAAGGGGGGTACTTGTTCTTAATAGTCACTTTGTTCAATTGACGGTAATCGATACACAGGCGCATCGAACCGTCCTTTTTCTTCACGAACAAGACTGGTGCACCCCAAGGCGATACACTAGGACAAATGTATCCCTTGTCGAGGAGTTCCTGTAACTGTACCTTCAGCTCCCTCAGCTCTGCCGGTGCCATCCTATAAGGAGCACGGGAAATAGCAGATGTCCCTGGCAGTAGCTCGATCTCAAACTCAACATATCTGATCGGCGGAAACCCTGGAATCTCATCCGGGAACACATCGATGAATTCTGCAACCACTGGTATATCCCCGATCCTTAATTCTTCCTTTTCCTCAGATACATCCACGGCATAAATGATGTAACCTGTATGACCGCGTTCCAATAACCGAGACATCTTAACCGCTGAGATCACTGGAATCCTTGGACGAGAGCCGTCCCCATAAAAGGTCCACTGGAACCCCTAATCAGATAGAAAACGTACCATCTTCTGTCGGCAGTCTACCACAGCCTGGTATCTGCTCAGCACATCAATATCCATAATGCAGTCAAAGTCTGCCATACCCAATAGAATCAGATCGGCCCTCAGATCATTGCCCGCAAAATAAATGAGGCAATCAAATAACAGTCGGTCTGCAATCACATGCTTCCCCATGGGTGTCGAGACCATGAGAGGCATGGGTAACAGAGACGAGCACAAGCGGTGTCTCTCCACAAAAGCAGCAGATACGAAAGAGTGGGAAGCACCTGTATCTACCAAAATAAATGCAGGGTACGTAAATAAATGACACGTACCAGCAATGACTTCCTCCGGGGCTGCCTCAGCCTGCTCTCGAGTCAGTGCATATACCTGACCCTACGGCGGTCCTGCCGCCTGACCTCCCTGTGGTCGAGGTGCAAACTGCTGTCTCTGTGGTGCCGTCCTGGCATCAAATCTTGGCCTATTCGGCCCAAAGTCTGCCTGACCTACCCGATCGGGGCAAGCCCTAGCCAGGTGGCCCACCTTGCCACAAACATAACAGCCTCGGCAGTCTCGTGACAAATGAAATCCTCCACAGTGGTCACACCTGTTCCCTCCTGCCTTACTCCCCTGTATTGGTCCCCGATTGCTTTGCTTCTGACTCTGAGACTTCTTCCCACTGAATCTAGAAGATGAAGAGGCCCCACGAGGCTTGAACTGGTCCCCTCGTGGCCTCAGGCTATCAACAACTGGTCTCTGTGGTGGTACAAAAGGGGGTACAACTTCCTTGTACACGCCCACTGCAATCTCTGCCAGCTCTGCCCTAGTCAGGGCGTCATCAAAAGAGTTGGGGTTGTTGGAGATAACCCGATCAAATAACTCTGGCCTCAGTCCCTTCAGGAAATGCCTCATCTTGGCATGACTGCTCACAGTGATATGAGGTACATACCTCAACAGTGAGGAATACTGCATAGCATAATCTGACACTGACAGGCCGCCCTGCTTCAAATTAGTGAACTCATCTTCCTTTAATTGTCCGGCAGCTGCAGAAAAGTACCGGTTAAGGAACCGTGTCCTGAATACAGTCCAATCAACCGTCGTACCCTGAGCCCTCAGCTCCATAACTGTTGTCTTCCACCACATGGAAGACTTCTTAGCCAACTGAAACTCTGCCAACCTGAGCCTGGCAGTCCGTGCACAGGGTGCCGATACGAATATCTGCTCTAGTCTCTCAAGCCATTCCTCGGCTGCTTCCCCAGTCTCAGTTTCTTCAAATAGCGGTGGATGATAGCTCAAGAACTGGGTCAGACTTATCTCCCCTGGTAGCAGTATCTGTGCAATAGGCTCCAAGCCTACAGCAGGTGGCGGTAGAGGATTTGACTGAGCAATACTGGCATTGATACTGCCTATGTCCCCCACCTCTTCATTAGGGTTCTCCGGATTAATAGCCGCCATGCTGTAACACAGGGTTAACAACAATACCAAAAGCAGTTCATAATATAAGCCGTTAGATAACAAGAGTAATCATATTCAAAAGCATGTTAGTATAATAACTTATACAAAAATATGCACCACTTGCATAAACATGCCCACCAATGAAAACCTAGCCAACTTGTTTCTAAAGGCTACCCTTTACTCGTTCCCTGGTTATCTAACCACTGCTCTGATACCACTAAATGTGAGACCCCGTTATCTAATCAACAACATAAGGTGCAATTAAGAGAACTAATCATAAATAATCAGAGTAATAGGTCGTGTTGATATCCTGAGCTTATAGAGATTACAATACCAAAAGAATTTCAAAAGGGATTAGTTATATCTCTTAGTAACAACATGTAAGACTATAGTTCTACTATCTGATCTGCTAATCCTGTAGCACTCCTTAAAGCTCAACGTGTCAACCCCGACCCTTGTTCTCTGTATTAAATGCACCTACAAAGACAACCCCCAACACATGAGCACATCATAATTCATATTCAACATAATATGAATGTAAAGCATAATGCACAATCATAGATATAAAATACTTCCTGTATTTCCAATGCATTTAAAACGCCCATTGGTTGTCCCTGTACCATAACTCATAATCAAATCATTATATGAAATTATGGCTTCTTTAAATAAATGTCATGACATAACTTCACTTCTTAATCTTAAATCTTTCTTAGTCAGTTTATCATCAGTGTATTTTAAATGCATCTTACTTCTTAACTTCATAATGAGCGGTACCATCTTCCCCGCTTCATTATTGCATAACAAGCGGTACATTCTTCCCCGCTAGCGGTATCTTCTTCCCCGCTCTTCATACTAGCGGTGCCTTCTTCCCCGCTTAGTATGGTATACCCCGCCTCCATGTGCAAGCCTTGCTCCACATTTTTAGCGGTATAAGCGTAAGCATTAAAATCATCACTGGGATAACCCTGACTCGTGGAATACACACTCTTTATTCCACAATATAAACATGCAACAACAATGCATAACAACATGTATAATACTCTTAATGCACAACTTTGCATCTATCATGTGTCAAATAGACAAACATAAAATACATGTTACCGTTGGGATGCCCGTACGTCGCTTACGTACCTTCCCAAAATATGGTGTATTGTAGGACTCTAACCCCTGCGTTGTGTGGCTACCTGTGATGGCTCTACACAAGTGTACAACACAATATTAGATGTCTCATTACGATCCAATATCAAAACTAAGCAAAATATGACAATTTACATTTTTCAACTTTCTGTGACCTTCGACCGATCGGCACCTCAAGCTCGATCGATCGAGAAAACACTTAATTCGATGCCCAAGTTCTGCCTCACTCGATCGATCGAAATGGTATCGCCGATCGATCGAGAACCCTCAGCGATCGATCGAGAAATCTTCCGATCGATCAAACCCCTTCTTTAAAATATTCTGCCCCGCTCGGTCGATCGAGAAGGGAATTCGATCGATCGAGCTACCCTGTAAAAACACGATTTCCCGAATTCTCGAGCACCCATATTCATACCATTAATCTAGCATATATGGCACACCTCATGCTTGAACAAACATGCTAAGAGTTACTGGGTACTACCATGAATGTAATCATATCAAAGTTATAACCAACGTTAAACCCACATGCATCAAAATCGTTCAACTTTATCCTTACTAAATCAAACTTTCTGAAAAACAGGGCATTATCTTTCTGCCTAGATTTTTGAGCACCAACTTTCAAATCCACAATACTACCACATAACACATATAACATGCTTAGGTAAACATGCTAGGAACTTCATAAAAACACCATAATTGAACTTGAATCGAAGGTTACCAAAACCTAAGCTAGCATGCCATTTTTACACCAACAAAAGCATGAACTTAAGCAAACTTTGAACCAAAACAAGACATGGTTTCTCACCCTCTTTTGTTCCGATTTTTGGAAGGTTTCCAAGCAATGAAAATGGAAGATCTCCTCTCTATTTTGCTTAGCAGCTGCTGGATAATATTTGGGAGAGAAAGGGGCGAGATTGAAGTGGAGGAGATGGGTTGAATTATGAGGGCAAGTGGGGAGAGTGGTCAACTATGCAGAGTCATCAGCATGGGTTGGGGGGTGGGTGGGGGTGGTTGGGTATTGGGTGGTGTGATGTGTTATGTTTTTGTCCCGGTATTTAGCACGATGTATTAAAATATCCTCACGTGATATTTTATAGTGTTTACTCATAAAATATTTCAATTTCCCAATTAAACATGCTACACCAAAACAATAAACACCCATCCCAAATAATTCTGCCACAACCCAAATTCCCAACATATATCACATGCACCCTGATATAAATTTCCCCACTATTATAATTCAACCCAACGAATTAACACCAAAATCCTCATATTAACATAATTAATGATTAAATCACATAATCATTTCGGGGATATCACATCAGCAAGTTAAAGAGGGAAAGTAACCAGGGTAACGGTTTTGTAACGAGCACACAGCAGGTTATAAAACACTAACCAATCAAATTTTAAAATTTTTAAACATGATTGAAACTTACTAAGGGACAAACACTTAGTACCCATATCAACATGATTAAACAAATGTCAACCACAAGCAGAAGAACGACAAAATTTAAGTATGTGCATTACCTCATTCTCTAGGATGCATCTCCTAATGATGTGATCCGCACAGTGTTTCCTCAAGTAAGGATCATGCCAAACATAGTACTTTGCATCACTCCTTATCTTTGCTCTTTTGGGACCTAGATAATTCAGAGGGTAATGCATTAATAGCTAAAAAATTCACAATACGAGCATACCATGGAAAAATTTTACTTGTGGAGGACAACTACTCATCAGGGGATTCTTCCTTCAAACATAGCTCGCCGTTCACATGAGCTAGAGCCTAAATGGCTTAGGTGATCTGCTACTTTGTTTTCAGTTCCTCTCTTGTCCTTGATTTATATGTCAAATTCACTCAAGAGCAATATACACCTTAGAGGCATAGTGATGGGATAGTTTCGTTGGACATCATTCAAAGTCTTGGATGCATAGTAGATGGCATGTGAGGTATTCCCCACTTTTTGGCCCAAAACACCTACAATAACCCAAGTTCAACCACAACCCAAGCCCAAAACCCCCACCAAACATAAGGGTGTTGTGATTCAAGAATTTTGTAAGGACCCTAGTTCCTTAAGTGCGGATTAAAGGCATAATTAGAGCTAATATAAATAATCAGAGTATAAATGATCGTGTTGAAACTATGAGCCTTAAGAGTTACATGCCAATTTAAGGACTACCAATGGATTAATTACATTCCCAAATCAAAAGAATGAATGTTATCACTTATAGCTTTACACTACTCCTAGAGTAGATACTATACAAAATCAATCCTGTCCTTCCTTTCCCAAAAGTGTTCTTCTCAAGCTCACTGCCTCAACCCGTCTTAGCCCTTCTATCATGCCAAAAGTGTACCTACAAGGACAACCCCAAACATGAGCAATAATATCATTCATATTCAACACAATATGAATATAAAGCGTAAATGCATAAATCACAATAAAACACTTCCTGTTTTCCCATGCATTTCAAAACGCTTCCAGTTTGGTTGTCCCTGTACCATAACTCATGGGTATAATCAATAGATTATTTAATGGTCTAGACATGTCATGACATAACACCAGCTCATCAATACCAAATACCATTCACCAATCCCTAGTCTGTCCATCACAATGTATTTTAATGCCCCTCGCTTATTTACAATAGGCGGCATAGAATAACCTCGCTTCAATGGACATGCGGTACTCCCACCCCTCGCCTCACATTGATCGGCAAATATTCTTTCCTCACCCTATATGATAACCACGCTCAAATGTGACATGCGGCGCTCCCACCCCTCGCTTCACATTTAACGGAAACAAAACAAATAGCGGCAAGCATTAAAATCATCAAGGGATGACCACGACTCATGGGATGTGCAAACCATCATATGCATATACAATCATCATGTATAATTCAACATGTATTTGCATCCACAATGCATAATCACATATATACTCGCATCCACAATGCATAAACAATGAGTATACTAGATACATGTACCGTTGGGTGCCCGTACGTCCTCTACGTACCTTTCCAAAAGTGGAATTGATATGGCTTCAGTTCCTTGGTTGCGTTGCTACCTGGGATGGTTCTACACAATCACACAACCCCATATTAGAAGCCAAATAATAGTCAAATACCAAAAATTCGACAAAAGAAATCATTTCTCAAAATTCCACAGTTGGCGATCGATCGCTTGGCTGAGGCAATCGATCGCCTCAAATTTTTCTTCGCGGCGATCGATCGCGCCAAACATGGTGATCGATTGCCTAACCCTTGGATTGGCTACTGCCTCTCGGCGATCGGTCGCCCCATTTTAGGCGATCGATCGCCTGCCCTGCGATTTGCTACTGTCCTTAGGGAATCGGTCGCCTCTTTTCATGCGGTCGATCGCCTCGCACAGACTCGCGATTTTTGCACCATTTTTGCACCAAAATCCTTCCAATCCATACCAACACTTAAACTATCAAACCAACAACATAAATAACAACATAAACCTCCAAAATACACCTCAAAACAAGTATAAATCCAACCCTCAACCAAAACCACAACAACCCAACACAAACCCATTTTAAAACTCTTCAAAACTATACCAAACTTAAATAAAACCTTACAAAATCAACAATGAGGTATCCATACCTCTTGGGGACCTCAAATCTCCCAATAAACTCCACAAATCAAGATTTTTGGAAGGATTTCCTTTACCCTTAAGCACAAACTCGAAAATGAGGGAAAGGAGGGTTTGGGTGGTGTAATTTGGTAAAGGTAAAATGATTTGGTAAAGGTGGGGGTTGGGGTATAAAGGGTTTAAGTTAAATTAAAATGTATCCACAAACCCATGGTGTATAAAATACCCTAACATGATATTTTAAAAGCATTAATCCAAAATGCACCAAAATATCAATTAAACTCCTGCTTTCCAAATAATTGCTAACCATGGCAAATAAATCATGCTAATAGCAATTTTCCCCAACATGCACAACATGCACCCTGAAATGCACTCATGGGTCACCCTTTCCATGTGACCATGCATTTCCACACATTAAATAAATCCAGCACATAATCAATTGATTACCACCATGATTAACCATATAAACACAATTAATGCCCAAATTGCAATTAATCATTTCGGGGATATCACAATACTCCCCTACTTATAAGATTTCGTCCTCGAAATCACCGAAATCACATGCACTTATCCCAAAGTGAAACTAAACATAATCACATACCAGAGAATAGTTCCGGGGTAGTGCTGCACCATATGCCGCTCCATCTCCCACGTAGCCTCCTCGACACCCCTGCGATCCCACTGAACCTTGATCATAGGTATCACTTTGTTCCGAAGTCTACGGTCTGCTCGATCCAGAATTCTGACAGGCCGTTCCACATAAGACACATCGGATTCTAACTGAACCTCAGAAGGCTGTAATACATGCGACGGATCCGGCTCATACTTCCGCAACATAGATACATGGAACACATCATGTATACCACATAAAGAAGGCGGTAGAGCCAGTCGGTAAGCTAAAGTGCCAATGCGCTGCAAAATCTCATACGGTCCAACATACCTCGGAGACAGTTTCCCGCGCATCCCAAATCGCACAACGCCTCTGAAAGGCGAGATCTTCAAAAAGACCTTATCTCCCAACTGAAATTCCAACGGTCTCCGCCGTTTATTCGCATAAGCTGCCTGTCTGTCTTGGGCTGCTTTCATTTCTGCCTTATCATCTTTATCTTTTCTTCCATTTCCCGAATCAACTCCGGTCCTCCGACCAATTTGCGGTCCAAATCATCCCAACACAAGGGTGATCTACACCGTCTGCCATAAAGAGCTTCAAAAGGAGCCATCTGAATACTCGCCTGGTAGCTGTTATTATAAGAGAACTCTACCAAGGGTACCGAATCTTGCCAAGAAACATCGAACTCCAAAACACAAGCTCTCAACATGTCCTCGAGCGTCTGGATAGTACGCTCGGTCTGGCCATCCGTCTGAGGATGATATGCAGTGCTCAATCTAACTTCAGTTCCCAAGGCTGACTGAAGACCTTCCCAAAAATGAGATGTGAATCGTGGATCTCGATCCGACGCTATAGAAATGGGGATCCCATGCAATCTCACCACATCTCGAATATACAGTTGAGCCATCCTCAAAAAGGTGAAAGTCATGCTATAGGGGATGAAATGAGCTACCTTAGTCAATCGATCCACAATCACCCAAATAGCATCAAAACCTGAAGCACTCCTCGGCAGGTGAGTCACGAAGTCCATGGAAATGTGTTCCCACTTCCACTTCGGTATCTCCAAGCTTTTCAACTCGCCGCCAGGTCTCTGTCTTTCTGCCTTAACCTGCTGACAGATCAAACACCTCTTAACAAAAGTGACGACATCAAACTTCATCCTTTTCCACCAAAACTGAACACGCAGATCTTTATACATCTTCTTCCCGCCTGGGTGGATGCTAAGTCTGCTACTATGAGCTCGCTCCAAGATCCCTCTACGCAACTCCGGCGTACTCGGAACCACCCAACGGTTACCCAATCTCAAGGATCCGTCATCGGCCACTCTGAATTTTGTTGGCTGACCAAGATGTACTAAAGATAACCATCTCTGAACCTCACCATCTGACTTCTGAGCTCTCCTGATGTCCTCATAGATATCTGGCTCAGCTAACAAGGTCGATACATACACAGGTGATGCATCTATGTCGAAATCATAACCCAGATGGCAATAGGAGGTCATCAGAGCCGACAAATGGATGACATCCTCAGCAGAACTCCTCACTTTCCGGCTCAAGGCGTCTGCTGTCAAATTAGCCTTCCCGGGATGGTACTCAATCTCACAATCGTAGTCCTTGAGTAAGTCCATCCACCTTCTCTGCCTCATGTTCAGCTCCGCTTGAGTGAATAAAAACTCGAGGCTCTTGTGATCCGTGTAAATGGTAAACGACGTACCGTACCAATAATGTCTCCAAATTTTCAGGGCGAAGATGATAGCCGCCAATTCCAAGTCATGGACTGGGTATCTAGTCTCATGCGGCTTCAACTGCCTCGACGCATAAGCTACCACATGCTTATCTTGCATCAGTACACACCCAAGGCCCTGAAGTGATGCATCCGTGTACAAAACGAATCTGGAGTTCTCCGCAGGGATCACTAATACTGGCGCCGTCGTCAAACGGTGCTTCAACTCCTGGAAGCTCTCCTCACAAGCTTCTGACCAAAAGAAAGGTACTCCCTTCTGGGTAACTGTGTCAACGGCTTGGCAATCTTCGAAAATCCCTCGACAAAGCGTCGATAATAACCGGCCAAACCAAGGAAGCTCCGTATCTCGAGCACAGAAGTGGGTGCAGCCCACTCCATCACAGCTTCAATCTTCCTGGGATCCACAGATATCCCGCTGCTAGATATGACATGCCCCAGAAATACTACACTGCTCAACCAGAACTCACACTTACTGAGCTTGGCATACAACTGGTGATCTCTGAGAATCTGGAGCACTGTCCTCAAGTGTGTCACGTGCTCTTCCTCGCTCCGGGAGTAGATGAGAATGTAATAAATACGATGACGAACTGATCAAGATATGGCTGAAACACTCTGTTCATCAGACTCATAAAGACCGCTGGAGCATTCGTCACGCCGAACGGCATCACTAAGAACTCATAATGTCCATATCGAGTCCGAAATGTTGTCTTCTGTACATCTTCCTCCCTGACTCGAATCTGGTGATACCCGGACCTCAAATCAATCTTGCTATATAGTCTGGTACCTTGCAACTGATCAAACAAATCGTCAATCCTTGGGAGAGGATACTTGTTCTTCACTGTAGCCTTATTCAGTTGCCGGTAATCAATGCACAACCGCATCGAACCGTCCTTCTTCTTCACAAAGAGAACTGGTGCGCCCCATGGCGATACGCTCGGGCGTATATATCCCTTGTCAAGGAGATCCTGCAACTGCTCCTTCAATTCTCTCAACTCCGCCGGTGCCATCCTGTAAGATGCACGAGAGATAGCGGATGTCCCGGGTAACAACTCGATCCCAAACTCAACTTCTCTAGCCGGTGGGAATCCTGGGATCTCCTCTGGGAATACATCAGCAAATTCTGCTACCACTGGCACATCCTCAACTCTCAGTTCCTTATTCTTCCCAGACGTGTCCACGGCATAGATGAGATAGCCCGTGTGGCCACGTTCCAACAGCTGAGTCATCTTGATCGCTGAAATCAACGGAATCTTCGCACGAGAACCGTTACCATAAAAAGTCCACTGAACTCCCAAATCAGATCTGAACCTCACTGTTCTCTGCCGGCAATCTACCACTGCCTGATATCTGTTCAGAATGTCAATACCCAAGATACAGTCGAAGTCTGACATGCCTAACACAATTAAGTCTGCCTTTAACTCATTGCCCTCAAAATAAATGAGGCAATCTGACATAAACTGATCAGCAACGACATTTCTTCCAGTGGGTGTCGAGACAAAGAGAGGCGTGGGTAGGGAAGATGTGCGCATATGGTGTCTCTCCACAAAGCCAACAGATACAAAAGAGTGGGAGGCACCTGTATCTATCAAAATAAAAGCAGGGTACGTAAATCAATGACACGTACCGGCGATCACCTCCTCTGGAGCTGCATGAGCCTGCTCTCTGGTCAGCGCATACACCTGTCCCTGGGACGGTCCCACTGTCTGACCTCCCAATGGTCGAGGCACAAACTGCTGCCTCTGGTGTACTGTCCTGTCATCAAATCTCGGCATGTTGCCCTGAAACTCTGACTGTCCTCCCCGGGTGGGGCAATACCGAGAGATGTGGCCCATCTTGCCACAGCTATAACAGGCAGGGCACTTACTCGAAGGATGTGGCCCTCCACAATTGTCGCACCTTGGCTCCCCCGATCTATTTCCTTGCGTAGATCCTCGGTTGGCGGACCAATTGCTCTTCTTGTTCTCCTGTTTCTGCCCAAAGAATTTCTTCCCACCGAACCGTGAAGATGAAGAGGCACCACGAGGTTTAAATGGCTCTCCCCGGGGCCTCAAGCTGTCATTAGTTTGCCTCTGTTGTGGTACTTGTGGTGGCACAGCACTAGGATAAGCTCCCACTCCAATCTCGGCAAGCTCCGCTCTTGTGAGAGCATCATCAAAAGAAGTTGGGTTATTGGTGATAACCCGGTCAAAGAGCTCCGGCCGCAACCCCTTCATAAAATTACTCATCTTGGCGTGTCCATTGGTGGCAATGTGGGGAACATACCTCAGCAACGAAGAGTACCGCATGGCATAGTCTGACACTGTCATGTTCCCCTGTTTCAAACTTGCAAACTCATCCTCATTCGTCTGTCTCGCCGCTGCGGAGAAGTACCGGTTTAGAAACCGGGTGGTTCTGAAGAGTGTCCAATCAATCACAGCACCCAGTGCTCTCAGTTCCATTACCGTGCTCCTCCACCGCATCAAAGGTTTCTTTGCTAACTGGAACTCTGCCAGCCTCAGCCAAGCTATAACAGCACAAGGAGCCGATACAAATATCTGCACAAGTCTTTCCAGCCACTCCTCAGCTTCCTCTCTTGATTCTGTTCCCTCAAATCGGGGCGGGTGGTAAGACAGAAATTGAGTCAAGCTAATCTCACCAGGTAGCAATAACTGAGCCACTGGTTCCATGCCTACTGCTGGTGGAGGTAGAGGGTTTGCCTTACCAATGCTAGCGTTAACACTGCCCACATCGCCAACTTCTTCATTAAGGTTCCCCGCATTCATAGCAGCCATGCTGTAACACAAAGGTTAACAACAATTCCAAAACAAATATATATGTTATGCCGTTAGATAACATGAATGATAATAAGCATGTTACTATAACAGGATATACATCAATATGCACCACATGCATAAACATGCTTCAAATGTAAGCACCTAGCCAATTATGCTAAGGCTACCCTTCACTCGTTCCCGGGTTCTCTAACCACTGCTCTGATACCACCAATGTAAGGACCCTAGTTCCTTAAGTGAGGATTAAAGGCATAATTAGAGCTAATATAAATAATCAGAGTATAAATGATCGTGTTGAAACTATGAGCCTTAAGAGTTACATGCCAATTTAAGGACTACCAATGGATTAATTACATTCCCAAATCAAAAGAATGTATGTTATCACTTATAGCTTTACACTACTCCTAGAGTAGATACTATACAAAATCAATCCTGTCCTTCATTTCCCAAAAGTGTTCTTCTCAAGCTCACTGCCTCAACCCGTCTTAGCCCTTCTATCATGCCAAAAGTGTACCTACAAGGACAACCCCCAAACATGAGCAAAATATCATTCATATTCAACACAATATGAATATAAAGCGTAAATGCATAAATCACAATAAAACACTTCCTGTTTTCCCATGCATTTCAAAACGCTTCCAGTTTGGTTGTCCCTGTACCATAACTCATGGGTATAATCAATAGATTATTTAATGGTCTAGACATGTCATGACATAACACCAGGTCATCAATACCAAATACCATTCACAAATCCCTAGTCTGTCCATCACAATGTATTTTAATGCCCCTCGCTTATTTACATATAGGCGGCATAGAATAACCTCGCTTCAATGGACATGCGGTACTCCCACCCCTCGCCTCACATTGAGCGGCAAATATTCTTTCCTCGCCCTATATGATAACCACGCTCAAATGTGACATGCGGCGCTCCAACCCCTCGCTACACATTTAGCGGAAACAAAACAAATAGCGGCAAGCATTAAAATCATCAAGGGATGACCACGACTCATGGGATGTGCAAACCATCATATGCATATACAATCATCATGTATAATTCAACATGTATTTGCATCCACAATGCATAATCACATATATACTCGCATCCACAATGCATAAACAATGAGTATACTAGATACATGTACCGTTGGGTGCCCGTACGTCCTCTACGTACCTTTCCAAAAGTGGAATTGATATGGCTTCAGTTCCTTGGTTGCGTTGCTACCTGGGATGGTTCTACACAATCACACAACCCCATATTAGAAGCCAAATAATAGTCAAATACCAAAAATTCGACAAAAGAAATCATTTCTCAAAATTCCACAGTTGGCGATCGATCGCTTGGCTGAGGCGATCGATCGCCTCAAATTTTTCTTCGCGGCGATCGATCGCCTAACCCTTGGATTGGCTACTGCCTCTCGGCGATCGGTCGCCCCATTTCAGGCGATCGATCGCCTGCCCTGCGATTTGCCTACTGTCCTTAGGCGATCGGTCGCCTCTTTTCAGGCGGTCGATCGCCTCGCACAGACTCACGATTTTTCCACCATTTTTGCACCAAAATCCTTCCAATCCATACCAACACTTAAACTATCAAACCAACAACATAAATAACGACATAAACCTCCAAAATACACCTCAAAACAAGTATAAATCCAACCCTCAACCAAAACCACAACAACCCAACACAAACCCATTTTAAAACCCTTCAAAACCATACCAAACTTAAATAAAACCTTACAAAATCAACAATGAGGTATCCATACCTCTTGGGGACCTCAAATCTCCCAATAAACTCCACAAATCAAGATTTTTGGAAGGATTTCCTTTACCCTTAAGCACAAACTCGAAAATGAGGGAAATGAGGGTTTGGGTGGTGTAATTTGGTAAAGGTAAAATGATTTGGTAAAGGTGGGGGTTGGGGTATAAAGGGTTTAAGTTAAATTAAAATGTATCCACAAACCCATGGTGTATCCTAATATGATATTTTAAAAGCATTAATCCAAAATGCACCAAAATATCAATTAAACTCATGCTTTCCAAATAATTGCTAACCATGGCAAATAAATCATGCTAATAGCAATTTTCCCCAACATGCACAACATGCACCCTGAAATGCACTCCCGGGTCACCCTTTCCATGTGACCATGCATTTCCACACATTAAATAAATCCAGCACATAATCAATTGATTACCACCATGATTAACCATATAAACACAATTAATGCCCAAATTGCAATTAATCATTTCGGGGATATCACAAATTTAATGGATACACCCGATCAAGCATCAAGTCCACCACTCCAACTGGTAAAGGCAAAGTTATTATTGAAGATATTGTCCCTGCTAAGCCCAAATCTGCGGCTCAGAATGCTATTGACTTTTTCATGGAAGATGTTGATGTAAGGACCCCACTCCCTTAACCCACGATTAGTGTATTAACCCATGTATTTAGTGCATACAATCATGTAACCAGGGGAAAAGCACATGCAACCATAGCATAATGTACCAACAATAAAATTTCTTACATTATTCATATAATGTTCAAATCCCCCATACCACTCAACCCTTAAGTATGCATCTTATAATACACTAACATGTTCTCAATTCATTTAGCAATTCCTTAATTAATTGCATGCAACCTATAAATGAAAAGAGAAAGGCACATGCCCTTTATACAACCCATATGCACATATAGCAGTGCTCACATGCGAGCATCAAATGAGTGAATGTGTTTTTAATGTATAAAGTACTCTACTCAATACCAGCATCGATACCTCGATCCTGGAAGTACCACTCATCCATAGCTCGATCGCAACTCCGGATGTAAAGCCCCAACCCCTTAACTCGTCATTAGTGCATTTATGACGTCGTATGAGTATAAAAAAATTTCATTCTCTAAAAGAATCATTACATGCTTCACATATTGTCCATGACATAAATAATACTCAGCAATAAGACTCAAGGTTCACCCATTATCATCACTATTGCACCACTTTTACATTGTGGGTTTTTATAAAAATTTGGGAAGAGTCTCCCCATAAATTGAGCTATCCCAAAATAAAACACATCACCAAAATAACTCTCAGCCAGGGAAAAACACAATACTTAAAAGAAACCAAAATCTTAAGTAAGTTCCCAGCCAGGGAAAATACCATACTAAGAAGACATCAAAAGTGGGCTTCATGTAAGGAACCTAGTTCCTTAAGTGCGGATTATAGGCATAATTAGAGCTAACATGCATTATCAGAGTATAAATTTCGTGTTGAGACTTTGAGCCTTAAGAATTACATGCCAAGTTAAGGACTATAAAACTGATTAATTACATTCTCAAACAAATGAATGTTATTCACAAGAGCTTTACACTACTCCTAGAGTAGATACTATAAATAATCATGTCATTCCTATTCAAAAGCGTTCTTCACAAGCTCACCGCCTCAACCCGCCTTAGCCCCTTTATCATGCCAAAATGTACCTACAAGGACAACCCCCAAAACATGAGCATATAATAATTCATATTCAACACAATATGAATATAAGGCGTAAATGCATAAACCGTAATAAAACACTTCCTGTTTTTCCCATGCATTTTAAACGCTCCCTTTTGGCTGTCCCTGTACCATAACTCATGAGTATAATCAATAGATTATTTAATGGTTCTATACATGTCATGACATAACACCATTCCATATTCACCAATTACCAATCCCTAGTATGTTACAATAATGTATTTTAATGCACATCGCTTGTCATGACAACGGCATTAATACCCCTCGCTTCGACATATTAGCGGCATTGAATAACCTCGTGCAAATGCGACATGCGGCAACACCTCGCTTCAACATTTGGCGGCAAATATTCTTTCCTCGCTACAATATGACAGCGGCAAGTATTCTATCATCGTTTCAAGTGACAGCGGCAAAGCATTAAAATCATCACCATTATAACCATGACTCATGGGATGTGCACCAATAATCATCATATGCATATACAATCATCATGCATAATTCAACATGTATTTGCATCCACAATGCACAATTCCATATATACTCGCATCCACAATGCATAATCAATGAGTATAATAGATACATGTACCGTTGGGTGTCCGTACGTCTTCTACGTACCTTTCCGAAAGTGGGATTTGGTATGACTTTACTTCCTTGGTTGCGTCGCCACCTGGGATGGTTCTACACAATCACACAACCCAATATTAGAAGCCAAATAATAGCCAAATACCAAAAATTCAACAAAAAAAACATCATTTTCCACAATTCAGCAGCTGGCGTTCGATCGCTGTGTCGAGGCAATCGACCGCGAGCCTTACCGATCGATCGCCTTGACATGGTGATCGATCGCCAGACTTCACTGGCTCGCGGCGATCGATCGTGCCATATATGGCGATCGCCTGCATCACATTTCGCCACTGCCCTTCGGCGATCGATCGCTGCATTTGTAGCGATCGATCGCCACCTGCTGTGTGCACGATTTCTCCATTTTTTTCACCTCAAATTTCTTCCAAACCAACCCAACTCAAATACCAACACATCAACAATACAAAAACACTAAAAACCTTCAATAAACACCTTCATACAACCATAAATCCAACCCCCAACCAAAAATAACACCAACCCAAAATAAACCCATTTCAAACAATCAAAACCATTTCAAAAACAAAACCAAACACCATAAAAACTTCAAGGAGGGTTCCATACCTCTTATGGACTCCAAATCCTACCAATAATCTCACAAAAAAGATTTTATGAAGATTGCTCCTTCCTCCTTTGGCAAGTTTCGAAAATGGGGTGAGGGTTTAGGGTTGGGAGTGAAATTGGGGATTGAAAAGTGAAGGATAAAGTGAGGTGGGTATAGTGGGGTTATAATTAAATTTGTACCCCATTAATTAACATGATGTATAAAATACCCCAACATGGTATTTTAAAAGCATTTTACAAAAATGCACCAAACTCCCAATAAATTCATGTTTTCCAAAATAATTTCCAACCATTACAATTAAATCATGCTAACACCCAATTTCCCAACATGCACAATATGCATCCCGAAATGCATCCCCGGGTCACGCCTACCATGTGACTAAGCATTTCAACAAGACAATTAATTCCAACACATAAATCAATTATCACCATAATTAATCACGTAAACATAATTAATGCCCAAATTGCAATTAATCATTTCGGGGATATCACAATACTCCCCTACTTATAAGATTTCGTCCTCGAAATCGCATGCACTTACCCAAATGAACTGAACATAAATCACATACCAGAAAATAGTTCCGTGTAATGCTGCACCATATGTTGCCCCGTCTCCCATGTGGCCTCCTCGACACCCCTGCGATCCCACTGACCCTTGATCATAGGTATCACTTTGTTCCGAAGTCTGCGGTCTGCTCGATCCAGAATTCTAACAGGCCGTTCCACATAAGATACATCGGATTCTAACTGAACCTCGGAAGGCTGTAACACATGCGACGGATCCAGCTCATACTTCTGCAACATAGATACGTGGAACACATCGTGTATACCAGACAAAGAAGGTGGCAAAGCCAGTCGGTAAGCTAAGGTGCCAATGCGCTGCAAGATCTCGTACGGCCCAACATACCTCGGAGACATTTTCCCGCGCATCCCAAATCGCACCACACCTTTGAAAGGTGAGATCTTCAAGAAGACCTTATCTCCTAACTGAAATTCTAATGGTTGCCGCCGTTTATTAGCATAAGCTGCCTGTCTGTCCTGGGCTGCTTTCATTTTCTGCCTTATCACCTTTATCTTCTCTTCCATTTCCCGAACCAGTTCCGGTCCTCCGACCGATTTACGATCCAAGTCATCCCAGCACAAGGGTGATCTACATTGTCTGCCATAAAGGGCCTCAAAAGGAGCCATCTGAATGCTTGCCTGGTAGCTATTATTATAAGAGAACTCTACCAAGGCCACTGAATCCTGCCAAGAAGCATCAAACTCCAATACTGTTGGGAAAACGATTTCTAAGTTTTGGTAATTACAAACCGGATATTAAAGATCAACTGGATGAAGTCCAACCGGATAACAAAGACCAACTGGATAAAGACTCCTACCGGGTGAAGACATAAACTGGATGCCTACAAACTGGATAGACATCAACTGGACAAGATATAAACTGGATGGACATCAACCGGATGAAGACATCAACCGGATGAAGACATCAACCGGATGAAGTCATCAACTGGATGGACATCAACCGGATAAGACATCAACCGGATGAAGACATCAACTAGATAAGATATCAACTGGATGGACATCAACCGGATAAGACATCAACCGGATAAAGACATCAACTGGATAAGACATCAACTGGATAAGACATCAACTGGATGGACATCAACCGGACAATACATCAACCGGATGAAGACATCAACCGGATAAGACATCAACCGGATGAAGACATCAACTGGATAAGACATCAACTGGATGGACATCAACCGGACAAGACATCAACCGGGTGAAGACATCAATCGTGCAAGCTATCAACCGGATAAACTTAAACTGGATGGACATCTACTGGACAACTATCAACTGAATAGTCTCTCACTGAACAAGGACATCAACTGGTCATAAGAGGATGAACGACCAGTTGAACAAAGAAAAACCAGCAGAAGTCTAAGCTTCCAGTTAGAGCACTAAGCAACGAGACAAAATCAGTACAACATTCTCTGACAAAGGTACAACAGAGCGGCGCACCCTGCTATATCTCCGCCACCATTACCGTCAGAGTGAAAAGAGCCGTTGCTTTACAAAATAGGAAAGAAGACAATATGAAATTGGAAAGCTAATCTCTTCCATATACAGAAAGGCTACCGTTGGACATCCAAAACCTATAAATACATCCAAGCAGAGAATGAAGAGGTGCTGAGTGATTTTCAACTAAGAGATATACTTCAAAGTAAACAAGAAAGTCATACTACTGATATTCCAAACGTTCAGCAAAGAGCAGACAAACAGCAAAATTGAATCTGTGATAGATTATCTTCAATTGAAGTCTGCTGCTCAAAAACTCTCAAAGCTAGAAAGTGTATTCTGTAAAGAGTGTTATAGAATCCATTGTAACCAAAAGTTAAGAAGAGTGTGATTGCTAGGAGTTTAGGCCAAGTGTGTTAGTGCCTAAGAAGGTTGTATACTGTAAAGTGTAAACCAAGTCTTCTAGTGAATCCTTCCTGCAAAGGAAGAAGGGGAGACGTAGAAGCGTTGTGCTTCGAACTTCCAGAAACAACTCTCGTGTTATTTGTTTATTGCTTGATCTTCAGTTTTATTCTCACAAGTTCTGTAGACGTCTTCCGCACTATAATAAGTGTCTACTGACTTGCCTGATATTGAGAAGCAACTGTAATACTTAACAGTTTACAGTTAACCCAAAAAGAAATCGAAATTGTATCTAGTGTTTATTCAACCCCCCCTTCTAAACACTACCTCGATCCTAACAAGTGGTATCAGAGCTTAGGTCTTCTCAATCTTGAGAAATTACCATTTACCAAAAACTGATGGCCTCATTCAGCATGATTCCAATGTTCAAGAAAGACGAATATGATGACTGGAGAATCCGTATGCAAGCACATCTAAGTGCTCAAGATGATGATATGTGGTATGTAATCACTGAAGGACCTTTGAAGATCATGAAAATCAATACAGCTGCTTCTATCACAAGTGGTGATCCACAAATGGTAGAAAAGGAAAGATCTCAATGGTCAAATGAAGACAAGAAAAAAGCAAATCTAGACAACGTTGCTAAGGACATTCTGTTCAAAACTTTGGACAAAAATATGTTCAACAAAATAAAAATGTGCCCTACCGCCAAAGAAATCTGGGAGAAGATTGCTCAACTCTGTGAAGGAAATGATCAAACCAAAGAAAACAAGCTTACTGTGGCTTTACAGAAGTTTGAGCATATCAAAATGATAAATGGAGAAACTCTCAACGAGTACGATGAAAGAGTGACTGGAATAATTAATGAACTAAGCAGTCTGGGTAAGGAGTTACCCAACAGAGAAGTCACTCTCAAAGTAATGAGAGGTCTACCAAGAGAATGGGATGTCAAGACCATTGCTATGAGAGAATCGAAGGACATCAACAAGACAGATCTACATGATCTGTTTGCTGATTTAAAAGCCTATGAATTCGAATTAGGCATTCGGGTTGAAGATGAACCAAATACCAGTCAACCAACCAAAGCTCTCACTGCATCGGAGTCTCTGCCTACTCCTACAGAAATGACTCCAGAAAAGATGTGTAATGATGCTATGGCAATGTTTGTAAAGAAATTTGGGAAATTCATGAAGAAGAATCAGAGACCTTATCAATCATATCCTCGGAGGCAGAATTCCAAAGGAAATTCAGAAGAAGAAGAGCGAGTATGCTTCAACTGCCTCAAACCAGGGCACTTCATTGCGGACTGTCCTAAACCCAAAAAGGATGATCACAAAAGAGGATCCAAGGATTACAGAAAATCCAAAGAAACCAGAAGATCATCCAAAAAGGACAGAGATCAAAAAGTCTTGATGGCAGAAGAAAGTAAGAGCAAATGGGCTGATTCTGAATCAGAATCAGAAGAGTTAACTAGCTCATCCAGCGAGAGTGAAGACGAGGAAGTCCACTGCTTAATGGCAAATGATGAAAATGAGGTACATGAATCTAACCTATCTGAATTTACACATAGTGAACTTACCAATGCATTGCAGGACATGATCAATGAGTATCGGACGCTATATTAATCTTTTGAAAGCTATAAGACTGAGCACACAATCCAAACTGAAAAGCATGAAAACAAGCCTGATTGTGAACAATCAAGGGAGTTGAACTGCTTAAGGGAAACAGCCAGTCTCCTAGTGAAGGAAAGAGATGAAGCCAAGTGTGCCTACCAGAAACTTAGCAAACTGGTTAGCACTTGGAATGCGTCGACTACCAGAAAGGATGAAATGCTTGAGTCTATAAGGCTTGCTGGTGATTTAACAGGCATAGGCTATAATAACAATGACGGCAGTTCATCTGGTAATGAACCTCAACTGTGTCTAACAAAAAGCAAGGTTCAATCAATGAACTTTGTAAGATCTAGCACAGTATATGACCCTTATGAACTGGTTAAAGAACCTGTTAAAGCAACACTCATCAAGGAACAGGCACATCACAGAGGTATCGGTTATGTAGAACCACTCAAAGAGGCTAAACCGAGGCAAAAGTTCAGAAATGAACTTAAACCCAATGGTCGAGCAGCTAGAGAGGTTAAACCCAACTGGTACTACAACTGTAAACCTGTCCAGAAGAGGTATATGCTAAATAACAGGAACTACAAACCAAAAGCACATGCATACACAGATTATCACACTTCACAGTCAAAATCATTTCCAATATTCATAAATGCACACACATTTCAGAACACACACCGACCTAAGTCATTCAGGGTCATACAAGTGTGGGTTCCGAAAGGACTAATCCTACCTGGACCCAAGTAGGATTGGGTACCAATCATTCTATCGCTTTAATTGCAGGAAACTAGAATGCATCCAGTTCGGAGCTCAGAATGGTTCCTGGACAGCGGGTGCTCTAGACACATGACAGGGAATGCGAGCTTATTGTCTGAACTGGTGGACTCCACCGGACCCAGAATAACTTTTGGAGATAACGCGAAAGGTAGAACCGTGGGTAAGGGTAAGATTATCTACGGTAACATCATCATTAAAGATATTCTTCTAGTTGAAAATCTATGCTATAACTTGATTAGCATAAGTCAATTGTGTGACAATGGTCATTCCGTAGAATTCAATCAGCACTCATGCACAATTAAATCTAATGATGGCAGTATATTACTCGTAGGTAGAAGGCATGATAACACATATAAAATTGATTGGAATCTTAATCAGCCTACCTCTTCTACTTGCTTAGCTGCCCTGAATTCTTCCAAAAATTGGCTTTGGCACAAACGGTTGAGTCACTTAAATTTTAAAACTATTGCCAGTCTGCGTAAACTTGATCTAGTTATTGGACTGCCCCAAATTGAGTTCTCAAAAACAAGATCTGTGCAGCATGCCAACTTGGTAAGCAAATCAGATCCTCCTTTAAGAACAAAGGGAGTAAATCTTCTTCTCGGTGCCTAGAGTTGCTGCATATGGATCTGTTTGGTCCAATACCAGTAACAAGTCTAGGGGGAATGAAGTATACCCTAGTGGTAATAGACGATTACACTCGTTTCACGTGGGTCTTGTTCCTAAGTGGCAAAGATCAGGCTACTCCAAAGCTGATCAAATTACTGAAAAGACTCCAAAATGAGAAATCGTGTGGGATAGATAGAATTCGCAGTGATAAAGGTACTGAGTTCACCAATCAATCACTCGAATCATATCTAGATGACCTTGGTATTAAACACGAATACTCTGCAGCTAGAACTCCTCAACAAAACGGAGTTGCTGAGCGTAGGAACCGCACTTTGAAAGAAGCTGCGCGAACTATGCTCGCGGAATCAGAAATATCGCAGAGATTTTGGGCAGAAGCTGTCAACACAGCATGTTATACGCAGAACAGATCAATGATTAATAAGCGAGCAAATAAAACCCCTTATGAGATCTGGAATGGCAGTAAGCCAAATATTTCCTATTTCCATGTGTTTGGTTGCAAATGTTTTATTCACAACAATGGAAAGACTCATCTCACCGCTTTTGATGCCAAATCTGATGCTGGAATATTCCTTGGCTATTCTACAGTTAGTAAGGCATTCAGAGTATTTAATAATAGAACTCTTAATGTAGAAGAATCAGTGCATGTAAAATTTGATGAACCTACTGATTGTATACTATCTGATATACAAATCAACAACTTGAGTAATCGACTGGAAAGCACTTACATTGACGAAAATGTTGATGATGAGATTGATTACAGAAGCAGGACTGACTGCTCCTTAGAACCAGAAGTTCCTGAAGCTCAAGCAGAGGAGTCTGCTGGCCAACAAGCACTGCAGCCAGCTACAAATGAAACATTTGCATCTACCCCTACTGCAGTAGAAGGAACTAATGAGAAAGATGAGTCAATCAGAACCTCTGATTTGCCTACTCACATCCAGTCAACTGAAGAACTCAACCCTCTTGGACCTTCGCTTCGGTGGAAGAAGGATCATCCACCTGAGCAGGTCATCGGTAACCCTCTTGCTCCTCTACGCACCAGAGGACAAATGATTAATGAATTTCTTCATGCTGCATTCGTATCTCATATAGAACCTAAGAAGATTGATGAAGCTATATTAGACCCAAGTTGGGTAGAAGCAATGCAGGAAGAACTAAATCAGTTTGAGCGAAACAAAGTATGGCATCTTGTACCACGACCACAGCATCACACTGTAATTGGCACCAAATGGGTGTTTAGAAATAAATTAGACGAAAACGGTACAGTAATCAGAAATAAGGCAAGATTAGTTGCACAGGCTACAGACAGGAAGAAGGCATTGATTTCGATGAAACCTTTGCCCCTGTAACTCGACTAGAAGCAATTCTCATATTTCTTGCATTTGCTGCGTTTAAAGACTTTAAAGTCTATCAGATGGATGTTAAGAGTGCATTTCTTAACGGCAAACTCCAGGAAGAAGTCTATGTTGAACAACCTCCTGGATTTGAAAACCATCAGCAGCCATCTCATGTTTTTCGTCTCAATAAAGCTCTGTATGGTCTAAAGCAAGCTCCCCGTGCCTGGTATGAAACTTTATCAAAATATTTGACAGAGCACAATTTTATTATTGGCACGGTGGACAAGAACCTTTTTAAATTTACAAAGGGAGATCATACTCTGCTAGTTCAAATTTATGTTGATGATATTATCTTCGGAAGTACTAACTCAAAATTGTGCGAAAGATTCTCTAAAATTATGCAGGACCAATTTGAGATGAGCATGATGGGAGAACTATCATTTTTCTTAGGATTGCAAGTCAAGCAATCTAGTGAAGGAATCCTGATAAATCAGTCTAAATACACTAAAGAGCTACTGAAGAAATATGGAATGAGTACCAGCTCAGCTGCTGCTACACCAATGAGCTCATCTGCCAAACTCGACTTGGATAATTCAGGAATACCAGTCGAGGTTACAATGTATCGAGGCATAATCGGATCTTTACTATATTTGACAGCCAGCTGACCAGATATTATGTTTGCAGTATGTATGTGCGCCCGGTTTCAAGCAAATCCCAAGCAGTCGCACTTCACTGCTGTTAAAAGGATCCTAAAATATTTGAAAGGCACTGAGAATGTCGGTCTATGGTATCCAAGAGACTCAACCTTCAATCTTATTGGATACTCAGATGCTGACTATGCTGGATGCAAAATTGACAGGAAAAGCACCAGTGGGTATTGTCAATTCCTTGGTGATCGATTGATATCATGGGGTTGCAAGAAACAGACATCCATTGCAACTTCCACTGCAGAGGCAGAGTACCTTGCTGCTGGAAGCTGCTGTGCTCAACTGCTCTGGATTCAGCAACAACTCAGAGACTATGGAATTGAGTCCACAGAGGCTCCTATTTTCTGTGATAATACGTCTGCCATTGCCATAACATACAATCCAGTTCTTCATACTCGTACTAAACATATTGATATCCGTCATCATTTTATCAGAGATCATGTTATGAAGAAAGAAATTCGGCTGGAGTATATTTCTACCGAACAACAGGCAGCAGACATTTTCACAAAACCCCTACCGGACGCTAAGTTTTCTTACTTTTGAAATATTCTTGGTTTAATTGAAATTACTTCTTGATTATTTTGTTTGGGTAATGAATTCAGGGGGAATTAGTTAGTTTAAGTGCATAAATTTAGGGGGATTTCTGTTATAGTTCTATCATGGTTATTTAAGCTCAGCTGGTAATACAATGGTCAGCTGCAGTAGGTGTATTCGAACCAGTAGGACTCCACATCCAGTGGATGCTTTCCTACCAGTCGAACCTTACATACCAGCTGATGTTACCAAATATGCTTTGACAAAAATAACCCTCGATACTTATTAACCTAATGAACGTCGGAATTCAAAATTACTTTTGTATAAAAATAAATTATTTCACTCCCGCCTAAATCCTGTCCTTTTATTTATTTGTTAAATCTTTTTAAATCGTTAGATGATCGCCACGTATACATGTGTCCGCTCATCTACAGTACGACGTTACATATACTTTCTTATTCACCGCCATTAGTTTCACTACTCTTCTTCTCCAACAAATCACTGCGATTATCTTCTCTTTCAGAAAATCTTACTCCAACAAATTGCTGCTGCTTCTTCCTCTTACTCACTCAAAATGTCGAAGAATGTTCAGCCGAGTTTCATCACCAATGCTATTCACGTCGATTTTCATTCTATATCCACATCCTCTGATGAAGAGACCAAGGAGTTGATACACAGGCTGGATACCTCCGGACTCCTGGTAATCCTGAGCCAGACCCTCTCTTTTTACAAGAACGAGCTACAAGAGTTCTTTGCTACGGCCAAGGTTGTGGATGACACAGTGGTGGCATCAGTCTCTGGACAGTCGGTCACCATCACCCAACCAGAATTTGCCACACACCTGTGCCTTCCCTCCACCGGACTCACTGATTTTTCCACTATTCCAGCGGAACTAAGAGAAGAGATGCGTCTTACAGTTTCGGACTCTGCTCATCGCCTTCAACGTCCTCCTTTCAGGAAAGTATTGATGAAGAGTCATTATCGACAACTGGCGGACATAATCTCCAGGGGCTCCTATGTAAGGCAGGATCATTTGATATGATTACCCCTGAAAAGTTTGACGTTATGAGCGCTATATGCAAAGGGCTGGAGATAAACTGGTCAGCTGTGTTATTTCAAATACTGACTAGTCTCGTAGTATCTGGCAAGGGTCAATCAGGTTTTGCTCTCCCGCTAAGCAGTCTTTTTGAGAGCAAACACATTAAGACAGGGGCTCTCTCACACCTTCATCCAGGGAGACTCATCACTCACAAGTATCTTCAACTTCATCGCCAACGAAGTGGTAGAGAAGGCGGGGTAACAAAGCGTCGCTTGACTCAGGTAATCAGTGACTCTGAACAGACTGTCTCTGAATCCGCCGAGTCTTCTCCCCCTCCTCCCCCTCCTAACAAGCCAAGAACACGAAAAGCTGCTCCTCAGGCCACCCGACAGACAGACATTGCAGCCTCCGATACTATCTCCTCCGCCGGTCCCACAGACTTAAATCCTGATAGGGAACCCAGCCCTGCCATCCCTTCAACTGAGGAACCAACTGCTTCATTAGTCATGGTGCCTGCTCCTTCAATGGTTCCAGTTGACACTCCGTCAGCACTGGTGAGCTCTCAACAAGCACCAGGCTCTATCAGCTTCAGGACACCCAAGTCATTATGTCCATACTGTCATCCCAAGACCACCCCTGCTGGAAAAGGAAAATCTCTTACGGCTCCAGTGTCCACTCCTGTTGCCTTCGAGATTCAAATGGTCATGGATACAGTGGAAGCCAAAGTGCAACCACAGCTGGAGATTTTTGATCGATGGGTAAAGGCCTGTATCAAGGTTCGATTAGATGATTTTGATCAAATTCTGGATCAGGCTAGGGCAGATGAGAACAAAATCCTAGCATATCTTCAAATCTCAGACCCTGAAACCAGCTTGAAGCTGCGAGATGTTTTTAGCCTGATGATCTATGTGGGTGAACTTCAGGCCCTGGTTGAAACCCGCCTTCAACAATTTAACGGTAATTAAGGAACAGCGAATCATGATAGAGCTGTTCTAAATGCTCTTGGACCCAAGCTCGAAATGGCTGAGCTTGCTCTTCATGATAGTCGCATATCCACTGGGATTCACTCTTGCTCCACTACTGAAACTGTTGCCAGCCCTGATCAGCCGGATCTACACACGGTCATTGCCAATTTGGAGATTGTCCCATTTTCTGTGGAGCTCACTTCTACTGCTCTGGAGACTACTCCCCCTGGAGCGGAGGCCGCACCAACTGCCTTGGAGGCAGCCTCCTCGGTTAAAGAACTCTCCTCTCCAACTGCTCCCAGCATCTCCTCTACTCCCAGCTCTCATAATGATCAACAGCCCCAACCAATGGCTGTTGATCACACCAATGTGGATGCAGTCATTCAAACAGTGGTTCAGCAGGTTACTTTATCCTCTGCCCATCATGAACCCAGTGAGTCTTCCCACTCCAATGATCACACCCCGTCGTCTGCTGCTGCGGTTGATCAAGCCACTACTGCTTTGGCTGTTCCCCAAAATGAAGAAACTGCAAATTTGGCTATAACTATCTCAGATTCTACCGCTGCACCGATTGTTGACGCTCCTATGTTGCCCTCCACTGCAGTTGAAGATGCTCATCTCAGCGCTCTTGTCCCTACTACTGATACTCCACTGATTGCTGCAGATCCGTCCATGGTTCAAGAGCTTTCTGAAGATTTTTTTGTCTTTACAAACCCTCTGGATGAGCCTCCGAACATTGCTGCACAGCTAGCCAATCTCTCCACTGCTATATCAGCACTAGCTAGTGATGTTCATAAACTTAAGCAGGAAGAGCGAACTGCAACTCTCATTCTAGGCACCCATCAGCAGCACACAGACTTTCAATTCCAGCAAGTCTACCGGGACTTAAGTAGTCTAACGACTACTGTCACCAGACTTTAAACCTTTGCTGAGAATGCAGTGGCGGATGCTTTTACTAGAATTGGCCAGGCGCGTCTTCAGATCACTCAAAATAATGAATCTCTTCATGCTGCCACCTCAATGGCTCTTGGAGAAAAGATTGACGACGCCAAGAAAATCTTGACCGATCAGTTGGCCACCATGCAGGCAGCATTTGCTTCTCAATTTCAAGATATATGCAACAGCCTGCCTGCACCTCCTCAAATAATTCGCAGACTACCTGAACCCAGCCGAACTGCTCCCTCAACACAGCGAGCTTCAAGTTCTGCTGCTCATTCATCCCCTGCCACTGGAGCACTCACTCAGTCGAGACCAACTGCTCAACCAAGATCTCGGAGTCCTCGCCAACCGCCTGCCGAAAAACGCGACTATTCCAAACATTGGTTCGGGCGAAAATAGTATCGTTTTCTGACTCCTCCTTTAATTCTCTTATCTATTTACTGTTTTTGTTGACTTTTTCTTTGTATTTACTGATCCACTTAAATACATTCACATTAATTGCAACCTTTTCATTTCTATAAATAGCGACTCTTGTTTGTTCACAAAACACACATTCACTCAACATGATTACTTTCAAGCTATTCAAAATTCCCTGGTTTTCTCTTAGATCTTATTCTGCTTCATGGGTTTATTACTTATCTAAATCAACCCCTCATGGGTTGATTACTTATCTAACCCGGCTCCCTTAAGCTTCAGCGTTTGGATCCTGTTCTGATGCTCCTCATCAGTCAGGAACTGCTCACAAGGGATGTATGGGTGCTGATGACAAAAAGGGGGAAGACAGAGATAGACTATTCTCATTAGGTGAATCCATGAACCATGGAAGCTGCCTGATGTATATACGTATGACTCTTCCCGACCTTCTCTCTGAAACAAGGTAGACCGGTAGAGATAGAGTATTCTAATTAGGTCCTCTCTGAAACAAGGTGGATCGAGCTCTTCCTCTCTGAAATAAGGTGGATCGAGCTCTTCCTCTCTGACACCAGGTGGATCGAAGCTCTCCGGGTCTACAATGCTTGTTTAAAGATTTGTCATGTATCAGCTATCTTGTGTAAACTAAATTGGTCTTAGATTCTATTCAAGTTATTAGAATTCATCTTAAATAAAGATGAATCTCTCTCAATTGTCCAGTTCGATTAAAACTTGTAATCTGCTTATATTTAATGAAAATTTCTTTTCCATTATGTCTTCAAGTACTTTCAGGATTCTCATCTTATTTACTCTAGTAGGAAATAGATCATTGCTTAGTTTTGTCATCACCCAAAAGGGGGAAATTGTTGGGAAAATGATTTCTAAGTTTTGGTAATTACAAACCGGATATTAAAGATCAACTGGATGAAGTCCAACCGGATAACAAAGACCAACTGGATAAAGACTCATAAACTGGATGCCTACAAACTGGATAGACATCAACTGGACAAGATATAAACTGGATGGACATCAACCGGATGAAGACATCAACCGGATGAAGTCATCAACTGGATGGACATCAACCGGATAAGACATCAACCGGATGAAGACATCAACTGGATAAGATATCAACTGGATGGACATCAACCGGATAAGACATCAACCGGATAAAGACATCAACTGGATAAGACATCAACTGGATAAGACATCAACTGGATGGACATCAACCGGACAATACATCAACCGGATGAAGACATCAACCGGATAAGACATCAACCGGATGAAGACATCAACTGGATAAGACATCAACTGGATGGACATCAACCGGACAAGACATCAACTGGGTGAAGACATCAACCGTGCAAGCTATCAACCGGATAAACTTAAACTGGATGGACATCTACTGGACAACTATCAACTGAATAGTCTCTCACTGAACAAGGACATCAACTGGTCATAAGAGGATGAACGACCAGTTGAACAAAGAAAAACCAGCAGAAGTCTAAGCTTCCAGTTAGAGCACTAAGCAACGAGACAAAATCAGTACAACATTCTCTGACAAAGGTACAACAGAGCGGCGCACCCTGCTATATCTCCGCCACCATTACCGTCAGAGTGAAAAGAGCCGTTGCTTTACAAAATAGGAAAGAAGACAATATGAAATTGGAAAGCTAATCTCTTCCATATACAGAAAGGCTACCGTTGGACATCTAAAACCTATAAATACATCCAAGCAGAGAATGAAGAGGTGCTGAGTGATTTTCAACTAAGAGATATACTTCAAAGTAAACAAGAAAGTCATACTACTGATATTCCAAACGTTCAGCAAAGAGCAGACAAACAGCAAAATTGAATCTGTGATAGATTATCTTCAATTGAAGTCTACTGCTCAAAAACTCTCAAAGCTAGAAAGTTTATTCTGTAAAGAGTGTTATAGAATCCATTGTAACCAAAAGTTAAGAAGAGTGTGATTGCTAGGAGTTTAGGCCAAGTGTGTTAGTGCCTAAGAAGGTTGTATACTGTAAAGTGTAAACCAAGTCTTCTAGTGTATCCTTCCTGCAAAGGAAGAAGGGGAGACGTAGAAGCGTTGTGCTTCGAACTTCCAGAAACAACTCTCGTGTTATTTGTTTATTGCTTGATTACTTCAGTTTTATTCCTCACAAGTTCTGTAGACGTCTTCCGCACTATAATAAGTGTCTACTGACTTGCCTGATATTGAGAAGCAACTGTAATACTTAACAGTTTACAGTTAACCCAAAAAGAAATCGAAATTGTATCTAGTGTTTACTCAACCCCCCCCCCTTCTAAACACTACCTCGATCCTAACAAATACACAAGCCCTCAACATGTCCTCGAGCATTTGGATAGTACGCTCGGTCTGACCATCCATTTGAGGATGATATACAGTGCTCAACCTAACTTCAGTTCCCAAAGCTGACTGAAGACCCTCCCAAAAATGAGATGTGAATCGCGGATCTCGATCTGACAATATAGAAACAGGGATCCCGTGCAATCTCACCACATCTCGAATATACAACTGAGTCATCCTCAAATAGGTGAAGGTCATACCATAGGGGATGAAATGAGCTACTTTGGTCAATCTGTCCACAATCACCCAAATGGCATCAAAACCCGAGGCACTCCTCGGCAAGTGGGTCACAAAGTCCATGGAAATGTGCTCCCACTTCCACTTTGGTAACTCGAAGCTTTTCAACTCACCACCAGGTCTCTGCCTCTCTGCCTTAACCTGCTGGCAGATCAAGCATCTCTTAACAAAAGCGATAACATCACACTTCATTCTCTTCCACCAAAACTGTTCACATAGATCCCTGTACATCTTTTTCCCGCCTGGGTCTGCTGCTATGAGCTCGCTCCAAGATCCCTCTACGCAACTCCGGCGTACTCGGAACCACCCAACGGTTACCCAATCTCAGGGATCCATCCTCAGCCACTCTGATCTTCGATGGTTGACCAAGATGTACTAATGATAACCATCTCTGAATCTCATCATCTGTCTTCTGAGCTCTCCTAATATTCTCATTGATATCTGGCTCAGCTAATAAGGTCGATACATACACTGGTGATGTATCTATGTCGAAGTCGTAGCCCAGATGGCAATAAGAAGTCATCATGGCTGACAAATGGATGACGTCCTCAGCAGTACTCCTCACTTTTCGGCTCAAGGCGTCTGCTGTCAAGTTAGCTTTTCCAGGATGGTACTCAATTTCACAATCATAGTCCTTGAGTAGGTCCATCCATCTCCTCTGCCTCATATTCAGTTCCGCCTGAGTAAATAAGAACTTCAGGCTCTTGTGATCTATGTAAATGGTAAACGACGTACCATACAAATAATGCCTCCAAATCTTCAGGGCAAAGATAATAGCCGCCAATTCCAAGTCATGGACTTGATATCTACTCTCATGGGGCTTCACTGCCTCGATGCATAAGCTACCACATGCTTATCTTACATCAATACACACCCAAGGCCCTGAAGCGATGCATTGGTATAAAGAACAAACCTTGTGTTCTCCGTAGGAATCACCAACACAGGCGCCGTCGTCAATCGGTGTTTCAACTCTTGGAAGCTTTCCTCACAAGCCTCAGACCAAAAGAATGGTACTCTCTTTTGGGTCAACTGTGTCAACGGCTTGGCGATCTTTGAAAATCCCTCGACGAAGCGTCGATAATAACCGGCCAAACCAAGGAAGCTCCGTATCTCTGGCACAGAAGTGGGTGTAGCCCACTCCATCACAGCCTCAATCTTTCTGGGATCCACCGATATCCCGCTGCTAGATATAACATGTCCCAAGAACACTACACTGCTTAACCAGAACTCACACTTGCTGAGCTTGGCATATAACTGGTGATCTCTGAGAATCTGGAGTACTGTCCTCAAGTGTTTCACGTGCTCTTCCTCGCTCCGGGAGTAAATGAGTATGTTGTCAATAAACACAATGACGAACTGATCAAGATATGGTTGAAACACTCTGTTCATCAAGCTCATAAAGACAGCTGGGGCGTTCGTCACACCGAACGGCATCACTAGGAACTCATAGTGCCCATATCGAGTCCGAAATGCTGTCTTCTGCACATCCTCCTCTCTGACCCGAATATGGTGGTACCCCAATCTCAAATCAATCTTGATATACAGCTTGGTACCTTGCAACTGATCAAATAAATCATCAATCCTTGGGAGTGGATACTTGTTCTTCACCGTGGCCTTATTCAGTTGCCGGTAATCGATGCACAACCGCATCGAACCATCCTTCTTCACAAAGAGAACTGGTGCGCCCATGGCGATACGCTAGGGCGTATATATCCTTTGTCAAGGAGTTCCTGCAATTGTTCCTTCAATTCCCTTAACTCCGCCGGTGCCATCCTGTAAGGTGCACGAGAGATAGCGGATGTCCCCGGTAATACTCAATCCCAAACTCGACTTCTCTAGCCGGTGGGAATCCGGGAATCTCCTCCGGGAACACATCAGCAAACTTTGCTACCACTGGTACATCATCAACTCTTAATTCTTTACCCTTTCCCGTCGTGTCAACGGCATAGATGAGATAGCCCGTGTGACCACATTCCAACAATTGGGGCATTTTGACCGCCAAAATCAACGGGATCTTCGCACGAGAACCGTTGCCATAGAAAGTCCACTGAATCCCCAAATCAGATCTGAACCGTACTCTTCTCTGCCGACAATCTACCACTGCCTGATATCGGTTCAGAATGTCGATGCCCACAATGCAATCAAAGTCTGACATACCGAACACGATCAAATCTGCCTTCAACTCGTTGCCCTCAAAATAAATGAGGCAATCCGCAAGAAACTGATCGGCAATAAATGAATACAAATCTAACTGAATAAATAGCGTATACTATTTACCCACACTCATATACGCTTCTGGAAGCGGCATGATCCAACAAAGCTCGAACCAATATCCCAAAATAGCTTAGTACCTGTTGTACCTGTTTCAACAGAAAGAGCCCCCACACGGGTGAGCATACCCCATCACAATACTCATACTCATAACAATGCTTAATGGTTATAATGAGATCATAATATCACAATTAAGATTATTGAAATCTATATGAAGATGTACTCCCTGTAAAATTTTGAATCCATAGCTTTCCACGAACTGTCCCTGTTTCAATCTCACACACTTTCATAACATTCAGTATCGTTATTCACATTATGATACTCATCAACACGATAAATTCAATACCACTAGAATCTAGTATATACGCTTAATCATGAATAATTCCATGATTCAGATAATCCTTCCTATCAGTCTATCTCAATGTCAATATTCACATTGATCATGCCCAAGGCATCGTTACCCAACATCATATACTCGGATCACATACAACTACATATCCCCCTCAGATCACGTACAACTACGTATCCCCCATACCACATATATGTACATATTCATTTCTTTACTCATATATTCGGATTACAAACAATTACGTAACCACCATACTGCATATGTCATACTCAACACACAATCATTACATTCAACGATACATGATATACGAATATGTCATTATTTCATAGTATATATATTTATACCTGCTCGTACGTCACTACGTACCTAATAGTCGATGACAAGATCAAGCTATCCCGACATCTGGAGAATCATGTAGAATTTATATCAAAATCATCACTCAATATTAGCTCATTTACAACCCATTTGATATCATTCATGCACTTTCAGTCACTTCATTTATAATGCAAATGATATCATTTAAATACTTCTCAACTTAATATAATATCTTCAGTTGACAATTTAATAATATGAGCTTCATTACATAGTCAAGTCTTGCGGTCTTTAAGGTCAACTTGACTATCATGCCATTATACATATGCATATCTACTAACTTAATTAGATCATAACCATATGCATAAATTAATCTAAAAGCAGTAGTAAAACTTGGTCAAAGCAGTAGCATGATTTAATCTAGAATAACAACCATAATCAAGTAAAAAGCAGTCACAAATTCAATCCAAACCACAAGAATTTTGAGCTCATTTCAGCTGCACTATTTTATTCATTACAGCACCACCATTTCAATTAATACGCAACATCACAATTTAATCATCACTAACAGTATATTTCAACCAAAAAAAAAACAACAAAATTTAAACCCAAAAAACTGCCCAAAAATTCGAATCCAAGGAACAAGATTTTCGAACCATGGTAGCAGATTTCTGAACCAAGAACAGCCTAAAATTCTAATCAATTAACATCAGGTTTCAAACCTTAGAACAACAGAACTTGAACACTATAACAGCAAGATATCAAGCCAAAATAAAGCAGATTTTTCTTGGCCACAACAGCAAGCAATCAATCAAACTAGCAGCTGAACTTTTCGAATTAAAACAACACGCTTGAAACCAAAATGCAGCAACAATTTTCGAACCTCACTGAAATGTTCAAGCTCAACACAACCGTATGATTTTAGCCTCAAAATAGTACAAATGTCGATCCAAAATCAGCCTAGATTTGAACCACAATAATCAGCAAATTTTGAACCATTAATAGCAAAGGAATCGACCAAGAAAAATCGAACCAAAAGACAGCAAATTTCGAACCAAGCATCAACATGTGAACCAAAAAAAAAAAGCATCAGATTTTGTCCATATCAGAACAAATTTTTCCACCCTAGATCATGATTTTCGAACTAAGAGTGGCAACACGAAATTGCATGTACTTAACGTTCGATTTGGGTCTGAAAAGGTGCGAAAAATTCATCTCCTACGGCTGAGAGAGGGAGACGCACGAACAGAGAAGGGAAGAGAGGGGGGATTTCATGGTGTGTGAAAATGGAGAGAAGTTAGTCTCTAGCCCTAGATTTAATCTACATCGTCCATTTATTATTTCATACATAGAATTAATCTCCATCCCTCAATTACCATTCCACAAATTTAATAATACAAGAGTACCTTTTAAATTTAATTTACCCACAAGTTCAACCCGGAATTATTTATTCCGAATCGGACCGAAATATAATTCCCAAGACTTTAATATTCTCCTTAAATTTAATTAACAATATAAATTAAATCGTGGAATCATTTATCCCAACTCCATTCCAAAATCCGATACTCAAGAATTAAATCTCGATATTTCATATAAGTACCATAATTAAATCCAATAAAAATTATTAATTATTCCCGGACATCACAATTCTCCCCAACTAATAAAATTTCGACCTCGAAATTATAATGCATGCTTACCATCAAAGCCAACAGTAAAGTTTATGTACCGTTATACAGTTCAAGGTAATGACTTTACCATCTGTAGGATGACACTCATTCGAATCATTCCGGCTCGTACATGCGCCCCCATTACACCAACAATGATAAGACTGTAAATCACATCACTTTACCATGTTCTAACATTAGCATTCAATATCGCAATAACAACATACTAGCCATGTTCAACTTTATTTACATTTTAAAAGTTCATTCCTATAACTAACTTATCAAGAGAATTGCTAATAATTCATAAAAGCCAACACTTACAGTGTTTAGAAATCAAGCACTTCTTGTCATACTTCAGTACATGTGTACTCGCATTGGTATTCCTCGCACAAGGTCTAAATCCGCCACAGTTTACTTTCATCATAGTACACATCATATAATCACTAAATCATCAATCCATGCATATCATGCGTATATCAGAATGTATGACAATACACCAACTTTTTATCATATAAATAACCTCATACCTGTGTGGTTGCAATTGTATGGAACTTATACCAACATCATCACATCACCACCATTTTCCGTATGAAGTAGCGGTACTCTAGAGTCCTTACATATCAACCTCTCATATATCATCTCCTGGCTATTATTTGGTGCAAAGTAATTACTAGAAAACCCATTAGTAATTCTCACATATATATATCCACATTCTTCGCACCAACAGCCACAGATCATCAATATCAAGTCATGATGAATGGCCTAACATCAATATTCCTATGTCACGATTATACTCCATCCAAGGCGTCAACATCAATATCGAATAATTCGTATAATACCTTTGTAGATGGAATCATTTACAATACACAATAGCATCATAGTATCGTGCTCATCACAGTACTCACATGCTCTTAAGCATCAACTTCCGTATTTCATCACCCAATTATCATCTGTCATGGGATAAGTATAAAATAGTCTCATTAGTATTTCTCAAATACTCATAACATAACCACGTACCTTGTCATTTACGCATTTTGATATTCATAATGTTTCCATCATCGAACATTAATTCCCTGCGTCAAAAGTTTCACGCAATCCTATACACAACATGCTACATCGCACTATCACATATCTGGATGATTGAAATTCAACATAAGAATCAATTGCATGCCTCAATGGCGCAATTCATTCAATCTTTAACTCATCCTCGAAACATAATAATTTATTAATCATGAATGTTCACAATGTCCACCCACGACATTCATAGTGATCCCACGTCATCCTGTGACGTACCCATTAATCTCATGTCAACATGATCACGTTCACCTACTAATCCTACAATATACCAATCTAGCATGCTTTTCATAGTAATAAATACAATCTCAAGTGATTATCATTTTCTGTTATTCCATCTGTACAATTGATTCTCAAAATTAGTATGACTCAACTTTGATAATGCAATCAGCATCTATCAACATATGTTAACATATATTCACCTGTCAAACCAAAAGTAATAGTTTGCCTCAGTTCCTTGTTCCTTTGGTTTCAATATCCTCTTGGGCCTACATCTCATGTACCCAAGGAACAACAATAACACAATGTCCACAGCTATCTGAAATGAACACATCATCAATATGCATCGCTAGTACAATAACAATACACTAATACTCATGTTAACATATTAGCAACACATCAATATTCATCGCCTAATGACGTCACCCTAATATTCATTGCTAACACAATAGTAATATATCAATACTCATCGTCAACACTGGCATGCATAATCTCATCGCCACTATGACATCCACATCCATATAATATCCACAATCATAATGAATAAAATTACATTCTTAAAACAATAAGATGTAATAACAATTACTGTACACAGTGGATCCACGCTCGATCCTTTAAACTGTCCATGTTCTCAACATAAATATTCCACAAAATATAATTTCATATCAATACGCAATTGATATACTCATCATCAATAACATGACTGTCCAAAAATACTCATTGCCTCGACATATTAGTGGCATGAAACATCGCCATAGGACCAGCGGCACAAACCCTCGCTATAGAATCAGCGAAATAGATCATCACTATAGATATCCGGCGGTATGAATCATCACCATATAATCAGCGGAACAATCGTGGACTCAAGAGGTACTCACATGCATGTAACATTTTGTTCCTTTCGGACCCAAGATGTAGCTCACATTACATGCAGCACTTTGTTCCCGATCGCGTCGCTACGTCATGACAGCGGCATCATCGCTTCGACGTGACAGCGGCATGTATCATCGCTTCGACACGACAACGGCATCATCGCTTCGACATGATGGCGGCATCACCGCTTCGACGTGACAACGTCATTTACCATCGCTTCGACACGACAGCGGCATAATCAGAAATGTATCACTTTGTTCCGCAGGCCCAAGAGGTACTCCCATGCACGTGCCACATGCCCCGTAGGCGCAAGAGGTGACCCCGTACATGTGCACATTGTCCTTTGGACTCAAGAGGTGATTCCCATTCCGCATAATCTCACCGACATTTCCATACACCTGCATAAAGGTTAACACACAAATCCTACTACGTTACAGCTCAATAATATCCCTCGCTATGATATGACAGCGACATTAACCATCGCTTCGACATATGAGCGGCAAATATTATGATCCATCGCTGGTGATATACCCGTAGCAGGACTCTAATTGCAATACCTTTGTATGCTCAATATCAATTGAAATCTCATAATCATATGGAAATCATACCCGAATATTCCCTTGTCTGTTATCCACCATTACTGTAACGTATCATGTTTCTCATTTCCTGATTTTTTCCCCTGGAAAATCAGATTTCTCAACACTGCACATACATATACATAACATGTACACAAAACTCAACTCAATAAAACTCATTTATCCTTCTACTAGTAACAACGTCCACTTATCATCAACATTTATTACCGTCAGCGATGTCATTCATCACGCACCTAAAAAAGGCATTATCATTTTCACCATAGTCAAGCTAATGATATAAATAAAACGAGTTACCATACTCGAGGCTTTTCAACCATACCACCCACATTGTGTATGTTCATTGGTATTGCTGGTCGTTTAACAATATCATGTTCTTCGTATCTCATACGATCCTGCAATCACGATGGTTATCAATAACACCAATTTTCATTGCTTCAAATCATAAAATGCACATTGTAGGCGTCATGTCACAATGAGAGAAAACTACAATCATGCATAAAAGTATGTGATATTCATGCCTATCAACACATCCCTAGGCCATTAAACATCCCAAAGAGCTAACAACTGCTCTGATACCACTAATGTAAAGCCCTAACCCCTTAACTAGTCATTAGTGCATTTATGACGTCGTATGAGTATAAAAAAATTTCATTATTTAAAAGAATCATTACATGCTTCACATATTGTCCATGACATAAATAATACTCAGCAATAAGACTCAAGGTTCACCCATTATCATCACTATTGCACCACTTTTACATTGTGGGTTTTTATAAAAAAAATGGGCAGAGTCTCCCCATAAATTGAGCTATCCCAAAATAAAACACATCACCAAAATAACTCCCAGCCAGGGAAAGACACAATACTTAAAAGAAACCAAAATCCTAAGTAAGTTCCCAGCCAAGGAAAACACCATACTAAGAAGACATCAAAAGTGGGCTTCAACACCATTATACAGTCCATCTACATGCTTCCAGTTGCTCACATACGAGCAACAAATAAATGAATACCAATCTAACTTAATAAATAGCGTATACTATTTACCCACACTCATATACACTTCTGGAAGCGGCATGATCCAACAAAGCTCGAACCAATATCCCAAAATAGCTTAGTACCTGTTGTACCTGTTTCAACAGAAACAGCCCCCATACGGGTGAGCATACCCCATCACAATACTCATACTCATAACAATGCTTAATGGTTATAATGAGATCATAATATCACAATTAAGATTATTGAAATCTATATGAAGATGTACTCCCTGTAAAATTTTGAATCCATAGCTTTCCACGAACTGTCCCTGTTTCAATCTCACACACTTTCATAACAACAAGTTCAGTATCGTTATTCACATTATGATACTCATCAACACGATAAATTCAATACCACTAGAATCTAGTATATATGCTTAATCATGAATAATTCAATGATTCAGATAATCCTTCCTATCAGTCTATCTCATTGTCAATATTCACATTGATCATGCCCAAGGCATCGTTACCCAACATCGTATACTCGGATCACATAAAACTACGTATCCCCCTCAGATCATGTACAACTACGTATCCCCCATACCACATATATGTACATATTCATTTCTTTACTCATATATTCGGATTACATACAATTACGTAACCACCATACTGCATATGTCATACTCAACACACAATCATTACATTGAACGATACATGATATACGAATATGTCATTATTTCATAGTATATATATTTATACATGCTCGTATGTCACTACTACGTAATAGTCGATGACAAGATCAAGCTATCCCGACATCTGGAGAATCATGTAGAATTTATATCAAAATCATCACTCAATATTAGCTCATTTACAACCCATTTGATATCATTCATGCACTTTCAGTCACTTCATTTATAATGCAAATGATATCACTTAAATACTTCTCAACTTAATATAATATCTTCAGTTGACAATTTAATAATATGAGCTTCATTACATAGTCAAGTCTTGCGGTCTTTAAGGTCTACTTGACTATCATGCCATTATACATATGCATATCTAGTAACTTAATTAGATCATAACCATATGCATATACATATGCATATCTAGTAACTTAATTAGATCATAACCATATGCATAAATTAATCTAAAAGCAGTAGTAAAACTTGGTCAAAGCAGTAGCATGATTTAATCTAGAATAACAACCATAATCAAGTAAAAAGCGGTCACAAATTCAATCCAAACCACAAGAATTTTGAGCTCATTTCAGCTGCACTATTTTATTCATTACATCACCACCATTTCAATTAATACGCAACATCACAATTTAATCATCACTAACAGTATATTTTGTTGGGATATGCCCTAAGACAAATCATTAGATGGTTGTTTTGACATACAATGTTTATGATTTTATGAATGGCAATTCATTATTATATATTATTCTTTTAACTGTGCAATGTGAATTAATATATATGTTAATGTCCTTAGAATAATATTGTATTATTCATAAAGATGTCCCTAGTCAAGTATTATCATGAATAGGGATAATGATAATACGTAGAGACTAGTATGTGTTGATCGATGAATTGTTCATTGATATGAGATATCAAATCAACATATGGGTACATGTTAGAGAACAATGTACTGGACAGACCCACCATGAGAATGCAACATGGATAGTTATATGATCGTCATATGCAATTCTCATAGTGATAATAATGTATGTAATCCTTACGACTTGTGATCATCAGAGATCCCAACATAAGGAGTTATGTATCTTGATATCGTCAAACGTCACCCGTAACAGGGTAAACTATAAAGGCGAATATTGGATACACTACGAATTATGTAGAGGGATGTTGACTGATCGAGATAGGATTTGTCCCTCCTATATAACAGGAGATGTGTTTGGCCCTTGATCAAGTGAGAACGAAAATGCATGGCCATGCTCGAATGAGTCGATATGAGATATCGAGCTTATTCGTTTATTCTAGTTCTACTTGGTGATCAAGAAAAAGAGATTGAATATACGAGTATGACTATTCCATGACTCGTGTTCAATCTAAACACAAAGGACAAAGGGAAAGTTACATGGTTAATATTATCACAAGTTCTAAAGGTTATGTCGAGTCATTGACATTCTTGTAATTTGGGTAGCCTCGATGTGTTGCTAGACACCGCTCCTTGCTTGCGACATAAAATGAGATTTTATGTCACTGCCAACATTACAAGATCCTATCGGGTCGCACAAAAGATTAAATCGAGAAGGGATATTAAATTCATGGGATGAATTAAATAATTAAGAGGAGTCTTAATTAATAATCATAATGATTAAATTAAATCATGGGCTTAAGCCCATGAGGCTTTATGAAAGACTTTAATTAATCATATATAATATGATTGCAAGGTGTTTAATTGTAATGAACACTACATATCAAACCTAAACATCCATAGACTTCTCGGCCGCCTCCTCTCATCCAACAAGCTCTTCACGGCCGAAGCCTCCTCCACACGCCGCCGCCATGAGCTTTTGTTTGTTGATTGGTTGCCGTTAATCGGTTTTGAACCGAGAGTTTGGTTTTGGTTCAAGAATAAGTCTAGCAACTTGTTCTTGAACGTCCCTTATTCGTTTAATCGTGTGGATACCGTAGAGGAAAGACCTTGGAGGTGTTGCTTGTGACTCGGAGATCGTTGGACGTAGTGCACCGTGGAATCTGCTCAAACACGCTACAAGGGTGAGAATTTTGTAAACCTTCATCCGATATGATATCCTATGTATATATCCATTGTTCTAGTAATCCAAAATTTTATTCCGCTGCGTTGTATGCTCTAAGGATTACTTACAGTGGTATCAGAGCCAGGTTCAAGGCTCATATCGGATTTATGTGGTTAAACTGTTTTAATCATATTAGAATACTATTGCATGCTATTAAAACTGTTTAATTCATATATGATATGAAATAAATCGAGTTTGTGAAAATCATCGTAAAATTGTATTTGATATAATTGGCGAATAATTGTATACGATACACGAATGCGCAAAATCGAAAAGTGGCTCAAAGGTTCGGCCACTACAATCCTTTACTCTCGGCCGCCGCTTAGGAGCTAGGGTTTGGACCCTTGGCTTGAGCGTGGGCCGAGCCGCCGCACCAATTAGGATTTAGAACCCTTTTGGCTCGATAAAGTCTAAATTGGCACATGATGGTCCGAACATGGTTCAAGAGTTCATGCAATATGGCGTGTGAGACCACATGAGGGCTAGGGTTTTTGGAACTCGTGGCTCGAGATGGTCAAGCCGCCACCGCTCATGGATCGAACATGGTTGGGACCGTGACTCATGGCTAGGTTTGGAACCTTTTGGCTAGATAGACATCAAGACGGCCGGCGCGAAGGGATTAGGGTTAGGACCCACGGTTCGATAAACTAGCTGCGCCGCATGGTCACGTGGGTGACGGCCGAGTCACGGGTTAGGGTTTCGAACCCTTGGCCCATGCATGGTCCAACCTTGTGGCTAGGTTTTTCGAAAACAATCTTGGTTCATTTTAAGTCGCATAAGTTCGAGGCATGTGATGTCTCGAGCGTACGAGGATTTTTCAAAATTTTATTTTACAGTTTTAATTAGAATTAAATTTTAAAATTTTTAGAATTTAATTAATTAAATGTTAAAGCATGTTTTATGTGTTGTTTGAGCATGGTGCATGGTTATAGCCCTTTGACCTATTAGATAGGATTTGTGAATGTTTGTAATTTATAATAGGACCTGCATGTCGTGCCTTCTCTATTTTATTCTAAATGTTATCCCTCCCCTATGTTCCCCTCGAATGTGAATCGAGGAATTCTATATCTTGTAAATAGTATAGTTTATTTATTGATGGTGATCAATGAAGATGGAGCATCGTGCCAGGATGAGGAGGCCATTCACAAATTGGAGCCGAAGGAAGGTGCTTGTGAAGTTACCTTAGGTTGACTCTTAGGATTTTCTCATTGGCTTGAGAAAATCACTAGTAGGGGCTATAACCATGTCACGTTTAATTATGTATGTTGATGCATGATTTATCTTATGTTTTAGATTGATAATTGTATTTCACATATATGTAGATATGTATACAACTATATGTAGTGGACATATTTTAAATTATCAAACTAATCATGAGATCAATAAATCCCTCTAAAATATTAAGTTTTAGATGCCTTCCAAAATTAAAAGTACTCGTCAAAAACTTCGATTGTACATGTGTGGGTTTGCCAAAGCAAAGCACCGTGGCAATCTTAGTAAGGGGCGAAAGGATAAAAGTGATATCCGTTATACTTTAAATTGGGTACGACTTAACTAGGTATTCTCAATAGGATTGGAAACTTAGAGGCATGGGTTGGATAATAATTCATTTGATGAATTGAACAAAGTGTTGTTCGTCCAACTATCCAAGAATTACATGTGATGTAATTGACAAAGTGTTGTCTACCTAAATAACCGAGTGTTGGGCGATTAGCCAAAGCTAACTCAAGATTAGGCGAAATATGGATCTTGGCCACTAAAGGTTTCGAGGGTTGATATTTTTTTTAAACAAAATAGTGGAAGCATCATTTAATATAAGACCATGTTAAATGATTAAATCATAAACTTATTTTGCATATTTATATTGTAGATATCCATGGCAACTAACAATACAACAAGCACATTATCACTGCGATCGGTCCTTGAGAAGGACAAATTAAATGGGACAAATTTCCTAGACTGGCATAGGAACTTGAGGATAGTCCTCAAACAAGAAAAGAAACAATATGTCCTAGAGGAACCCTTACCTGCTGAGGAACCTCCCCTAACGGCTACAAGAGCCGATAAAGATGCTTACAAGAAGCATCAAAGTGACGCACTTGATGTTGGGTGCCTTATGCTTGCCACCATGAACTCTGAGCTTCAGAAGCAACATGAGAAAATGTAGGCGTTTGATATGATCAAGCACCTTAAGCAACTGTACCAACAACAAGCAAGACAAGAGAGGTATGACGTCTCTAAGGCGTTATTCCATTGTAGAATGGTAGAAGGAAGTCTGGTTGGAACTCATGTACTCAAGATGATTGGGTATATTGAGAATCTGGAGAAGCTGGGTTTTCCTTTGGACGAAGAGTTGGCCACTGACGTGATCTTGCAATCGTTGCCTGAAAGATTCAGTCAATTTGTCTTAAATTACAATATGATTGAAATTGAGAAGACACTACCACAGTTACTTGGCATGCTTAGAACTTTTGAAGCAAATAGCAAGAAGTCTAAACCTACAAATGTTTTTATTGTGAATAAGAACAAATGAAAGACTAAAGCTAAGAACTTCAAGAAGAACAAGAAGGTCTTTGTTAAATCTAAGCCAAAGTCATCTGCACTGAAACCAAAGGGAGGGATAGCGAAGGAAGGGAACTGTTTCCATTGCGGTGAGACCGGTCATTGGAAAAGAAACTGCAAAGTATATCTGGAGGATCTAAAGAAAGGAAGTGTGACTTCCACTTCAGGTATTTTTGTTATAGAAGTCAATTTATCTACTTCTTCATCATGGGTATTAGATACTGGATGTGGATCTCACATTTGTGTAAATGTGCAGGACCTCAAAAAGAGTAGATTGTTGGCGAAAGGCGAAGTTGATCTCCCAGTTGGAAATGGAGCAAGAGTTGCTGCATTAGCTATATGAGATTATTATTTATCTTTGCCTTCTGGTTTATCGTTGATTTTAAAAGACTGTTATTTTGTGACATCCATTACTAAAAACATAATTTCTATTTCTTGTTTAGACAAGTGTGGGTTTTCATTTATGATAAAGGACAACTGTTGTTCTATTTATTTAAATGATAAGTTTTATGCTAGTGCATAAATGGTGAATGGTCTTTATTTATTAAATCTGATATGCCTATCTATAACATAAATACTAAAAGGATTAAAAATAATGATTGTAATCCGACTTATCTCCGGTATTGTCGCTTGGGCCACATAAACGAGAACCGCATATCTAAACTTCATAAGGATGGAGTATTAGATTCATTTGATTTTGAATCATATGAAACATACGAATCTTGTTTAATGGGCAAGATGACTAAAGCCCCTTTCAAGGGACATGTTGAAAGGGCAAATGTTTTATTGGGACTAATACATAGTGATGTATGTGGACCAATAAGTACACAAGCTAGAGGTGGTTTTCAATACTTCGTTACATTTACTGATGATCTCAGTAGATATGGGTATGTGTACCTAATGAAGCATAAGCATGAAACCTTTGAAAAGTTCAAAGATTTCAAGAATAAAGTACAAAACCAACTTGGCAAAAGTATCAAAATCCTTCGATCAGATCGAGGAGGTGAATACTTAAGCCAAGAGTTTCATGACTATCTAAAGGAATGTGGGATAGTCCCACAACTCACTCCTCCGTATACTCCACAATGGAATGGTGTATCCGAGAGGAGAAATCGAACCTTGTTGGACATGGTTAGATCAATTATGAGTCATGCAGATCTTCCAATATCGTTTTGGGGACACGCTCTAGAAACAACGATTTTCTTACTGAACCGTGTTCCATCTAAATCAGTGAAAAAGACACCATATGAGATATGGACTGGGAAGCGTCCTAGTATGTCTTTAATGAAGATTTGGGGTTGTGAGGCTTTCGTTAGACGTCACGCCACTAACAAACTTGGACCCAAATCTGATAAGTGTTTATTTGTGGGGTATCCTAAGGAAACGAAAGGATACTATTTCTATTATCCCACTGAGAACAAAGTAGTTGTTGCTCGGACTGGTGTATTTCTTGAAAGAGAATTTATTTCTAGAAAAACCAGTGGGAGAAAAATAGAACTTAGTGAAGTTCAACCACAAGAAAACACTGAACCTGAGATTGAGATGGAAACAGAGCAGGCACCGCAATCTGTTGTGGAAGAAGTACCTGCTCCTCAAGAGACACAAGCCCAGCGTAGGTCTGTAAGAGAACACCGGGAGCCATAGAGATATGGATTTCTTGTGACTCAACAAGGTGACTTACTACTTATTGATGAGGATGAGCCGTCATCTTATCAACAAGCTATAATGGGCAATGATTCTGAGAAATGGCAGAGGCCATGAAATCTGAGATGGAGTCCATGTATGCAAACCAAGTATGGACTTTGGTTGATCCACCTGAAGGGGTACGACCCATAGGGTGCAAATGGATTTTCAAGAAAAAGACCGATATGTATGGTAACGTACAAACCTATAAAGGTTGGCTGGTTGCAAAAGGATTCAAACAAATTCATGGTATTGACTATGATGAAACCTTTTCACCAGTGGCCATGGTTAAATCCATAAGGATCTTACTTGCAATAGCTGCATTTCATGATTATGAAATCTGGCAGATGGATGTCAAAACAGCTTTCCTTAATGGAAATCTGCTCGAGGATGTGTACATGACACAGCCCGAGGGTTTTGTCGATCCAAAGGATGCTGGAAAGATATGCAAGCTACAACGATCCATTTATGGATTGAAGAAAGCTTCTCGGAGTTGGAATCTTCGTTTTGATGATGCAATCAAAGAGTGGTTTTATCAAAAACGAAGATGAACCTTGTGTCTACAAGAAGGTCAGTGGGAGCGTAATCATTTTCCTAGTGTTGTATGTAGATGACATACTTCTCATTGGAAATGATATCCCTGCCTTACAATCTGTAAAGATTTGGCTAGGGAACTGCTTTTCGATGAAAGACTTGGGAGAAGCCACCTATGTATTAGGAATCAAGATCTATAGAGATAGATCAAGAAGGCTTCTTGGTCTGAGTCAAAGTACATACATAGACAAAGTGCTTAAAAGGTTTAGCATGCAAGAATCAATGAAAGGATTCGTGCCTATGACACATGGTATTTATCTCTCGAAGGAACAGTGTCCTTCAACACCAGATGAGAGACAACGCATGAGTAAGATTCCACATGCGTCAGCTATTGGATCTATCATGTATGCCATGATATGTACTCGTCCCGATGTATCGTATGCTTTGAGCATGACGAGCAGATATCAAGTTGATCCAGGTGAAGGTCACTGGATTGCTGTCAAGAACATCCTGAAGTACTTGAGAAGGACTAAGGATACATTCTTGATTTATGGAGGTGAGGAAGAGCTCAATGTAATGGGTTACACTGATGCAAGCTTCCAAACTGACAAAGATGATTTTCGATCGCAATCTGGATATGTGTATTGCCTAAATGGAGGTGCTGTGAGCTGGAAGAGTTCAAAGCAAGAAACAGTAGCCGATTCTACAACGGAAGCTGAGTATATTGCTGCCTCGGATGCAACAAAGGAAGCTGTTTGGATGAGGAAGTTCATTACTGAACTTGGAGTGGTGCCTAGCATTAAAGATCCGATAGAACTCTATTGTGACAACAATGGAGCGATCGCATTGGCTAAGGAACCAAGATCTCACCAAAGATCCAAGCACATACTTAGGCGTTTCCATTTCATTCGAGAAATCGTTGAAAGGGGAGATGTTAAAATATGCAAAGTACCAACAGATGATAATGTATCTGACCCATTGACGAAGCCACTGTCACAGCTGAAGCATGATCGTCATACTAGATCTCTAGGCATTAGGTATATGTCTGAGTGGTCTTAGTGCAAGTGGGAGATTTGTTGGGATATGCCTTAAGACAAATCATTAGATGATTGTTTTGACATACAATGTTTATGATTTTATGAATGGCAATTCATTATTATATATTATTCTTTTAACTGTGCAATGTGAATTAATATATATGTTAATGTCCTTAGAATAATATTGTATTATTCTTAAAGATGTCCCTAGTCAAGTATTATCATGAATAGGGATAATGAAAATACGTAGAGACTAGTATGTGTTGATCGATGAATTGTTCATTGATATGAGATATCAAATCAACATATGGGTACATGTTAGAGAACGATGTACTGGACAGACCCACCATGAGAATGCAACATGGATAGTTATATGATCGTCATATGCAATTCTCATAGTGATAATAATGTATGTAATCCTTACGACTTGTGATCATCAGAGATCCCAACATAAGGAGTTATGTATCTTGATATCGTCAAATGTTACCCGTAACAGGGTAAACTATAAAGGCGAATATTGGATACACTACGAATTATGTAGAGGATGTTGACTGATCGAGATATGATTTGTCCCTCCTATATAATAGGAGATGTGTTTGGCCCTTGATCAAGTGAGAACTAAAATGCATGGCCATGCTCGAATGAGTCGATATGAGATATCGAGCTTATTCGTTTATTCTAGTTCTACTTGGGGATCAAGAAATAGAGATTGAATATACGAGTATGACTATTCCATGACTCGTGTTCAATCTAAACACAAAGGACAAAGGGATTAAGTTACATGGTTAATATTATCACAAGTTCTAAAGGTTATTTCGAGTCATTGACATTCTTGTAATTTGGGTAGCCTCGATGTGTTGCTAGACACCGCTTCTTGCTTGCGACATAAAATGAGATTTTATGTCGCTGCCAACATTACAAGATCCTATCGGGTCGCACAAAAGATTAAATCGAGAAGGGATATTAAATTCATGGGATGAATTAAATAATTAAGAGGAGTCTTAATTAATATTCATAATGATTAAATTAAATCATGGGCTTAAGCCCATGAGGCTTTATGAAAGCCTTTAATTAATCATATATAATATGATTGCAAGGTGTTTAATTGTAATGAACACTACATATCAAACCTAACCATCCATAGAATTCTCGGCCGCCTCCTCTCATCCAACAAGCTCTTCACGGCCGAAGCCTCCTCCACACGCCGCCGCCGTGAGCTTTTGTTTGTTGATTGGTTGCCGTTAATCGGTTTTGAACCGAGAGTTTGGTTTTGGTTCAAGAATAAGTCTAGCAACTTGTTCTTGAACGTCCCTTATTCGTTTAATCGTGTGGATACCGTAGAGGCAAGACCTTGGAGGTGTTGCTTGTGAGTCGGAGATCGTTGAACGTAGTGCACCGTGGAATCTGCTCAAACACGCTACAAGGATGAGAATTTTGTAAACCTTCATCCGATATGATATCCTATGTATAGATCCATTGTTCTAGTAATCCAAAATTTTATTCCACTGCGTTGTATGCTCTAAGGATTACTTACATATTTAACAAAAAAAAAAAAAACAAATTTAAACCCCAAAAACTGCCCAAAAATTCGAATCAAAGGAACAAGATTTCGAACCATGTTAGCAGATTTCCGAACCAAGAACAGCCTAAAAATTCTAATCAACTAACAGGAGGTTTCAAACCTTAGAACAACAGAACTTGAACACTATAACAACAAGATATCAAGCCAAAATACAGCAGATTTTTCTTGGCCAAAACAGCAAGCAATCGATCAAACTAGCAGCTGAACTTTTCGAATTAAAACAACACGCTTGAAGCCAAAATGCAGCAACAATTTTTGAACCTCACTGAAATGTTCAAGCTCAACACAACCGTATGATTTTAGCCTCAAAATAGTACAAATGTCGATCCAAAATCAGCCTAGATTTGAACCACAATAATCAGCAAATTTCGAACCATTAACAGCAAAGGAATCGAGCAAGAAAAATCGAACCAAAAGACAGCAAATTTCGAACCAAGCATCAACATGTGAACCAAAAAAACGCATCAGATTTTGTCCCTATCAGAACAAATTTTTCAACCCTAGATCATGATTTTCGAACTAAGAGTGGCAACACGAAATTACATGTACTTACCGTTCGATTTGGGTCTGAAAATGTGCGAAAAATTCATCTCCTACGGCTGAGAGAGGGAGACGCACGAACAAAGAGAAGGGAAGAGAGGGGTGATTTCATGGTGTGTGAAAATGGAGAGAAGTTAGTCTTATAAGTCTAGCCCTAGATTGAATCTACATCATCCATTTATTATTTCATACATAGAATTAATCTCCATCCCTCAATTACCATTCCACAAATTTAATAATACAAGAGTCCCTTTTAAATTTAATTTACTCACAAGTTCAACCCGGAATTATTTATTCCGAATCGGACCGAAATATAATTCCGAAGACTTTAATATTCTCCTTAAATTTAATTAACAATATAAATTAAATCGTGGAATCATTTATCCCAACTCCATTCCAAAATCTGATACTCAAGAATTAAATCTCGATATTTCATATAAGAACCATAATTAAATCCAATAAAAAATTATTAATTATTCCCGGACATCACACCGGAGCTACCGCTGTACCTGTTCCACCTGCCCCAACAGAGACAGCCTCCACACGGATGAGCATACCAATACCACCAATCCAATAATCACAATATTACATTACATAATTTACAGAATGTAAAGCGGTGAATTTAAAAGACACTCCCTGAATAGTGTCGTCCTCATACCGGATCCCCTATGCTGTCCAGTTCTCAAAATAACCGAAACCATCAAATTCCCAAAAACCAGTTAATAATTCCATTGATTAACTCAATCCGTTCACTAATTACCAATTTCCATAATTAATAAAATCCAATCATTTACAATGTTTTAGATATCACACGTATATAAACAATAGTTCCACAATCCCATTTCATCACTTGCTCAGTAGGAGCGGCATTCATAACCGATGTTCGATCCATAGCGACAACATCTCAGCCGTTGCTCGTTTCATAGCGGCACCATATAGTTCACAATACCTAGCCATTTATTGCAATTACAATATACCATGCATTCAAACAATTACGATAAGATATAAGGCCATGCTCATACGTTATACGTACCTTATAATCCGATAGCAGGAGCCAATCCTTGCCTTGCTTCAAGGTTCGTGAAATAAAGGCTATATACAGTTAATAGCTCATAAGCAATCATAAGCACATAACTACAGGCACAAGCATGTACCAGACCCCCAATTACATCATCCTATCCCGATGATTAATCACAATTATCGAACCATGCATACTACTCAAAATATCCATTTAATGTTCAATGATAATTCCTTAATCAATTGAGTAGTTCGCTTTATTAAACTTCGACCCAAACCATTTAAAGTGTACTATTCCCATTGGAATGTAAACATCGCCCCGAAAATCTACTAAACAAACTCCAATTTAAAAATCCCGATATTTTCCAAAAGTTGAAAAAAACACAAGAAACAGGGGCCACGATCGATCGTTGTTTGTCGCGATCGATCGCGATATCTTACTGCCCAAATACGTTCATTCGCGATCGATCGCTAGATCTCGCATTCGATCGGCAAGCCCTCCGTGATCGATCGCCGAGTATTCGCGATCGATCGCCGCGACTGTTCATCATCACCCAAAAACAGCGAGATGTCGCGATCGATCGGCCCCAGGCCGCGATCGATTGCGACTTGCGATTTTCTGAAAAACAGTTTGCAACAATGGTGTTTTCCACCCCAATTCAAAACCAACACCCCGAACACCTCCAACACCTCAAATACTCCAATTAAAACCAATAAAAACACCAAAACAAACTTTAAGATTTTTACCAAAATCCCCCAAAATCAAAACCCAACACAAAACTTAACCTAAAACCCTAATACCACAATCAAAATTATTGAACACCGAGTCCACTTGGTATATATAGTACAAAGGCTCAAAAATCCCGAGTCCTCCACAAATACATCATGACTCATTAAAAATCATATGTGTTCAATAATTACCTCTCAATCTCAATTTTCATTGCCAGCCCCAACACAAAGCACCCAGACCCCAGGTCCCACCAAAAACCCAATTCCATGGTTTAACACCACGATAAGAATACAATCTCATCCCATGGATCCAACGACCCCAATTACCGAATTTAAAATCCCAAGGAGTCCCAATACCTCAATTAATTAATAATTGCCATAATTAAAATCCATTAAGGATCATTACCACACCGGGATTTACACCAATAATTCCCGGGCATCACAATTATCCCACACCAATAAATTTCATCCTCGAAATTTGCAAAGACGTACTACACGTACTGCCATGACCTCTAAATCCAATCAGATCCACAACATCGATTCATGAATGCATCATGATCGAAGCACCAACCGCGAGGATACCGACCTCGCACCAAAACCTGGAATGGAGCATACCTCCCACACCATTACAATCTTAAAAAGACGTCAGCATGCCTCGATGCTAACAACCCAAGAGCAGTCAGTCAACCGTAACTGCTAGCTACTCGAATCATCCCTGATTCCAACGTAGATATCACTCCCATGATATCTCCACCACTTGGTATACGATGTCAAACACACATCATTACAACAGAGACCACTAGTAAACTACAGTATACACATACTGAACTCGGTTTCCGCCTCCAAATCCATCTCCTGTCGAGGGAGTAGTTGCACCATTTGCAACTCGGATCGGGCAACTCACGGCCACCGATCAACACAAACACATCTCCAAATATGCCTACATCCGTGTGTTCCAAGAAATCATACCTCGGTTAACACACTATCGAGACTCCACAATGCCTCGAGTTCCCATAGAGGGGGATGATAGAAAAATCAATTGCATTCTCGCCACCTGTGTCGACAATGACACCCAACAAATCCAATCCTGGCCATCCCTCGTTTACCCTAGGATTCAACAATCCTAATACATGGATGCTATCGAATTACCCAGTAATGAATTATCATGACCCCAATACGACAATTCCTATTCAGGGGAAGTCAACCGGACCTCACGATCATTATTCAGAATACATCGTGTCATTGAGGTTACTAATCTCAAGGTGCCACAATCTCTCACCAGAGATTCATCCATCCAAGCATACTAATCCGATGCTCGTTGATCGCTTATATTTTAAACAATATTTTCCAGTGTAGCGATTCTCTACCGTAAGTGCACGGTGTCAAGTTTTAGTATAATGATATGAAAAGTACGGATTGTTGATCCCACGAGGACTAGGAAATAATTACCAAAACTCCACAAGTTTAACTATATTTAGTCAACGATAACCGGTAGTGATTATTAAAATAACGTGACAAATTAACTCAATATGTAACCCAAACAATCAATGGTGAATAAGATTAATAATCAAAAGAAAATTTTATCAAGACTTTCGGTTCATCTATGTAATCCCCCATAATTCGACTATTAGTTAATAATCGAATTCAAACAATCTAAGGTGATAAGTTTTCCAAATTTATCTAATATACTCTCTCGAGTTATATTAAATCTAATATGAAAATGTAGTATGTCACTCTCGTGTACTTATTTAACAACATAATATTGTATTAAGATCCGTGAAAACTTCTAGCTTTCGATTGCTAGATATCTATAGCTATCACACGTGTATTTGACTTCATCTCTCGATATCAGTCTGAAATCCATGACATAAATCACTATATCGAATCACAATTTTACCTCTCGATCTCAATTGTAATTTACTATCATTCAAGGATGGCTAAAGCTTTTAAAGCATGAAGAACAATATATAATAATCAATCAAAACATTCAATTTAAATCATGGGTTCATACAAAGGATCCCCTAAGTCTTGATAACATACCTAGCCAACAATCTCTATCAAATAACAATGCATAAACATGTTTTGCAACATTCTAAACATTAAAATCTAATGAGAATATAGAACTAGAGTTAGAAATATGCAAATAACGAGAGGTGTTGACTCCTTGCGTTGCTCCGTCGTCCTGTCTCTTCCAAGGCATCTTCTCTTCAATGGTTATGGTGTATGGATGGTTGGAGATGAAGATGAGTGATGAAGGTTGCATGTTGTAGGGTTTATTATGAGCCAAAAAGTCCCAAAAACGTCCATGGTAATCCATATTTATGGTGGGAGGAGTTTCACCAAGTTTGGACACCAAATAACCAAGATGGAAACAAAATCCCAAATTTTACGATCGATCGATCAGCAATAATTGGCGATCGATCGCCATAACATTCTGCCTCGAGGTGATCGATCACCTCATTTGAAGCGATCGCTCGCTTTCTCTGATTTTCAGCAAATTACGATTGCGTCCCTCCATTTCCATGTTTGCTCAGTTTGGTCCTTTTTCATCATTTTAAGCATATTTCCTCCACTTTTATGTATTTGGACCTGGATTCCTGACATATACAAATATATACAACAAATAGTAATATTGTCCAAGAATCACTATAGAAACGTCCCTAATCTTATATCAAATTAAGTGTAAAAATCACACTTATCACTCGTCAAGTACCAAAATGCTGGCATTTGTATACACACACGGTATCCATGCTTAAGCACCAGCACCACATGCATACTCAATGCACTCGGCTTGAGTATCTCCAATCATACCCATGAGCCCCAAATACAACTGTCAATCTTCAGTTATTCTCACCCCATGGAGAATATTGATTGACGAACCAACTGCTAATGGTGTGAACTCCACATGAATCATCGAATCTCTCAAGGAATCTCAATAGGTATATCAACACCGCCTTCCTCGCAAGGAAAGTGTCATGAACCCATGATCCTCCAACCTCGAACCACTGTTCTGAAAACCTGGATACATTTATACCAAAATGTATCCCGGAACCAATAAATACACAACTGGTTCAGAATAGTGCATCCCTGCTACTATTACCAAAACGAAATCCGTATACACAATATATACACATTATAACGGTGCCCTGTCATAATACCATAGTACTCCACATTCCCGAGCATCTTCCCAGAGACGTCTACGTCTCACCGAAAATAGAAAGCTATTACTCAGTCCAACACCAGTAATGCTTACCATGGCTGATTCATAATCAACCCTTGATCAACAGTAGTTGTCTCCATGACAGTATGTTCAAAATCTCTCCAAGAGATACAATCAATATAGTAGTGTCGCCCCACTAACTATATCCCACAATACCGATCGTGTCCCCCATTGCATTCCATATGCAAGGATTCTCAACAAGAGCTAACCACGACTTGTTGACACTCACGTTGGTACTCCCAACAAAATTGAGCTGTCCCAGTACAAGTCCCTCAAAACATTTAACGTATAAACGTTCTCGTGAGGTATTCCCTGCCTCAATCCTCATGCCACATAGTGACTACAAGAGTCCACTATAAACCCTCATCGTATCATCATACGATTCACCAAACTCGGTTTCAATGAGCAATATAACGGCTACATCAAGCTCATTATAATACTGCAACAATACCTGGCTAGCAGATCGCTACCTCCTTAGGTTTATACCAAACCTACCAACGTATCATACGTTCCACCTCGGTATATTATACCGTTACCATCAATTAGAGTAGTGGGTCATCACCCAATTTCTCCAACACAATTGCACAACGGACATTCCAGTGTCCTTACTGTAAGAAATCCAACAAGCATGGAACGCAGCGGAATAATAAAAATTTGGATTACTAGACACCGGATCTATACATAGGGATTCATATCGGATAAAGGAATCAAAGATCTCACCCTTGTAGCGTGTTTGAGCAGATTCCACGAAGCAGCACCACGTCCAACGAGTCCTTCGAGCCACTAGCAAAACTTAGCGAGTTTTGCCTCTACGGTATCCACACGATCAAACCGGGAAGGGATAGTTTAAGAACAAGTTACTAGACTCGTTCTTAAACCGGAACAAGAAGCACACTCGATTCTAAATCGAACGATCGCCTCAATTCAACAAGTTTCTCTTCGGCTATCAAGGAAGAAACCGAGAGCTCCTTGTCACATGAAGGAGGTGGCCGTGAGCTTCTAAGTCTAGGTTAGTATAATATGAATTGTATATCAATAATAAAATATACCTTGTATTTATATTATAAGATTTAATTAAGGTTTAAGGCTTTCTTAAAGCCTCATGGGCCCAAACCCATGATTTAATTAAATCCTTATAATCTTTTAATTAAGACTCTTCTTAATTAATTAATTCATCTAATGAATTTAATTTCCCTTATCGATTTAATCTTTTGTGCGACCCGATAGGATCTTGTAATGTTGGCAGTGACATAAAATCTCATTTTATGTCGCAAACATTGAGCGGTATCTAGCAACACATCAATGCTACCCAAATTACAAGAATGTCAATGACTCGACATAACCTTTAGAACTTGTGATAATATTAACCATGTAACTTAATCCCTTTGTCCTTTGTGTTTAAATTGAACACGAGTCATGGAATAATCATACTCGTATATTCAATCTCTATTTCTTGATCCCCAAGTAGAACTAGAATAAACGAATAAGCTCGATATCTCATATCGACTCATTCGAGCATGGCCATGCATTTTAGTTCTCACTTGATCAAGGGCCAAACACATCTCCTGTTATATAGGAGGGACAAATCCTATCTCGATCAGTCAACATCCTTCTACATAATTCGAAGTGTATCCAATAGTCGCCTTTATAGTTTACCCTGTTACGGGTAACGTTTGACAATATCAAGATACATAACTCCTTATGTTGGGATCTCTGATGATCACAAGTCGTAAGGATTACATACATTATTATCACTATGAGAATTGCATATGACGATCATATAACTATCCATGTTGCATTCTCATGGTGGGTCTGTCCAGTACATCGTTCTCTAACATGTACCCATGTGTTGATTTGATATCTCATATCAATGAACAATTCATCAATCAACACATACTAGTCTCTACGTATTATCATTATCCCTATTCATGATAATACTTGACTAGGGACATCTTTAAGAATAATACAATATTATTCTAAGGACATTAACATATATATTAATTCATATTGCACAGTTAATCGAATAATATATAAAAATGAATTGCCATTCATAAAGTCATAAACATTGTATGTCTTAAACAATCATCTAATGACTTGTCTTAGGGCATATCCCAACAAATCTCACACTTGCACTAAGACCACTCAGACATATACCTAATGCCTAGAGATCTAGTATGACGATCAGGCTTCTGCTGTGACAGTGGCTTCGTCAATGGGTCAGATACGTTATCATCTGTTGGTACTTTGCATATTTTAACATCTCCCCTTTCAACAATTTCTCGAATGAAATGGAAACGCCTAAGTATGTGCTTGGATCTTTGGTGAGATCTAGATTCCTTAGCCAATGCGATCGCTCCATTGTTGTCACAATAGAGTTCTATCGGATCTTTAATGCAAGGCACCACTCCAAGTTCAGAAATGAACTTCCTAATCCAAACAGCTTCCTTTGCTGCATTCGAGGCAGCAATATACTCAGCTTCCGTTGTAGAGTCGGCTACTGTTTCTTGCTTTGAACTCTTCCAGCTCACAGCACCTCCATTTAGGCAATACACATATCCAGATTGCGATCGAAAATCATCTTTGTTGGTTTCGAAGCTTGCATCAGTGTAGCCCATTACATTGAGCTCTTCCTCACCTCCATAAATCAAGAATGTATCCTTAGTCCTTCTCAAGTACTTCAGGATGTTCTTGACAGCAATCCAGTGACCTTCACCTGGATCAACTTGATATCTGCTCGTCATGCTCAAAGCATACGATACATCGGGACGAGTACATATCATGGCATACATGATAGATCCAATAGCTGACGCATATGGAATCTTACTCATGCGTTGTCTCTCATCTGGTGTTGAAGGACACTGTTCCTTCGAGAGATATATACCATGTGTCATAGGCACGAATCCTTTCTTTGATTCTTGCATGCTAAACCTTTTTGCACTTTGTCTATGTATGTACTTTGACTTAGGCCGAGAAGCCTTCTTGATCTATCTCTATAGATCTTGATTCCTAATACATAGGTGGCTTCTCCCAAGTCTTTCATCGAAAAGCAGTTCCCTAGCCAAATCTTTACAGATTGTAAGGCAGGGATATCATTCCCAATGAGAAGTATGTCATCTACATACAACACTAGGAAAATGATTATGCTCCCACTGACCTTCTTGTAGACACAAGGTTCATCTACGTTTTTGATAAAACCAAAATCTTTGATTGCATCATCAAAACGAAGATTCCAACTCCGAGAAGCTTGCTTCAATCCATAAATGGATCGTTGTAGCTTGCATATCTTTCCAGCATCCTTTGGATCGACAAAACCCTCGGGCTGTGTCATGTACACATCCTCGAGCAGATTTCCATTAAGGAAAGCTGTTTTGACATCCATCTGCCAGATTTCATAATCATGAAACGTAGCTATTGCAAGTAAGATCCTTATGGATTTAACCATGGCCAATGGTGAAAAGGTTTCATCATAGTCAATACCATGAATTTGTTTGAATCCTTTTGCAACCGGCCGACCTTTATAGGTTTGTACATTACCATCCATATCGGTTTTTTTCTTGAAAATCCATTTGCACCTTATGGGTCGTACCCCTTCAGGTGGATCAACCAAAGTCCATACTTGGTTTGCATACATGGATTCCATCTCAGATTCATGGCCTCTTGCCATTTCTCAGAATCAGTGCCCATTATAGCTTGTTGATAAGATGACGGCTCATCCTCATCAATAAGTAGTAAGTCACCTTGTTGAGTCACAAGAAATCCATATCTCTGTGGCTCCTGGTGTTCTCTTACAGACCTACGATGGGCTTGTGTCTCTTGAGCAGGTACTTCTTCCACAACAGCTTGCGGTGCCTGCTCTGTTTCCATCTCAATCTCAGGTTCAGTGTTTTCATGTGGTTGAACTTCACTAAGTTCTATTTTTCTCCCACTGGTTTTTCTAGAAATAAATTCTCTTTCAAGAAATACACCAGTCCGAGCAACAACTACTTTGTTCTCGGTGGGATAATAGAAATAGTATCCTTTCGTTTCCTTAGGATACCCCACAAATAAACACTTATCAGATTTGGGTCCAAGTTTGTTAGTGCCGGACGTCTAACGAAAGCCTCACAACCCCAAATCTTCATAAAAGACATACTAGGACGCTTCCCAGTCCATATCTCATATGGTGTCTTTTCCACTGATTTAGATGGAACACGGTTCAGTAAGAAAATCGCTGTTTCTAGAGCGTGTCCCCAAAACGATATCGGAAGATCTGCATGACTCATCATTGATCTAACCATGTCTAACAAGGTTCGATTTCTCCTCTCGGATACACCATTCCATTGTGGAGTATACGAAGGAGTTAGTTGTGGGACTATCCCACACTCCTTTAGATAGTCATGAAACTATTGGCTTAAGTATTCACCTCCTCGATCTGATCGAAGGATTTTGATACTTTTGCCAAGTTGGTTTTGTACTTCATTCTTGAAATCTTTGAACTTTTCAAAGGTTTCATGCTTATGCTTCATTAGGTACACATACCCATATCTACTGAGGTCATCAGTAAATGTAACGAAGTATTGAAAACCACATCTAGCTTGTGTACTTATTGGTCCACATACATCACTATGTATTAGTCCCAATAAAACATTTTCCCTTTCAACATGTCCCTTGAAAGGGGCTTTAGTCATCTTTCCCATTAAACAAGATTCGCATGTTTCATATGATTCAAAATCAAATGAATCTAATACTCCATCCTTATGAAGTTTAGATATGCGGTTCTCGTTTATGTGGCCCAAACGACAATGCCAGAGAGAAGTCGGATTACAATCACTATTTTTAATCTTTTTAGTATTTATGTTATAGATATGCATATCAAGATTTAATAAATAAAGACCATTCATCATTTGTGCACTAGCATAAAACATATCATTTAAATAGAACAACAGTTGTCCTTTATCATAAATGAAGATCCACACTTGTCCAAACAAGAAATAGAAATAATGTTTTTCGTAATAGAAGGCACAAAATAACAATCTTTTAAAATCAACGATAAACCAGAAGGCAAAGATAAATGATAATCCCCTATAGTTAATGCAGCAACTCTTGCTCCATTTCCAACTCGGAGATCAACTTCGCCTTTCGCCAACAATCTATTCTTTTTGAGGTCCTGCACATTTACACAAATGTGAGATCCACATCCAGTATCTAATACCCATGATGAAGAAGTAGATAAATTGACTTCTATAACAAAAATACCTGAAGTGGAAGTCACACTTCCTTTCTTTAGATCCTCCAGATATACTTTGCAGTTTCTTTTCCAATGGCCGGTCTCACCGCAATGGAAACAGTTCCCTTCCTTCGCTATCCCTCCCTTTGGTTTCAGTGCAGATGACTTTGGCTTAGATTTAACAAAGACCTTCTTGTTCTTATTGAAGTTCTTAGCTTTAGTCTTTCCTTTGTTCTTATTCACAATAAGAAAATTTGTAGGTTTAGACTTCTTGCTATTTGCTTCAAAAGTTCTAAGCATGCCAAGTAACTGTGGTAGTGTCTTCTCAATTTCAATCATATTGTAATTTAAGACAAATTGACTGAAGCTTTCAGGCAACGATTGCAAGATCACGTCAGTGGCCAACTCTTGGTCCAAAGGAAAACCCAGCTTTTCCAGATTCTCAATATACCCAATCATCTCGAGTACATGTTGCTTCTGAAGCTCAGAGTTCATGGTGGCAAGCATAAGGCACCCAACATCAAGTGCGTCACTTTGATGCTTCTTGTAAGCATCTTTATCGGCTCTTGTAGCCGTTAGGGGAGGTTCCACAGCAGGTAAGGGTTCCTCTAGGACATATTGTTTCTTTTCTTGTTTGAGGTCTATCCTCAAGTTCCTATGCCAGTCTAGGAAATTTGTCCCATTTAATTTGTCCTTCTCAAGGACCGATCGCAGTGATAAAGTGCTTGTTACGTTGTTAGCTGCCATGGATATCTACAATATAAATATGCAAAATAAGTTTATGATTTAATCATTTAACATGGTCTTATATTAAATGATACTCCCACTATTTTGTTAAAAAAATATCAACCCTCGAAACCTTTAGTGGGCCAAGATCCATATTTCGCCTAATCTTGAGTTAGCTTTGGCTAATCGCCCAAGACTCGGTTATTTAGGTAGACAACACTTTGTCAATTACATCACATATAATTCTTGGATAGTTGGACGAACAACACTTTGTTCAATTCATCAAATGAATTATTATCCAACCCATGCCTCTAGGTTCCCAATCCTATTGAGATAACCTAGTTAAGTCATACCCAATTTAAAGTATAACGGATATCACCTTTATCCTTTCGCGCCTTACTAAGATTGCCACGGTGCTTTGCTTTGGCAAACCCACACATGTACAATCGAAGTTTTTGACGAGTACTTTTAATTTTGGAAGGCATCTAAAACTTAATATTTTAGAGGGATTTATTGATCTCATGATTCGTTTGATATTTTAAAATATGTCCACTACATATAGGTGTATACATATCTACATATATGTGTAATACAATTATCAATCTAAAACATAAGATATATCATGCATCAACATAGATAATTAAACGTGACATGGTTATAGCCCCTACTAACGATTTTCTCAAGCCAATGAGAAAATCCTAAGAGTCAACCTAAGGTAACTTCACAAGCACCTTCCTTTGGCTCCAATTTGTGAATGACCTCCTCATCCCGGCACGATGCTCCATCTTCATTGATCACCATCAACAATTAAACTATACTATTTACAAGATATAGAATACCTCGATTCACATTCGAGGGGAACATAGGGGAGGGATAACATTTAGAATAAAATAGAGAAGGCACGACACGCAGGTCGTATTATAAATTACAAACATTCACAAATCCTATCTAATAGGTGCACCATGCTCAAACAACACATAAAGCATGCTTTAACATTTAATTAATTAAATTCTAAACATTTTAAATTTAATTCAAATTAAAACTGTAAAATAGAATTTTGAAAAATTATCGTACGCTCGGGACATCACATGCCACGAACTTAATGCGACTTAAAAGGAATCAAGATGGTTTTCGAAAAACCCTAGCTAAAAGGCGACGACGGCCGAGCCCATGCACGGCTGCTAGGGTTCGAAACCCTAGCCGTCATGAGCTAGCCGTCATGAGCCAATGGGTTCTAAACCTTAGCAAAGGGGCGACGATGGCCGAGCCCATGCACGGCTACTAGGGTTCGCAACCCTAGCCGTCATGAGCTAGCCGTCACGAGCCAATGGGTTCTAAACCCTAATCAAGTTTCGACACTTCCATGCACAATTATTAGCCACAACGGCTAAACCATCTCAAGTCAAGGGTTCGAAAACCCTAGCCCTCATGTGGCTAGCCGTGTGTCATTTGTGATGGTGATGGCCGAACCCACGTGATATATGGTTCGATTTTAGCCTTCTTGTATCATATACAATAATTCGCCAAGTTATATCAAATATAATTTCATGACAATTTCACAAATTCAATTTAATTCATATCATATATGAATTATACAGTTTTAAAGCATGCAATACAAATCTAAATATGATTAAACTATTTAACCACATAAATCCGATATGAGCCTTGTACACGGCTCTGATACAACTGTAAGAAATCCAACAAGCATGGAACGCAGCGGAATAATAAAAATTTGGATTACTAGACACCGGATCTATACATAGGGATTCATATCGGATAAAGGAATCAAAGGTCTCACCCTTGTAGCGTGTTTGAGCAGATTCCACGAAGCATCACCACGTCCAACGAGTCCTTCGAGCCACTAGCAAAACTTAGCGAGTTTTACCTCTACGGTATCCACACGATCAAATCGGGAAGGGATAGTTTAAGAACAAGTTGCTAGACTCGTTCTTAAACCGGAACAAGAAGCACACTCGATTCTAAATCGAACGATCGCCTCAATTCAACAAGTTTCTCTTCGGCTATCAAGGAAGAAACCGAGAGCTCCTTGTCACGTGAAGGAGGCGGTCGTGAGCTTCTAAGTCTAGGTTAGTATAATATGAATTGTATATCAATAATAAAACATAACCTTGTATTTATATTATAAGATTTAATTAAGGTTTAAGGCTTTCTTAAAGCCTCATGGGCCCAAACCCATGATTTAATTAAATCCTTATAATCTTTTAGTTAAGACTCTTCTTAATTAATTAATTCATCTAATGAATTTAATTTCCCTTATCGATTTAATCTTTTGTGCGACCCGATAGGATCTTGTAATGTTGACAGTGACATAAAATCTCATTTTATATTGCAAGCATTGAGCGGTATCTAGCAACACATCAATGCTACCCAAATTACAAGAATGTCTATGACTCGACATAACCTTTAGAATTGTGATAATATTAACCATGTAACTTAATCCCTTTGTCCTTTGTGTTTAGATTGAACACGAGTCATGGAATAGTCATACTCGTATATTCAATCTCTATTTCTTGATCCCCAAGTAGAACTAGAGTAAACGAATAAGCTCGATATCTCATATCGACTCATTCGAGCATGGCCATGCATTTTAGTTCTCACTTGATCAAGGGCCAAACACATCTCCTTTCATATAGAAGGGACAAATCCTATCTCGATCAGTCAACATCCCTCTACATAATTCGTAGTGTATCCAATAGTCGCCTTTATAGTTTACCCTGTTACGGGTAACGTTTGACAATATCAAGATACATAACTCCTTATGTTGGGATCTCTGATGATCACAAGTCGTAAGGATTACATACATTATTATCACTATGAGAATTAGATATGACGATCATATAACTATCCATGTTGCATTCTCATGGTGGTCTGTCCAGTACATCGTTCTCTAACATGTACCCATGTGTTGATTTGATATCTCATATCAATGAACAATTCATCAATCAACACATACTAGTCTCTACGTATTATCATTATCCCTATTCATGATAATACTTGACTAGGGACATCTTTAAGAATAATACAATATTATTCTAAGGACATTAACATATATATTAATTCATATTGCACAGTTAATCGAATAATATATAATAATGAATTGCCATTCATAAAATCATAAACATTGTATGTCTTAAACAATCATCTAATGACTTGTCTTAGGGCATATCCCAACACTTACTCAACCACAATGTGATCCAAATCGATTAGGATTTATTCCACACCTTCATGTGTGGGTGTGACCATGTCCAGCATACTTCACATTGGTATAAGCAAGTAGTTTCTTAAATAACTACTCTTACCATAAGTCACTTGGCCATAGCCATCCTAACGAGTATACCCGAATGTACCTCTACTAGTAAAATATTTACCGCAAATACGTGATACGGTACGTTTACCTGTACGGCGCATCCATTTATTCATCAAGCAAACCTGCTCGGCATAATGGTCTCGTCAACCGGTGACGTAGACACCACCTTGTGCCCACCATTGGCACTCCAACCATACGACTAAATACATATACCTAAATGTATTCTTCATCGTAACGATGACACACGTCCAAATAGAATATCCAATATGTCATCGTCATCCTGTGACGGTACATGTCAACATATGACATCCACAATAACATCGTCAACCCGTGACGGTACATGTCAATAAATGACATCCACAATAACATCGTCAATCCGTGACGGTACATGTCAATACATTACATCCACAATAATGCTAACAAGATAGTAAAATAACATAAATCATCGCTAACAAGATAGCGGCATATCTGTATTCATCGCCCAACAACGATGCGCAATCAACACTCATCGCTCGAAAGCGGCATAATCCCATGCTACGTACATAGAAACATAACACATCGCTATAGAATCAGCGACATAAGCCCTCGCTATAGAATCAGCGGCATGAAACTTCGCTATACGATCAGCGGCATAAACCCTCACCGTAGAATCAGCGGCATAAATCATCGCTATAATATATCCGGCGGCATGAACCATCGCCATAGAACTAGCCGAATGAACCATCGCTATATCTATCCGGCGGCATGAGCCATCGCCATAGAACTAGCAGAATGAATCATCACTATATATACCCAGCGGCATTAACCATCGCCATAGAACTAGCGGCATGAACCATCGCCATAGAACTAGCGGCATGATATCCCTCGCTATAATATGACAGCTTCGTGTTCTTCGCTTCTACATATTAGCGGCAAATATCCTTCATCGCTATATGAGATCCCTCGCTTCGACATACCTGAGGCATAATATCCCTTGCAATAATATGGCAGCGGCGTGTTCTTTGCTTCTACATATTAGCGACAAATATTCTTCATCGCTATGGTATGACAGCGGCATTAATACCCCTCGCTTCGACATATCAGCGGCATAATATCCCTCGCTATACTCTGACAATGGCGTGTTCTTCGCTTTTACATATTAGCGGCAAATATTCTTCATCGTTATGATATGATAGCGGCAAGTATTCCATCACATAATACCCCTCGCTTTGACATGACTGCATCATCAATACCCCTCGCTTTTACATATCAGCGACATAATATCCCTCGGTATAATATGACAGCGGCGTGTTCTTTGCTTCTACATATTTGCGACAAATATTCTTCATCGCTCGCCATGAAAGCGGCAAGTATTCTTCTTGATATCTCATCATACTTGTATCAATACAAAGATATCAATATGCGTAGTTAATACCATAGTTCACAAATCCTACTACGTTATATCGGCAGCTCAATGATATCCCTTGCTTCTACATATCAGCGACCCTTGCTACGATATGACAGCGGTAAATATCCTGATACATCGCTAGCCGATATACCCGTAGCTCATGTGTAAAATGCACATACCTGTACCCCATAATCATAGGGTAATCATACCAGATTGTGACATTGTCTGTATTATCCACCATTTCCTATTCTCAGACAGCGTACCCAGTTTCCCTGATTTTCCTACAAAATCAGATTCCCCAGCACTTACTACAGCAAGTGCCAAACATTACCGTTATGTCATCCCATCGTATCTCATATGATCCCTGCAACCACCATGTTTAGTGTAAGGCCCCGATGCTAATTAATCCGATTAACGATGTTTAAGCGAACCCGGATAATTAAAAGTACAAACTTGAAGTAAGGTATTCCGGACCACGATAATTAGTGGAACATGCTTTAGTGCATGAGCATGTGCATGATCACATGGCACTTGGAGAACACTTGGAGAACACATGCCACTACTTAATTTACCTCATGTTTAATACATGATTTTGGACCATTAATCTTGCAAGATAACTATGTATTGACACATGGATTCCACAATACATCAAATGAATTGAAAAGCACACAAATTGGCATAGGAAGCCACACGCATGCCTTGCATTTCAGATTTGGGATTCTTATTTGTTTACTAGCCCTTTCTCTCTCTTTAAAATAAAATTCTCCTCCTTCTCTCCTCTAGCAATTTCGAAAATTGCAGCTCTTTTCCTACCAAAATCCTTTTGAAATTGTGAGTGCATGTCACATGCAAAGATGGTTTTGAATGCTACTCGTCTTGAGGAACAAGATGTACCAAGAATTTTCAAGTTTGGAGCAAGAAGATGCAAGATTTTTGAGTAGCAGCAGATTTGGGGTAGGATTTTCGATCATGGCTCGTTTTTGTGGATGATCAAGCTTTAACTCTTGAAGATAAGTGAAGTTATATCATCATACTTGATTTTTATCTAGTTGCATCTAGGATTGAGGGTCGAACCATGGTGGTTATTCATGAAAAGTTGCTGTCAAAACGGTTCAGCTAGTAGGCAGTGCACTTATAGTCTGGTATTTCGAGTTTTATGCATGGTTAAACATCGAATTTAAAGATAACGCCTATGATAATGAGTTGTAGTATTTTGTCTTTGCTTTACTTGGCCACCAAAATAAGTTAATTTGGAGTTAAGATGAAAAAGTTATGGTCATTTTACCAAAATGTGTAAAATCTGGAAATTCAGTGCATTCAAGTTTCATGCAGTGTGTTCTTCGAATTTCTGGGAATAAATGGCTACGAATTTGAAGTTTTAGCTTCTAATAAGAGTTGTAGTATTCGAAGTTAACTTGCATTTGGAATTGACCTCACTCAATTTGGAGTTCATATCAAGCTAAATTAGACCCATATAATTTGGTTTAGTATTGGAAAATTTATGAGCCAATTACTATGAGCATGTAAGCTGAAATTTTAAGAAATTCTCAAAGGGTCAATATTTAGATATAAACTTGATGTTGGAAATAATTGAACACTTTGATGATATAATTGAGGTATAAATGACCAGGTTAACAGATCTCGATGTTGATTCGAGGAGTACTCTGTAGATATAGCATTGGTCCGAGGTACGTTGAAATGAGTTTTGTCATGACGTCTGGCAAAGACGTGTAATGATGCTAATGTATGACCTTATATGTCATTATTTGATTTATATGACTTATTTATCACTAAAAGATTCTTGTGTGACTATATGATAAATGGAGATGCATAGAATTTCATGATATGTGAATTACATGATATATATATACATTTTCACATGAGATTTATGACATGTTGAATTGCATATGTCATATGATGCATAGATGAATACATGGGCATATCATATTGATCTATCCAATCCTTTGATACCCTTGTTGATGATTGAGTTGATTTACTCTGAGTGTCGGGGACGACGAGCACGGCGATGACAGGCAGTATAGGTAGCAACTGTAGTCACGCGCGTGTCACGGACCTAGACACGAGGGATGGATGAGCACATCACATAGGATGAGTCTCCTAGCGTAATGTGCGTGTGTTGTCACCCTCTGCTCGAGCTGATATTATTAGATGATACCTTCCTTTGGACTCCGATATTTGGTATCTTGAGATTCTATTCTTTGTACCCATTCATACATCACATTCATACATGGTATGCATTGCATGATACTTTGTCATTCTTGACATGATTCTATTTATTTCTCGTACTGGGTTCTGACCCCCTTCGCGGGGGGCTATCATGTCTTTGTTGTATGGGCATGACAGGTGGTACAAGTAGACATATTGCGGATGTTCGAGGTGAAGCATCGATGAATACCGGAGCTCCTTGAGAGCGAGCTCAGGTTATGTTTTATGTTTTGAATCCCAGTAGTTGTTAGAGTATTTTGACTTCTGTTTTAAATTTACCGGGGTATGCCCCGAGTATCTGTATTTTAATTATGCTACTACCGGTTGATGTTATACTTGGTAATTATGTTATGATCAACATGTTAAATTGGAAACTGGAATTATATATTTTCAGTATATATGTATCACCTAAAAGCGAAAAATTTTAGGGCCGTTTGACAAGACATTTGAAATAAATCTTCTGCTGTTTATGCAAATAATCATTATGTGTTCATTAAACACCACATTAGGATCGGCCCTCACATTATGGTATCAGAGCATATATCTGGGATATGCTCGAATTAGAGTTAGGACACTGAATATAGACACAAATGAATTGTTTGTGCATGTGTCTGACTATGTGATTTTATCTGCTCTTAACTGCTATGTTTACATGTTCGATAATGAGATGTTACATTTGTAATGGATTATTAAGCAGGGATAATTAGATGTCATATCTCTGACTATTTTAATATGCTGAGTTGCATAGAATCTAGAGAATTTGAATGCCGAGTTGCATAGAATCTAGAAAATTTGAATGTTGAGTTGCATACAATCTAGAGAATTTGAGAATTTTATCTGTTAGCACTGATAGTTGCTGATAGGATGTTGATATAGAATAAGTAATGAGAACATGTCTGACTTGAGATTTATGTTTTGATTTATGATGGACAGTTACTGTTTGGACAGGTCGCAGTGTTATGAACTGTAAGAGCTGTTTAGCGAACCTGTAGGTACTGCACACTGTTAATTGAACTATAACATAGTGATAATTATTGGGAATTTTATTTATCACTTTGAGACTTAATCCTTGTGAATAGTGGGATGACACTTTGTGTCGATTGACATCAGGAATTTCAGTCTGAAAGACCAATGTTATACGTATGAGTTTAAGTCAAAACCTGTGCACGTTAAGATGATAATTTAGATTGAAATAGCAATATTTCAATTGAAGAATAGAGTATAGTTGTTGTGAGAAACAACGAGAATTGGTTTGAATGAGGACTTGGATTTGGGGACTGTCGTAATTCAGTTCCAGTTTTTGTGTCCGAACTATGAATAAATACTACAATATGAACTCTTCTAGATGATAGTATGTGATGACCAGGGATTATAGGTGTTAATCCCGTAGTGTTAATAATCCCTAAAGTGGTTTTACGTGGCGATTTGGAGTTTAATCGAGGTGTTGGGCCTTCTGGGCTCGTTTAATTGGGTAGTTGGGATAGTTGGATCCAGAGGTTGAGATTGTATTCACATTACGGTGTAAAACCTAAGAGTTGGGTTTTTGATGTGTCTCGGAATCTCGGGTGCTATGTGAGCACCGGTAGGGGGTTTTGGAGTTAGAGAGAGAGTTTTTGAAAACAGATGATTTTTAATGAATCACGATGTATTTGTGGGGCTATTAATTTTTCGGGGTATTTTTGCTATAAATACCAATTGAACCCAAAATTTTAAATAAGAATTTCATTTCAGCCCTCACATTTTCTCTCTCTCTCCCGCGCGCCCCTCTTCCCGTCAGCCCTGCACCCCGCGACTTCCAGCGCTTCGCCCGCCGCCGTCCGGCCGCCGTTCGGCGCGTCCGACCTACCCACGGCTTCGTCTCGTCCAGGCGCTCATTTCCCCTCCGTCAATTTGAAGTTTCATCGCGATTTGAAGTCGAATTTTACAGAAGTGCGCCGATCCCCAAATTCTAGGGTTATCGATTTTGGTCGATTTTGCTTCCGATTTTCGATTAGGTAACGTTCTTTACCCCTTTTTCGTCCCTCTCATGTTATTCCCTGCTAAATTTGGAGGTATTGTGTTCGAATTTAAGGATTGAGTTCGAATTTGAGGATGTTGTTTCGAATTTCTTGATGTGTGGGGGTTTATGTTCGATTTTGGGGATTGTTGGCATGAGGATGATAATTCTTGTTAGGATTCGATTTATTCATGCTTAAATGAATTATGATGCTTAAGTGGGATCGAATTAAGATGTTATGGTTCGAATTTGCCCTAATTTGGTGAGGGTTTGATTTCGAATTTTGGGGATTTTGGCTATGGGTTGATGATTCATGTTAGGGATCATTTATTACATGTTTTAGATGATTTATGATGCTTGGTTGGGTTCGAATGGTGATGCTAGGGTTCGAATTATTGAAGGTGTTCTTGGGCAATTTTTCGATATGTCGCATTCGTTTTCCCTCCCTGCATGTACCCTGCCCCGGGTCTTTTAAATGATTTATTGTCGTGTGTTGACAATATTCTGAGGGTTATGAATGTGCTTGAGCATGGGTTACATGTTCGTAAATAATTGTGAATTATTTATCGTTTTAGCACATCGTTTCTCGGGGCATGGAACTCGAGCAAGGTTTGGCTCGGACTTCGAGGATTTAAGGTACGTTTAGCGTACGAGCATAGTTTTAAATGATGTTTTACAAGTACGATGCATGATCTAAAATACATGAAATGCTTTGCTATGATGGTATCGGGACTCGGTTACGATATGTTGATTCACATAGTGGAACGTTCAGTGCCGCTATGAAGCGAGCCAATCATGAGGTGTGGTTGCTACGGAGCAAACACCCATAGTATGACGTTACCTTGAAGTAAGAAATGAAAATGTGGTATTTGATTAGATATCTAGGATATCTGTATTTTATTCCCTATTGGTAATAATAGGAACAGAGACGTAGTTAATCAGAGAAGTGATTAACCAGTATCGGAAGTTAAGGAAATACCAATATGATATCTAGAATTATGATAATTGCTAGATAAAGTAAGATGTTATGAAACGATGTTATGAAAAGATGTTATGAAATGATGTTATGAAAAGATGTTATGAAAAGATGTTATGAAATGATGTTATGAAATGATGTTATGAAATGATGTTATGAAATGATGTTATGAAAAGATGTTATGAAATGATGTTATGAAATGATGTTATGAAATGTTGCTAATCATTGCTAGTTAAAGTAAGATGTTATGAAATGTTGTTAATTTGAACTGGCTAGGGTTAACCAATGTGATGATTAACTGCATATTCAGGATTTGATGATTTATCTGTTTTGAGAACAGGATTATTACAGGGGTACGCTATGATGAGGGTGATACCATCCAGGAAGTATCACATATGTTCCACAATATTTATATTTTCGTAAATTATGTATTATGTCATTATGATTATGAAATTGTGGAATTGGTATGCTCACCCCGTTGGGGGCTGTCTCTGTTGGGGCAGGTGAACAGGTACATCGATGGCTTTGGAGATGAGCTCAAGCTGTTGATTGGATGTACTCCCAGGATCGTGGTACCAGGGCTTGATGAAGCACGGTATCGTATAAAGTACTCATACGCCCATGAGGGTTATATACATATTCATGATGCTCGCATGTGAGCAAGATTATACTTGTGTATGGGTTGTATGTAAAGGCATGAGCCTTTCTCTCTCTTTCATTCCATGTTGCATGCAATTAGAGGTAGAATTGCTAAATGATAAGAGAGTCATTAGTGTATTGTGGGTGTTGAAACCCACTTTTGTTGTCATGTGTGTGGTATCTTCCCTGGCTGGGAATTTACTTGACATTACTGTATTCTGATGAGTATTATGTTTTCCCTGGCCGGGAATTATGTTATGTGCTGTGCTTTTATTTCGGGATAGCTCTATTTATGGGGAGACTCTGCCCAAATTTTTATAAAAGTCCACAAGTAAGAAGTGGTGTAATGGGCAAGCTCTATGAGTCTATTGTTGTTAGGATGATGAGCTTATAACACTGTATGTTAAAGAAAATTTTGTGTTGCCATTCAACGGTAAAGTATCATCTGAGTTTCCCGAATAATTTTATTGAAAGCTTATGCCACACATTAATGATTAATACACTAATCAAGGGTTAAGTTTATGGGGTCCTTACATTAGTGGTATCAGAGCAGTGGTTGCTCATTGGGGCTGTTAAGGGCCTAGGAAGTTATTGATAGCACATATTTATGCATGATGGCATTAATGTTATACGACATGACTAATTGTTTATGTGCTTATATGATATGAAAAGTGGTATTGCTAACCATTGTGGTTGCAGGAATCGTGTGGAACACGATAGGATGGCATTAATAGCGATGTCTAACACTCTATATGCTACGTGCCAAGGAATCTGATTTTGGAAGAAAATCAGGGAAAAGAAAGATATGATGTATTGTCTGAGGACAGACTGGGTAGACAACCGACAGTGGAATACTTCGGTATGGTCTCAATTATTATTGAATATACTAATGCGTTTGTTCATGTAATGTTCAAGCGAGGAAGGTACGTAAGACGCGTACGGGCATCGGACGGTAACACATATCCTTATACTACAACTGTGCTTTTATTGCATGAGTATTCACGATGAAATGATGATGTTTATATGATGATGTGTATACGATGATGTTATACGATGTTTATACGATGAGGCTTATACGATGTTTATATGATGATGATTATGATAAGTAAGTTTATGATGATGTTTACGATAAGTAAAGACGATATGATGTTTATGATGATGATAATGATAAGTAAGTTTATGATGATGTTTACGATGAGTAAATATGATATGATGTTTATGATGATGATTATGGGGAATAAGTTTACAATGATGATGTTTATACGACGTTTTTATGATGATTATTATACGATGCTTATATGATAATGTTTACATGATGTTATTGTGGTAAGGTGCCACGGGGTAAGGTGCCCCACATGGTAAGTAGCCATGCGATGTTATTGTGGTAAGGTGCCACGGGGTAAGGTGCCCCACATGGTAAGTAGCCATGCGATGTTATTGTGGTAAGGTGCCACGGGGTAAGGTGCCCCACATGGTAAGTAGCCATGCGATGATATTGTGGTAAGGTGCCACGGGGTAAGGTGCCCCACATGGTAAGTAGCCATGCGATGTTATTGTGGTAAGATGCCACGGGGTAAGATGCCCATATGGTAAGAGGCCATACGATATTATTATGTGGATTTACGATGACTCATTCTTTTATGATGATTGGCGATGGTTCTTTCCGCCAGATGTATGATAGCGATGCCTCATTCCGCTATATTGATTGGCGATGGTTCTTTCCGCCAGATGTATGATAGCGATGCCTCTCATTCCGCTATATTGATGGGCGATGGTTCTTTCCGCCAGATGTATGATAGCGATGGGTCATTCCGCTATATTGATGGGCGATGGTTCTTTCCGCCAGATGTATGATAGCGATGGCTCATTCCGCTATATTGATTGGCGATGGTTCTTTCCGCCAGATGTATGATAGCGATGCCTCATTCCGCTATATTGATGGGCGATGGTTCTTTCCGCCAGATGTATGATAGCGATGGCTCATTCCGCTATATTGATTGGCGATGGTTCTTTCCGCCAGATGTATTGATGACGATGCCTCTTTCCGCTATTATGTGGACGATGATTCATACTCAGGTGTATAGCGAGGTTTCATGCCACCTATTATATGACGAGGTATCATGCCGTCGATTCTATAGCGATGGACTGTACCGCTATATATTCAGCACAGGATTTTGGCCGCCTTCGAGCGATAGGTGCTGATTACGTATTATTATGGAGCGACGGAGATAGGTATGCCGCTATCTTGTTAGCGATGAGGTATGAGATATTGCTATTTTATTAGCATTATTATTGCTGGTATGCGTTGATATGCATGTTTTATTATGACTATTTACTAGCATGATGATGGATGACATATGTTGATGTACATGGACCGTCACGAGTTGACTAGGTCATTTAGATGTCATTGTTGACTTGTATCGTCACTAGTTGACGATACCTTAGATGCCATGAGTGGGCATGTGTCGTCACGGGATGGCGATGACGATAGTGCAGGAGATGTCTTATTAGACATGCATCATCGTTACGATGAACAATGCGTTGAGTATACGTTTTCAGTTGTATGCCTTCGGTGCCAGTGTCGGGCACAAGGAGGTGTGTGCGTCATCAATTGACGTGACCCTTATACCGAGCGGGTTGCTCGAAGAATGGATGGACGCGCTGTACATGTGATTGTACCGCAGAAATTGTTTGAGGTAATCATATTTCGAGTGGTGATACCCTTGAGGTATGCTCGTTGGAATGGCTTTTTGGCCATGTTTTTGACGACAGGAGTAATCGTGGAGGAATTACTCGCTTTCTATTGATATGACATGTGGTAGACATGGTCACACCACCCATGAGGATGTAAGATGGGTCCTAAGGGAGTAGGATCAGGTTATGTTAAGTACATGGGGACATTGAAGTGTCCACGGTATATCAGCATTGGAGGAATGTTGGGTAAAGACCCACTACTCTATTGATTGTTCTTCCCATGGTATGGTATGCCGTGTGGAAACGTCCATCTGATTGGTAGGTTTGAGGTGAACCTAGTGAGACAGCGATTAGTTTGTCTGCCGCGTGTGTGCAGCACCATGATGGGCTTGCTAGAGCCGTTATACTGCTCGTTGGAACCAAGTTTGGCAAATCGTAAGGTGATACGAAGTGGATTGTGGTGAACTCTGGTAGTCACCACGTCATTTGAAGTTGAGGTTGAGTATGCCTCACTGAAACGTATATATGTTTATGTTTAAATCTTGGGGAGACTTGTCTGGACAGCTCGTGATGTGAAGTACCAACGAGAGAGTCGTCAAGTCGTCGTTGATTCGATCTGAGAATCCATGTATTTGAGTTGCAATGATGCGACTGCTCCTTCGATAGAGGAGGTTTGAAAGTGGAAACCAGGTTTGGTATGTGTACACCGTGGAATACTAGTGTTTCCCTCGTAACGATGTATGTTGGACATCGTGAGTCATGATAAGAGATGTCAAGGAATGAAATCTACGATGGAATCAGGAGCGATTCGAATCCTTACAGTTTCAGTTGACTAACTGCTTTTGGATTATTAGCGTTGAGCTGTGCTGACGCTCTTTGACGTTATGATGGATTTGGAAGTCTGTTACACTCCAGAGTTTGACACGAGGTCAACGTTCTCACGGTTGATGTGTCATTCAGGATGCGTTCTTACTGGTTGTATTAGAACGAAGGATGACTGTCCGATCTACAGTCGTAAGTATAGGTTGTTTTTCAGTCATGAGAGACTGACTTTTGGGATGACCCGCATCGAGGTACGTTTTGCCTCTTAGGTGATATGTTGGTTTTGGTAAGTCGCTCTGTTTCAGAGTTTGATGATAGGTAAGCATCCTCGCGTTTATTAATACGATTCTGATATGGTCAGGAATCGAGGTTATGGCTTCATGTTGTTGTGTAGCCTGGGTGTTACGTGATACACCAGTGCTAATTTCGAGGACGAAATTCTTTTAGTGGGGGATATTGTGATGACCAGGGATTATAGGTGTTAATCCCGTAGTGTTAATAATCCCTAAAGTGGTTTTACGTGGCGATTTGGAGTTTAATCGAGGTGTTGGGCCTTCTGGGCTCGTTTAATTGGGTAGTTGGGATCGTTGGATCCAGAGGTTGAGATTGTATTCACATTACGGTGTAAAACCTAAGAGTTGGGTTTTTGATGTGTCTCGGAATCTCGGGTGCTATGTGAGCACCGGTAGGGGGTTTTGGAGTTAGAGAGAGAGTTTTTGAAAACAGATGATTTTTAATGAATCACGATGTATTTGTGGGGCTATTAATTTTTCGGGGTATTTTTGCTATAAATACCAATTGAACCCAAAATTTTAAATAAGAATTTCATTTCAGCCCTCACATTTTCTCTCTCTCTCCCGCGCGCCCCTCTTCCCGTCAGCCCTGCACCCCGCGACTTCCAGCGCTTCGCCCGCCGCCGTCCGGCCGCCGTTCGGCGCGTCCGACCTACCCACGGCTTCGTCTCGTCCAGGCGCTCATTTCCCCTCCGTCAATTTGAAGTTTCATCGCGATTTGAAGTCGAATTTTACAGAAGTGCGCCGATCCCCAAATTCTAGGGTTATCGATTTTGGTCGATTTTGCTTCCGATTTTCGATTAGGTAACGTTCTTTACCCCTTTTTCGTCCCTCTCATGTTATTCCCTGCTAAATTTGGAGGTATTGTGTTCGAATTTAAGGATTGAGTTCGAATTTGAGGATGTTGTTTCGAATTTCTTGATGTGTGGGGGTTTATGTTCGATTTTGGGGATTGTTGGCATGAGGATGATAATTCTTGTTAGGATTCGATTTATTCATGCTTAAATGAATTATGATGCTTAAGTGGGATCGAATTAAGATGTTATGGTTCGAATTTGCCCTAATTTGGTGAGGGTTTGATTTCGAATTTTGGGGATTTTGGCTATGGGTTGATGATTCATGTTAGGGATCATTTATTACATGTTTTAGATGATTTATGATGCTTGGTTGGGTTCGAATGGTGATGCTAGGGTTCGAATTATTGAAGGTGTTCTTGGGCAATTTTTCGATATGTCGCATTCGTTTTCCCTCCCTGCATGTACCCTGCCCCGGGTCTTTTAAATGATTTATTGTCGTGTGTTGACAATATTCTGAGGGTTATGAATGTGCTTGAGCATGGGTTACATGTTCGTAAATAATTGTGAATTATTTATCGTTTTAGCACATCGTTTCTCGGGGCATGGAACTCGAGCAAGGTTTGGCTCGGACTTCGAGGATTTAAGGTACGTTTAGCGTACGAGCATAGTTTAAATGATATTTTACAAGTACGATGCATGATCTAAAATACATGAAATGCTTTGCTATGATGGTATCGGGACTCGGTTACGATATGTTGATTCACATAGTGGAACGTTCAGTGCCGCTATGAAGCGAGCCAATCATGAGGTGTGGTTGCTACGGAGCAAACACCCATAGTATGACGTTACCTTGAAGTAAGAAATGAAAATGTGGTATTTGATTAGATATCTAGGATATCTGTATTTTATTCCCTATTGGTAATAATAGGAACAGAGACGTAGTTAATCAGAGAAGTGATTAACCAGTATCGGAAGTTAAGGAAATACCAATATGATATCTAGAATTATGATAATTGCTAGATAAAGTAAGATGTTATGAAACGATGTTATGAAAAGATGTTATGAAATGATGTTATGAAAAGATGTTATGAAAAGATGTTATGAAATGATGTTATGAAATGATGTTATGAAATGATGTTATGAAAAGATGTTATGAAATGATGTTATGAAAAGATGTTATGAAATGATGTTATGAAATGATGTTATGAAATGATGTTATGAAATGTTGCTAATCATTGCTAGTTAAAGTAAGATGTTATGAAATGTTGTTAATTTGAACTGGCTAGGGTTAACCAATGTGATGATTAACTGCATATTCAGGATTTGATGATTTATCTGTTTTGAGAACAGGATTATTACAGGGGTACGCTATGATGAGGGTGATACCATCCAGGAAGTATCACATATGTTCCACAATATTTACATTTTCGTAAATTATGTATTATGTCATTATGATTATGAAATTGTGGAATTGGTATGCTCACCCCGTTGGGGTTGTCTCTGTTGGGGCAGGTGAACAGGTACATCGATGGCTTTGGAGATGAGCTCAAGCTGTTGATTGGATGTACTCCCAGGATCGTGGTACCAGGGCTTGATGAAGCACGGTATCGTATAAAGTACTCATACGCCCATGAGGGTTATATACATATTCATGATGCTCGCATGTGAGCAAGATTATACTTGTGTATGGGTTGTATGTAAAGGCATGAGCCTTTCTCTCTCTTTCATTCCATGTTGCATGCAATTAGAGGTAGCATTGCTAAATGATAAGAGAGTCATTAGTGTATTGTGGGTGTTGAAACCCACTTTTGTTGTCATGTGTGTGGTATCTTCCCTGGCTGGGAATTTACTTGACATTACTGTATTCTGATGAGTATTATGTTTTCCCTGGCCGGGAATTATGTTATGTGCTGTGCTTTTATTTCGGGATAGCTCTATTTATGGGGAGACTCTGCCCAAATTTTTATAAAAGTCCACAAGTAAGAAGTGGTGTAATGGGCAAGCTCTATGAGTCTATTGTTGTTAGGATGATGAGCTTATAACACTGTATGTTAAAGAAAATTTTGTGTTGCCATTCAACGGTAAAGTATCATCTGAGTTTCCCGAATAATTTTATTGAAAGCTTATGCCACACATTAATGATTAATACACTAATCAAGGGTAAAGTTTATGGGGTCCTTACATAGTATCTAGAGTAATGGTAGTGACGGATGATGATTTTTCCTCTTTTGTTACGGGAAAAGATGTTTACGAGAATGACATATTGATGACATGAAAAATGATAATTGATTATCGTGGACTTGAGAAATAGAAATATATGCTTAATCTCAATAACTATTCACTAGTGAAGAGATTAGATATCGGCTAAAGAATAAGACACCGATGTGGTGCGAAGTAGTTAAAACTGGATTAAAGATTAATGAAGTGACTATCATTGGTATAATCCAAATAGTCCTAGAAAAGTTTCAAAAGTATCACTCCAATTTATACAGCTCTAGTAATTCTGGAGGTACTATGAGATTATAGAATACCAAATCTTTTCGAGGTCACTGTGGATGTAAATATCTACTGATCCACTTGAAAGAATAATAGGAACTGATATTGATGGTGGTCAGTTAGAGCATGTGTGTTACGTGCTCAGTAACAAATGCAACCATAACAATAAATACCCTGAGCTAGGGGTAGATATCAGAGTGGTTATTCTTTTCTAGAGAGTATAAATTGAAAGAGGATAAGTTTAGAGATGCTTTAGGAGTAGTGATCGCAGATACATGTTGTATATTTGATCACACTGCATGAGTTTGATTTGAGACAAAAGCATTATTTTCATACATTGCATCAAATGTGCATTGATAATGACGATTTGGAAAATACACCAGCAGTGATAATTATACTATCCATACATGTAATAGTGAACTGTATCTTATAGTTTGATGATAGTGTTGTGGATTTGAATTAAATGTTGTTGCCAAGATATGGTTTTGATTGTATTAAGGGTATGGATACTCCGATAAATTTTGAGATATTGTAAGTTGAATTAAATGTTGTTGCCCAGATATGGTTTTGATTGTATCAAGGGTATGGATACTCAGATAAATTTGAGATATTGTAAGTTCAATTAAATGTTGTTGCCCAAATATGGTTTTGATTGTATCAAGGGCATGGATACTCTGATAAATTTTGAGATATTGTAAGTTGATTTCAGAGTATAATAAATTCTCGACCGTATTGTGGCTCCAAAGGAATGTATTGTTTATCGCCACGAATAGCATGCTAAGTTATCGATAGTATCAGCTATGAAAATATTATGGTTGCAATACTTGGAAAACGGGGGATATTTGATAATAAGCAGTTGATGCTTATCAGGAAGAGTCGAGGTTGACTTATATCCTAGTGGTGAGAAACTTACCAAGATTTTCCTGAGGAAATAAAAGAATTTTCACTAAAGAAGGAAATCGATTTTAACTATTCGTTGATGACAAGGAATAGATTCGATATCAAAAGCACTGTACGGAATGTCATCAGCAGAGTTGACAGATATAGATGAATAGTTGCTGAATATCCTCGATACTGGTACATACGTCTGAGTATGTCACCTTGAGAAAATATCAGTGTTGTTTGTGAAAGAAGATATTGTATTATGAAGACATGTATGGACTAAAGACAGTTGAATCGGGCCATTGTCAAGAATAAATACCCACTGCTTAAGATCGAGAAGTAATTGATCAGTTGTAAGGAACTTTGATGTATAAAAAGAACGATTTTCACTCTTGTTACCATCAGTTCGAGTCAGAAGAGAAAATGTTATCTAGGCAATTGGTCAAACCAGATATAGGCATCTTGAATTTTTGGTAATGCCGTGCGGCTTAACAACTATACCAGTAGAGTTATGAATTTGATGAATAAAATATTCCGTAACTTTTTGGGCGGAATTGTAATCATATTCATCAGTGGTATACTATGAGATCCGGAAGGAACCACACAGAACATCTGCGATTGATGAGACGCTTCGTGAAGCTCAAATTGTGTACCAAGTTATCGAAGTGTAAATCTTGGTTGAATCGAGTATTGTTTTGGGATCGATGATATCAGCTCACCGGATACTTGTTGATCCCAGTAGAGTAAAGGTAGTACTAATTTGGCCAATACCAACCAGTGTACTCAAGATACAAGGTGTTATGAGTTTTGCCAGACATTACAGGCTTTATTGAATGATGAACCAATTGACCAAGAAGAAATTTGGGTTTCATTTGGTCAGATAAATGAGAAACCAAATGTTATAAACTGAAAGAGGTGGGATACGTTCTGATGCATCATGGGGAGATGATTGCATATGCTTTGAGATAGTTGAAACTGAAAGAATAATGATATCCTGTTCATGAATTCAAGCTTGTAGCCATTATTTTGCTTTGAAGATGTGGCAACGTTATCTGTATGGCGAACAATTCGTGATATACTCTGATTTTAGGAGTTTAAAATATCTATTATTCAGTCAGAGTTGAACTTGAGATAGAAGCGATGACTAGATTTATTAAAGAATTTGACTTCGGTAGTCAACATCAATCAAGGAAAATGAAAACTAGTAGCAGATGTACTGAACCGAAAAGTGCAAAGTGCCATGTTAGCATCAATATATGCTTTGCAATTTGGTCACCTCAGATTTCGAAGATCAGAAAGACTCGAAACAGACCATACAGATATTGAGTGAAGAAATTGGTTCTGTCTCATCAACCAACTAGATTTTGGTATGCAATTTAGTGGCGGTTGCGATTGAACAATCAGTAATTAGCATCGAATTCTACTGATTTGAAAGAAGTATTACTGCAGAAAGCACACTATAGATGTGTTAGTTCCGGATTTTAAAGATGACAAAACGGATCAGACCGATCAAGACGCTAAACCATGTCAAAGCAGATCACACCGATATAGTTTATCTCAAAATCAGAACGGATTGATGAAAATCAGCCTGACCAGATCGAAGCACGAGATCAGCTCAATAATAATCAGATCAGAGCATACAAGGTTGAATAAGCGTCGTTCTTCAGTCCGAATCATTAACGGCTATTTATTGAAGCATTTAATGATGCAATTAATGGTGACAAAGACCAAGGACTGAAGATTACCTTAAAAGGTAAGAAGACAAAGAAGAGCTTACCTGACAGACGCCGAAAGCATAGACCAGAATGGCAAGCTCCTAAAAGAATAAGACTGTAGTCTATTCAGAGATTGAGCAGAGTCAAGAGTTGCACAGAAAAGGAAATAATGTCGTTGATATAAGCAACTATAAAAGGATGCAACTAAAGAGCCCAAAGGGACGACTGATCAATAAAGAAACGAAAAAGAAAACAAGAACAGCACAAGCTCACAAGTTCAGAAGAAAAAGAAAATAAGCACAGCATATTGTAATATTTGATCATCATAGGATCATTGTGTGCATAGACAAGATCAGTCTATCTTTTGTATTCTTCACTAAGTTAGAGAAGTGAGATTCAATTGTAACTGTCAGACAGTGTGTGTCTGAACAGATCGAGAGACTAGGAGTTTCAGTCTGGTAGTGGGGTAAATCCAGCTGAATCGGGTTTGTACAACATGATTGTATAAATCAAAGTCTTTTAGTGGAATCCTTCCTTAATTGGAAGAAGGGGAGACGTAGAAGGATTACACCACCTTCGAACTTCCAGAAACATATTCTATCTCTTATCATTCCGCACTAAGTTACTCTCTGTAAGCCATCGAGCCGTTCTTACCAGTCTAGAACAGATCGTTCCGCACTCTAATATTCAGTGGTCTGTTCCGCTGACAAGTTGATTAAGAAATAGATTCCTTTCACTAACCCGAGAGAAATAAAAAAAGGATTAATTTTAAAGGAGTGTTCATTCACCCCCCCCCCCCCCCCCCCCCCCCCCCTCTAAACACTCCGGACCGATCCTAACAAGTGGTATCAGAGCCAGGTTGTCCTAATCATCAAAGATACTTGAACTGATGACATCATTCAACCAGATTCCCATGTTCTCAAAAGAAGACTATAATGATTGGAGAATCAGAATGCAAGCTCATCTGGCAGCACATGATGACGATATGTGGTTCGTCATCACTGATGGACCAATGAAAATTCTGAAAGTCAATACAGCAGCCGCCATTACTGGTGGTGAACCCCAAATGGTCGAGAAGGACAGATCCCTCTGGACGAATGAAGAAAGGAAGAAAGCAAATCTAGACAACGTATCCAAAGACATCTTGTTCAAGACGTTGGACAAGAATATGTTCAGTAAAATCAAAATGTTCTCAAATGCTAAAGAAATTTGGGAGAAGATAGCACAGCTATGTAAAGGGAATGACCAGACTAAGGAAAACAAGCTAACCATTGCTCTACAAAAAATTGAGAGCATAAAAATGAAGATTGGAGAAACTCTAAACGAGTTTGATGAAAGGGTCACTGGTATCATCAATGAACTAAATGGTCTGGGCAAGGAATACTCTAACAGAGAGATTGCTCTGAAAGTAATGAGAGCTTTGCCAAAGGAATGTGATGTCAAGACTATTGCAATGAGGGAGTCTAAAGATCTGAACAAAGTTGAACTCCATGATATGTTCGCAGATCTTAAGGCGTATGAGTTTGAACTGATCACCAGAGGTGAAGCAGAGCCACACATCTCTCAACCAAACAAAGCACTGGCAACCATTCCAGACCAGACCACCCCTTCAACAGACCGATCTATCGAATAGATAAGTAATGATGCTATGTCATTATTTATCAAGAAATTTGGTAAATTCATGTCTAAAAACAAACTGAATTTCAAACCTTCTCATCATTATAAATCGAGAAAAGACGATGTTGTTAATGATCAGGCTTGCTACAATTGTGGTAAGACCGGACACTTTATTGCAGACTGCACCAAACCGAAGAAAGATGAACGAAAAGACAAAGCATCGTGATGACAAGAAAAAGAAGCACTACAAAGATCATAAAAATCATCATGGGAAGTCCCAAAAGGTTCTAGTAGCAGAGGAAGGTAACAACAAGTGGGCTCAAACTGACTCAGATTAAGAAAGCTCCGAATATTCATCCAGCAAAAGCGAAGAGGATATTCAATGTCTAATGGCAGACGAAGAAATGAGTCAAACAGATGAGGTATTCGATCTTGACTCAAATGAATTCACACGTGAAGAGCTTATTTAGGTTTGGTCTGATAGACACAAAGCTTGCTGGTGCCTTTTCTTTGGCTTGGTTAACGTACCCAATTCCTTTTCTCAAACCTTGATCCCCGAAGGAGACTCCCGTTTGAATTGTAGGCACTTCGGTTTCATATACTGTGCTGGATCTAACAAATGTCATCTGTTTGATTTCGTTCTTTACCAGCAACAATTCAGATTCATCTTTGTTGCAGTCATTGATATCAAAGCCTATGCCGATGATGTCACCGACATTTCTTTGTACCTCTTGCAATTCTTCCTGTGATGCTCTTGATTTTATCCATGTTTTGAAAATATGAGAAAGCTTAGCATTTTGTGTGCTAATTCTCTTGTTTTCTTCATGGAGCTGATCGTAAGAGATTTTCAGCTTATTCAGCTCGATCTGTAGATTATTGCACTCACCTAGCTCAGAGCAGCTTGGTTTGATATGCTCATCTATTTGATCATTGGCTTTAGCTTTAGTTTTCTCAAATGATTCAGCTAACTCAAAACCAGTTCAACGAAGATATAGACTACCTTATAAGAATCAAAGGCTTCCATACCGCACACATCATCACACACAACATCGAAATAGATCAGCTCACATCACACCAGACACACACAAACCATTAAAGTTGATTCAGGTGTGGGTTCCCAAATGGCTAATCCGTTCTGAACCCAAGTAGGATTGGGTACCAACATTAATTATGCTTGATGACAGGTACTGAAGAAACTAGTGTCGGACTGGTACTTAGACAATGGGTGTTCTCGTCACATGACTGGAAATGTCAAGCTGCTGTCTGAAGTCACAGAATGTACTGGACCAAAGATCATCTTCGGGGATAACTCAAAGGGTAAGACCGTGGGCAAGGGTAAGATTGTCCATAGTAATATTACTATCAATGATGTGCTATTAGTTGAAAATCTATGCTATAATCTGATTAGTATAGGTCAACTACGTGATAATGGTTATGCTGTAGAATTTCACAAACACACCTGCACTGTCAAATCTTCAGACGGTATGACCATGCTTGTAGGAATCAGAAATGGAAACACATATAAGATTAACTGGAATTTCGCTCAACCTGATAATCCTATTTGCTTCATCGCGAATACTGATAATAAACACTGGCTATGGCATAAACGCTTGAATCATCTCAACTTTAAGACTATCTCTAGCCTGTGTAAACATGATTTAGTCGTCGGTCTACCCAAGATCGACTTTGCCAAGGATAAGATCTGTGAAGCTTGCCAAATGGGCAAACAGATCAGATCATCCTTCAAAAACAAGAATGCCAAATCCTCCTCACATTGCTTAGAACTACTACATATGGACTTGTTTGGTCCTATACCAATAACAAGTTTAGGGGGAATGCGGTATACTCTTGTTGTTATTGATGATTACTCACGTTTTACATGGACTATATTTTTGAGCAGTAAAGATCAGACCGGTCCGAAGTTGATCAAGCTGCTGAAACGCACTCAGAATGAGAAATCATCGAGTATAGATAGAATTCGAAGTGACAAAGGCACTGAATTCTCAAATCAGAATCTTGAATCTTTTCTAGAAGATCAAGGAATTAAGCATGAATTCTCAGCCGCTCGAACCCTTCAACAGAATGGAGTTGCAGAACGAAGGAACAAAACGCTTAAGGAGGCAGCAAGGACAATGCTTGCAGATTCTGGTATTTCCCAAAAGTTGTGGGCAAAAGCTGTAAATACTGCATGTTATACTCAAAACCGATCCATGATTAACAAGAAGTTAAATCTAACTCCATATGAAGTATGGACAAGTAACATACCGTCTATCTCTCACCTTCATGAATTTGGTTGCAAATGTTTCGTTCACAATAATGGTAAGAATCATCTTACAACATTCGAAGCTAAGTCAGATAATGGAATATTCTTAGGATATTCATCCAATAGTAAAGCTTTTCGCATCTTCAATAATCGAACCTTAACTGTAGAAGAATCAGTCCATGTAGTGTTTGATGAATCCTTGTGTATTAAGGGTAACAAGGAATTAATTCAAAATCAGATGGAAAATATCCATCTCGAAGCTAACATTGATGATGAGATTGTAGCTAATAGGTCAAGAGACAATCCACCGGAACCTGAAGTACCAGATAGACTGGATCAAGGCACTGAAGTTCTTCCAGATCGAGTTCTTCCAGATCGAGTTCTTCCAGATCGAGCCGATCCGGAGGTTCTGAACTCTAATATTAAAGCAGATGCTGATAATGTCTCTACTACTAATCCGTCTGGACTAGATAATCCAGAATCAAGCTATCGATGGACAAAGAGGCATCCACCTGATCTAGTAATTGGAAGTCCTTATGCACCCATAAGAACCAAAGGACAGATGATGGATGAATTCACTCACGCCGCTTTTATATCTAATCTGGAACCCAAACAGATTGATGAAGCATTGACTGATTATAACTGGATAAAGGCAATGCAAGAAAAGCTTAACCAATTTGAACAAAATCAAGTCTGGAGATTAACCCCCAGGCCAGTGGTCGGCCTGTTATTGGAACCCGATGGGTTTTCAGAAACAAGCTTGACGCGGATGGAGTGGTGGTTAGAAACAAGGCCAGACTGGTGGCACAAGGCTTCCGACAAGAAGAATGAATCGACTTCGATGAATCTTTTGCACCAGTCGCCAGACTTGAAGCAATCCGAATATTTCTTGCATTTGCTGCTTTCAAAGACTTCAAAGTATATCAAATGGAGGTGAAGAGTGCTTTTCTAAATGGTAAACTTCAGGAGGAAGTATACATTGAGCAACCTCCTGGATTTCAGAACCACTCATTTCCAGATCATGTATATCTACTGAATAAAGCCGTATATGGACTGAAACAAGCTCCAAGAGCATGGTATGATACTCTGTCTCAATTTCTTCTGAACCACGATTTTCAGATCGGCTCAGTGGATAAAACTTTATTTAAATTTATTAAGGGGGAACATACCTTATTGGTTCAAATTTATGTTGACGATATCATTTTTGGGTCAACTAACCCCAAACTTTGCGAGAAATTCTCTAAGTTAATGCAGGGACAGTTTGAGATGAGTATGATGGGAGAACTATCATTCTTCCTGGATCTCCAAGTCAAACAGCTCAGCAATGGTATTTTTATCAATCAAACCAAGTATACCAAAGAGCTTCTCAAGAGATTCGGAATGGAGACTTGTTCAACTGCGTCAACTCCAATGAGTCCTTCAATCAAGCTAGACAAAGACGAAGGGGGAACATCAGTTGCGGTAACCATGTATTGAGGTCTGATCGGATCGCTACTATATCTTACAGCGAGCCGACCTGATATTATGTTCTCAGTTTACATGTGCGCTAGATTTCAGTCTAATCCAAAGCAATCACATTTTATTGCTGCTAAGCGCATTCTTAAATACTTAAAAGGATCTCCATACGTAGGTATTTGGTATCCCAAATATTCAAATTTCAATTTAGTTGGATATTCAGACGCTGACTATGCTGGGTGTAAGATTGATTGCAAGAGCACCAGTGGAACTTGTCAATTTCTAGGTGAAAGATTGATCTCATGGTTTAGCAAGAAGCAAACATCTATTGCCACATCTACAGCTGAGGCGGAATATCTTGCCGCTGGAAGCTGTTGCGCTCAAATGCTCTGGATTCAACATCAGCTCAGAGACTATGGCATTCAAGCTGTCGAGTCTCCGATATTTTGTGACAACACCAGTGCCATCGCTAGAACGTATAATCCAGTTTGGCACTCTCGAACAAATCATATTGATATCAGACATCATTTTTTTCGAGATCACGTTGGCAAAAAGGAAATTCGGATTGAGCACATTTCAACAGACCAGCAAGCTGCAGACATCTTCACCAAACCATTCCCTGAGGCTAAGTTTAATTATTTTCGTCAAATTCTTGGTTTAATAGATCTATCTTGATCTTTTAGAGGTATCATTTATTATATTTTAAAGACCGTGAATTAGGCACAGATCGATAATACAAAAAATCAGAAAGACACAGATCGGTCCGAACTTTCAGACCGATCTCTGTCAAATCTGATATTATCCTATGATCTGTCTGCTCTATTACAACCAGTCTTTAATATAGTAATTGTTTAAACAGCCCGGACTGATCGAATTTTAACCGCCTTATTTCTTTCTTTCATCCTGCTCGTTTATTTTGAATCGCTTAAATATCAGTCATTGATAATTGATTTATGTGTTGAAATTAATTATCATGTTGAAATGCTTAGTCACATAATTGGCGTGACCCGGGGGTTGCATTTCAGGGTGCATGTTAGAAAATGAGGTGTTAACATTATTTAATTGTATTGGTTGTTAATTATGAGGAAAAATATGAATTTAGTGGAAGTTTGTTGCATTTTTGTAAAATGCTTTTAAAATACCATGTTGGGGTATTTTATACATCATGTTAATTGATGGGGTACAATTTTTACCAACCTTTAAAACCCATACCCCACTATACCCCCCACTTTATTCACTTTTATCCACCACTCTTAAATCCCCAAATTCACTCTCAAACCCTACCACTTCCCATTTTTCGAAATTTGGCAAAGGAGGAAGGAGGAATCTTCACAAAAGTCTTGTTTGTGGGATTTGTTGTAGGATTTGGAGTCCTCAAGAGGTATGAAACCCTTCCTAAAGTTTTAATGATGTTTGGTTTTGAAATGGCATGATTTTTGAAGTGTTTTATGTGGGTTTGTTTTGAGTATGTGTTGTATGTTGTTGGGGTATGATTGATATTTGTTATGTTGGAAAGTTTGGGTTTGAAGGGTATGAGATTGAGCCTGGAAAAATGTTCAAAAATGGTGAAGAATCGCGCACCAGCAGGTGGCGATCGATCGCCATATATGAGGCGATCGATCACCGAAGGCCAGTAGCAAAAATATGCTACAGGCGATCGATCGCCATATTCGAAGCGATCGATCGCCGCGAGGCAAAAAGTCAGGCGATCGATCGCCTTGTGCAGCGATCGATCGCCAGCAGCTTAAAAATGGCAAATGATGTTTTTTTGTTGAATTTTTGGTATTTGGCTATTGTTTAGCTTCTAATATTGATTTGTATGGTTGTGTAGAACCATCCCAGGTACCAACAACATCAAGGAGATAAAGTTCTCCAACTTCTCCACTTTTGGGAATTAAGGTACGTAAGAAACGTACGGGCATCGGACGGTAAAACACATTCCTATACTATGACTACGCAATGATTGCATAAGTATTTACGATGTTTATGATGATAATTATGATAAGTAAGTTTATGATGTTTATATGAGTAAAGATGATATGATGTTTATGAGGACGTTTATGATAAGATGATGATGTTTATAAGATGATGATGATGTTTACAAGATGATGATGTTCACAAGATGATGATGTTTATAAGATGATGATGTTTATGATATTATGATGATGATGCATGTTTAACTATGTTATTGAGAATGGTAGAGTGTTTTGGTAGTTGTTATGGGAAAGCGAGGAAGGTACTTACCGCTGACATAGCTAGCGAGGAGATGCATCCGCTATCAAGGTGTTGCGAGGGGTATCACAGTACCGCTATATGTCGAAGCGAGGTGGCCAATTGTTCCGCTGACATAACAAGGCCAGAAACATCCCCATTTCTAAATAACATTGTTGATTATGAGCATATATGTGAAGTATGATTTTAATCATTTATGTCAAGAACTAATGATTATATGCATGACTATGAAACAGGGACAACCAAAGTGGGTTAATGCGATTAACCAGGAAGTATATGTTACGATTATTTTCATGCATTTATTTATATGCCATTACCTTATGATGTTAAGTAATGATGTACATGCTCATGATGGGTTGTTCATGTAGGTACACTTTTGGACTGAAGGGCTAAGGGTCGGGTTGAGACAGTGAGCTAAAAGGAACATGAAAGAATATAGGATACATGATTTTGGATAGTCTCTACTCTAGGAGTAGTGTAAACCTATAATGTTAGCATTCATTTTTGGGAATGTAATTATTAAGTTTGAAAATTTATTTTTGGCCTGTAATTCTATTAGCTCAAAGCTACAACCGGAACCCTAAGATGTTATTAATGCATGTTAGTCCATAATATGTGATTATAATGATGTTAAGGTAGGAAGACTGATGCGTGTGAAACGTACCGCAAGTGTACGGTGTCAAGTTTTAGTATAGGAATGTGAAAGTACGGATGTCGAACCCACAGGGATTGAAAATTAAGTTACACCAAGTACTGTAATTAGAATAGTCTCGACTTTATTTAGATAATCGAGAGCAATATTTATTAAACTAATCTACGAAAATAGAATAAAAGATTAACAAGATGGTAATTTAAGTGGAGAAAATCAATGAGAACGGATTCTAGAGGTTCGACTTCACTCAACTATCCACTATGTCGTGTTTTCCTAGTTTACTAGCCGAGAATTCTTATTTGTTTCTACTCCCCCTCCCGGGTGTTAAGCAGAAGTAATTATCTAACATTAATCTTGATATCCCTATCTAAGATTAATTATCAAACAATTGTAAAAGTGCAGTAATTCCTTTGACGACTTCTATGGAGTTATAGGCCTTCCGAACAATATAACTACCACGATACGAATTCCTTCTTTCCTATTCACAACCCCCTCTCCCGAGTGATAGATCACGAATATGGAATCATTCAATCCATGGCCAGTAGATTAAAAGCATTAAGAACAGGAAAACATAAATAAACATATGAAAAACCAATGACATAGTTTCAAGTCAAGATCCGTCTAACCCTAGAATAATAAATTAGTTCATGAATACATTAAATAAACACATAGACATGTTCTTAATCATCATAAACATAAGGGAATAGATAATCAAATGAATTGGATGATGGCCCTCCGTCCCCGGTAGTCGCCGTCTTCTTCTCCGTCGTCAAAATCTATATCCTTCGGTGTAAGCGCACCGCCTCGATCGATCTCCTCCTCTTTTCTGAATTTCCCTCGGTTGTTTACTCGGCTGCTGCTCTCACTCTTGTTCTTTTAACCCTAGCCTCTTTCTCTCCAAGAATATGTCTCGGTCTTCCTTTTCTGAATAATCATCCCCTAAAACCTTTTAAAAGTCCCGTGCAAACTCCTAAGGAAAGTCTCCAAAATTACCAAAATTCCATTGGCGTAATTACGCCTCCGAAGTGGCGTAATTACGCCTGTCGACGTGTCTAAAGAACTGGCTTCCCACGTGACTGGCGTAATTACGCCTGCAAACTGGCGTAGTTACGCCTGAACAAAATCTCAAAGCCGTAGCTTAGGCGTAGTTACGCCTCAAAACAGGCGTAATTACGCCTCAAGACATTCTCCAAAAAATAATTTGCCGTGGGTTAGGCGTAGTTACGCCTCAGAGTAGGCGTCTTTATGCCTGTTGCCATGATTGATAGTGTAGATTTTTGGCTTCGATTCATCCGTTCCTTCCGTCATTTGCACCCTTTTAGTCCACAAAACATGTAATTACCTGGATTCCTGCAAAACAACCAAAACAACAACAAAAGACGTAATTCTGCTCGAATACCAACACTAAATCATGCAAAATAAGAAGAAATATAAGTGTATAAAATACACTTATCAAACCCCCTAAACTTAAACTTTTGCTAGTCCCGAGCAAAATAGAAATGGAAAAAGACTAAGAAATAAAAGAGAAAAAGAAAACACACTACTAACGCAAGTCATGAAATGTTATAATTGCAAATTGGCCTCGAAGATTAATTGTCTAAAATTTTTAAGTCAAGTATGCATATCAGTCTACTCAAGAGTTCTCAAGTGTGTGTGTCACCACTTCCATTTAACCATTAAAGCAATCTTTACTCACACAAATCAATAGGACTTTGCAAGGTGTATTGGTTCATTTGCATTGTTCATAAAAAGGAGTATAACCTTGGCAAACAGTGAACAATGCATCAAATCAAAGTAATGAGATGTGAGTGTGTGAATGTCAAAACCATATGCATTACAAGTGTTTCTCGAGTGTCCATAAGCTTACTATTCGTAACCTTCTCCACTAGTATATTAGACGAATGTGGCTCGGTCAATAGGTCTTAATAGGCTTGTAACGTTAGGCTTTGGCTCATGGCTTCAATAAAAAGATCGGAATTTCAAAACAAGAGAGTAAGTTAAATATGACATTGTTGTGCACTCTCATCTCAATTTCGATTCCTTCTATTGATGATTCATCATTTTTTTTTTCTTTTCAATTCACCCTCTTTTCTCATCCGCCTCATCATTCACCTCATTATTTTTCATTCTTTCCATCACTATTTTCTTCACCTCTTCAACAATTTTTTTTTTCTATGCATCCACGCCCTTTTTCATTATTATCCCCCTTCTATTTTTTTCAATTAGGAACATGGGGGGGATATTTGAAATTTTAAAGTGCAATATGGGTCTTACTCACTTGAGGGTAGGAAATAGTGTATAAGCTTTCAACAAGGTGGTCGATGTGGGATTTTGAAATGATGCCGAATGGGGGTTATTATGTGCTAAGCACATGCCATTCGATTTTCAATAAGCTCAAAAGGGCAACTATGGATAAAAAGTGATGTCATTTGGTGGCTTCAAAGGCTCAAACGATAAAAAAAAATTGCCTAAATCATTCCTAAGCCACATATGTCTGTATTTCGCCTCCAAGGGTACTAAAGCAAGTTCTAGACTACTCTCAATTCACAAATAACTTATATGGTATGACCAATGTGCTCAAATAGTATCTCAAAACCAAGGTGATATAAGAAACAAATTTGAATGAGATTATAAAATATATTGCAACAACTCAATCCTCATTCTTTTACGTTTAAGCTCAAAGGGGCTACTATGGCAAATTTATATCAATGAATAAAGGCCCAAAATATTATCAAGAATTGCCTATATCATATTTGTGTTCATTCAAATCAACTTTAATTGGTCAAATGGTCATGGTCTCTAGTGCATGAATATGTAAGAAACTCAAGAGCAAAGCGAACAAAAATTTTAAAATTTTCACAAATAAGCTCAATTCTTCATCATCGGCCTTCACAATTACTTCAAATCACGACTTATGACACAAAAAGAAAAAAAAAACGACTAAAAAAAAACACAAAACACAACACACATAGGAATCCAGGAAACAAAACATCTCAGTGTTTAAACACCCCCCTAAACTTAAAATCGTGCATTGTCCTCAATGTACCATACAACGTATAAAATAAGGGCCAACACACCAACCTGCGACGACGATCGCCAGTAATCGTCGCCCATCTCATGCTCATGGGTATGGTGAGAAGATGATAATAGGGACCTCCGCATCAGTATAGACCCTGCAATGGGAAATATAATGATCAATCGGCTATGAATAAGACATGCTACTAAAATGCAATACTAAAATTAAAAACTGAAATAAAATAAAAAGGATACAAGCCTTGGGTTGCCTCCCAAGAAGCGCTTTGTTTAAAGTCGTCGGCCAGACTATGCGAAGCAACCATCAAATAGCGGCTTCCGCCCATAGTAAGTATCATATGACACTACATGTGGGTCTTGGTTGTGTATGCCCTCAAGCTTGGCACGATAGTGGCAGTTAACGCTCGTCGCTCCAACAACGTCCTTCGAAAATTGATAAGCATGGGAAGAAGATTCTAAACTTGGCTTCATCTCGTGGAGATCATAATATGGTGAAGTTGGCATCGATGGGAAGAACGGATCCACATATGGCATATAGGACATCACCATCGATGAGTGCTCCTCACTATTTTCAAAAATATGCTCATCTTCCAACGTCACGCTAGGCTCATCTTGACACGGGAATTCATCAGATAGCTCTTCCACAGTAGGCTCAACCACTTGAAAATGCTCATATTCCCTTGAATCTTCCGCATGAGTAGGATCACTCTCCCAAACTTGGTTGGTTGAATGATCATCATCATGTGACCACACCTGGTTTGTCACCCCTTGATTATATCTCATCTCAACCTCTTTGCATCTCGCTACAAATGTCTCTATCAGCTGCTCAAGGCTACTTCTGGTGTGATTTTCGATCTTTGGTTCAAATGATGGCCAGAATTTGCGCAAAATATCCTCCAACCGAGAGACTTTATCATAACTATACTCATCCTCTGCTTGATGATCGAATGGTTGGTGTGTAAAATGAGGGTAATGATGCCCTGGTGGATATTGGTGACTCCAACCCAGCATTGAAGGATCATATTGCCACTGATAGTCAAAATTCGCCATATGGTTATACAGGTGCACCCTGTCATCATCTATACCATATATGGGACGACCAACTGCCAAAGCTCCATTAAATACCCATTCTCGTGTGTCTGCATCCAATCAAATATAGAAAGATTGAAGAGGAGCGTAGTTTGAAAAGTCGTGGTTGAATCTGTCCCAAGCTGCATAGAATGGTTCATACGGTTGTTGGGCAAAGCTTGTGGAAACTTGCTGATGAAACATCTCCAAGTACCTCACAAGAAAAACATCAAAAAAGAATAAAATTAAAACAAAAAATAAAATTCTAAATTAAAATCAAGACTACTTGGTAACAGTATCAGTAAACAAAATTATATCAATCCCCGGCAACGGCGCCAAAAACTTGATGCGTGTGAAACGTACCGCAAGTGTACGGTGTCAAGTTTTAGTATAGGAATGTGAAAGTACGGATGTCGAACCCACAAGGATTGAAAATTAAGTTACACCAAGTACTGTAATTAGAATAGTCTCGACTTTATTTAGATAATCGAGAGCAATATTTATTAAACTAATCTACAAAAATAGAATAAAAGATTAACAAGATGGTAATTTAAGTGGAGAAAATCAATGAGAACGGATTCTAGAGGCTCGACTTCACTCAACTATCCACTATGTCGTGTTTTCCTAGTTTACTAGCCGAGAATTCTTATTTGTTTCTACTCCCCCTCCCGGGTGTTAAGCAGAAGTAATTATCTAACATTAATCTTGATATCCCTATCTAAGATTAATTATCAAACAATTGTAAAAGCGCAGTAATTCCTTTGACGACTTCTATGGAAGTATAGGCCTTCCGAACAATATAACTACCACGATACGAATTCCTTCTTTCCTATTCACAACCCCCTCTCCCGAGTGATAGATCACGAATATGGAATCATTCAATCCATGGCCAGTAGATTAAAAGCATTAAGAACAGGAAAACATAAATAAACCATATGAAAAACCAATGACATAGTTTCAAGTCAAGATCCGTCTAACCCTAGAATAATAAATTAGTTCGTGAATACATTAAATAAACACATAGACATGTTCTTAATCATCATAAACATAAGGGAATAGATAATCAAACGAATTGGATGATGGCCCTCCGTCCCCGGTAGTCGCTGTCTTCTTCTCCGTCGTCAAAATCTATATCCTTCGGTGTAAGCGCACCGCCTCGATCGATCTCCTCCTCTTTTCTGAATTTCCCTCGGTTGTTTACTCGGCTGCTGCTCTCACTCTTGTTCTTTTAACCCTAGCCTCCTTCTCTCCAAGAATATGTCTCGGTCTTCCTTTTCTGAATAATCATCCCCTAAAACCTTTTAAAAGTCTCGTGCAAACTCCTAAGGAAAGTCTCCAAAATTACCAAAATTTCATTGGCGTAATTACGCCTCTGAAGTGGCGTAATTACGCCTGTCGATGTGTCTAAAGAACTGGCTTCCCGCATGACTGGCGTAATTACGCCTGAAAACAGGCGTAGTTACGCCTGAACAAAATCTCAAAGCCGTAGCTTAGGCGTAGTTACGCCTCAAAACAGGCGTAATTACGCCTCAAGACATTCTCCAAAAAATAATTTGTCGTGGGTTAGGCGTAGGTACGCCTCAGAGTAGGCGTCTTTACGCCTGTTGCCATGATTGATAGTGTAGATTTTTGGCTTCGATTCATCCGTTCCTTCCGTCATTTGCACCCTTTTAGTCCACAAAACATGTAATTACCTGGATTCCTGCAAAACAACCAAAACAACAACAAAAGACGTAATTCTGCTCGAATACCAACACTAAATCATGCAAAATAAGAAGAAATATAAGTGTATAAAATACACTTATCAAAGACCCTACATTAGGGGTATCAGAGCCAGGTTAGAAAACCCGGGAATGAGTGAATGGTAGCCTTAGCAATAAGTTTGCTAGGTGGTTCTTTTTAAACGTGTTTTGTGCATATGTTGCATATGAAGCACATGACTATTGTACTAACATGTTATGGTTTCTAACGATGCATTATATGAACTGCTTTTGGGTATTGTTGTTAACCCTTGTTTTGCAGCATGGCAGCGAATATCGATATAGGAGACGCAATGAGTGTTAATGCAAGTGCTGGGCGTACAAATCCCCTACCACCGCCAGCCTTGGGCGAGGAACCCTCTGAACAATAGTTACTACCTGGGGAGCTAAGTTTGGCTCAGTTTCTGACATACCGACCCCCGATGTTCGAAGGAACTGAGACAGGGGAACTGGCCGAGGAATGGTTAGAGAGGATAGAGCAGATATTTGTGGCAGCTCCTTGTGCTAAGTCAGCATGGATAAGGCTAGCGGAGTTCCAATTGGCCAAGAAGTTGCTGATGTGGTGGAAGACCATAGTGATAGAGCAAGAGGCTCAGGGACAGGAAATAAACTGGAAACTGTTCAGAACTCGGTTTCTGACCCGCTACTTTTCAGCTGCTGCAAGACAGGCTAAGGAAGATGAGTTCACTAACCTCAAGCATGGTAACATGCTGGTGTCAGATTATGCTCTTCATTACTGTTCTTTGCTCAGATATGTGGTAGCTTTATCGCGTACGCCCAAATTAACCCTCTCAAGTTAATAACAGTAATGAATGTAGTAGCGTGAGTAGGGATCGATCCCACGAGGAAGGTTATATCTTTGTGTTAACTTATGCAAACGAAAATAAAAAGGGGGTTTTGAAATCAATTGAATAATACTACTACTATGATGCAAAATTAAACTAGATGAATTAACTTATGAGAAAAGAGTGACTCTCGGTTTTCGGTTAACTTTACAATTGGTGTTTACTATCTTGGTCATCGATCTTCACATACGATTCAATTCTCTTATGAATATTCATCGTGGACGTTTAATCCAATAACCAAAGTCCTATCTCACCTTAAGTTTAGTTAAGTAGCCCAAGCGTTCTAGTTTAACCCTTATCAATCAATCAATCAAAATACAAGCGATTAAGATTTAAATCGATGATAGCATATGAACTAGTGAGATCGATGAATCTAAACAACATAATCCAAGCGTCTATGTTTAATCTAGTCAATTGTTTTTCCTAAGAATTTAACAAACTCACAAGCGGAATTTAATTAATCTTAGTTGCTTCGTAAATTAGAGGGATCAAACAATTCCGTATTTGATATCTAATTTAGCGTTAAATTGTATGAAAGATAGCTAGGTGATCAACCCAACAATCATGCATACCAATTATGACAATCAAATCAAAAAAACCATTGATACTCAAAGAAAATCAACAATCAAAACTTATCTCACAAGAATCGTAAACATCCAATGTATCGTCTTCCTAAACCGAGAATCACAAAAGTATTTAGCTACTCATAACTAGATTAAAAACAATCAAAATTAATCTAGAAAGCATCAAACTAATAGGAAAAGAAAAAGTTACTAAAAGGAAGCACGATTCCGGCTTGTCGATTCCGTCCTCGTTCTTCGAGCGTTCTTCACAAAAATTGAAAGAAAAATTATTCTAAAATCTAAAACTTATTTCAAAAGTCTGAATTCTCTCTAAAAGAGACTAATTTTCGAGTATATGAGTATGGAGGTTGATGGGTAGGTTAAATTATATGTAGGAAGGAAAGAAATCAAGTCTTTACACTTTCCAAAACTCTACAGGCGTAGCTACGCCAGAAAATGGCTTAAAGACGCCTGATGAAATGTCAAAAATATGGCTTCCCACATTTCTGGAGTATTTACGCCTCCAAATGGCGTAATGACGCTTGTCCATGCCGTAGCGTTGGCGTAATTACGCCCGATAATGGTGTAATTACGCCTGTCCTCCATTTTTCTGGCGAGTTTCGTATTGTGGCCGTAACTTTCTCGTACAAACTCCGAATTTGATGAATCAGCTATCCACGCGAAGATAACTCAAATTTCTACAACTTTTTGATGGACCACATTTCCAAAACATAGTTCAAACATATAGAAATTCGAGGAGAAAGGAGCAACATGTGTCTTGGATTCTGGTTTTTTCCTCTCTTCTTCAACTTTAGTCATTCTTTCATCATTTTAGCTTGATTTCTTCACATTTCCCTACATTTACACAAATATATGATTAGGTAGCATATGTATCAATTTATCAATCAAAATATACCAAATCGTAGATAATTAAGCGCAATAGATGTGTCTATTTCTAGTCACACCAAACACCCCCATATTACTCTTTACTCGACCTCGAGTAAATCAGATAAAACTATAATCTTTTTGCTTGGCTCATAGCATCTAACAAACTAACTTGTTCTCACTTTAATGCCTCAACAATTTTAAACATGCATAGTAATGAAAGGTGGTGAAAAATTAATAATGGAACAAGTTCAATCCCTAAACATCTCATACTCAACAAAGTAGTGAATGTGTGTGTGTGGTCATAAACAAGTGTTGTGTACAAATTATAGATCTGAAAGATGCAAATCCACAATAGTTCAAGTCATACACTAACACAAGTATAAGCTCACTTGCACGCTCTTCTCCACTATCTTAGCTACTTTGCAAACACGAATCAAGTAGGTCTTTATTTAGCTTGTAGCTTGGCCTAGGTATTGGCTTATGAAAGAAAGGGTAAAAGTATATCAAACAAGAGAGTATGATGATATGCACACTAAAGGCTTCTCTTCTTGCTTGAATTTTTCAACTTTTATTTCAACATTTTTCTTCTTTTGTGCCTTGGCTCCCCTTGGAGTCATATTTGTATTATTCTTTTCAAGGCATCCCTTTTCTTTCATGCATTTCATTCTTTTGACAATGAAGCTCAAAACATATGAATCAATGAATACATAAGTGCATGTGAATGAAACACATCATACTCCCTTCAAAGGTGTGGATAGAATTCATATTTAGGCTCATTAGGGAAGGATGATAAGCTAGTCAAAGAATGTCGAATGGGGGTCGTGTGTATGCTTAGCATACAACCATTCTTTTGCATTAAAGCTCAAAAAGGGTACTAGTGATTGATTTTCTTTACATGGTAGGCTTGAAAGGCTCAAACGCATCAAAGATCGCCTATATCACTTTCATGTTTGCAAGTAGTCTAGACATACGTCTCAAAGAGCATGTAGTTAAGTTCTAGCATGTATTAGAGACTTCTTAAGATTATCACAAAATTCAGGTGCGTCACACTCTTTTGTGTCGACAAGTTTTGTGGAAAGGCACCACATATGCACTTCTCCGTCGCCCACTCCTCTTGTAGTCTCGACACCCGCTGGAAGAAGTTTGATTACTGATCAGATTGTCTATGACGGCCTCATTTATTTTGAGGGTAACGAACTAAGGTCAGATTTGATTGTTCTGGGAATGTCAGACTTTGACTGCATTGTAGGCATTGATGTTCTAAACAGGTATCAGGCAGTTGTGAACTGCAGGCAGAGGACTGTCCGATTCAGGTCCGATATGGGAGTCCGGTGGACATTCTATGGGGATGGTTCCCGTCCAAAGATTCCGTTGATATCTGTTGTCAAGATGGCACAGTTATTGGAACGAGGCCATACAAGATATCTCATCTATGCTGTTGATATTACTGAAAAGAGGGAAGAATTAAAGGTCGAGGATGTGCCCGTAGTGGCGGAGTTTCCTGATGTCTTTCCGGAAGAGATTCCCGGATTTCCACCGATGAGAGAGGTCGAGTTTGGAATTAAGTTACTACTGGGGACGTCTGCCATTTCTCGTGCCCCGTATAGGATGGCACCAGCAGAGTTAAGGGAGTTGAAGGTTCAGTTGCAAGAGCTCCTTGATAAGGGTTACATACGCCCCAGCGTATCGCCCTGGGGTACACCAGTCCTATTTGTTAAGAAGAAAGATGGTTCGATGCGGCTGTGCATCGATTACAGACAACTGAACAAAGCCACAGTGAAGAATAAGTATCCACTTCCAAGGATCGATGATTTGTTTGACCAGTTGCAGGGTACGAAGCTCTACAGTAAGATCGATCTGAGGTCGGGGTATCATCAGATTCGGGTAAGGGAAGAAGATGTTCATAAGACAGCTTTCAGGACTAGGTATGTGCACTATGAATTCTTAGTCATGCCTTTTGGGGTGACAAATGCCCCAGCTGTCTTTATGAGTCTGATGAACAGAGTATTTCAACCATATTTGGATCAGCTTGTCATTGTTTTCATTGACGATATACTCATTTACTCCCGGACCGAAGAAGAACACGTGAAGCACTTGAGGACAGTACTACAGATCCTTAGGGATCATCAGTTATATGCAAAGCTTAGCAAGTGCCAGTTCTGGTTGAACAGTGTGGTGTTCTTGGGTCATGTTATATCTAGCAGCGGGATATCTGTAGATCCCAGGAAGGTTGAAGTTGTGATGGAGTGGGCTGCACCCACTTCTGTACCCGAGATACGGAGCTTCCTTGGTTTAGCAGGTTATTACCGACATTTCGTCGAGGGATTCTCTAAGCTCGCAAAGCCGTTGACACAGCTGACTCAGAAAGGAGTCCCGTGCTATTGTTCCGAAGCTTGTGAGGAAAGCTTCCAAGAATTGAAGCGTCGTTTAACTACGGCACCTATATTGGTGATTCCTTCTGAGAACAAGAGGTTTGCATTGTACACGGATGCATCATTGTAGGGTTTGGGCTGTGTATTGATGCAGGATAAGCACGTGGTGGCGTATGCTTCGAGGCAGTTGAAGCCTCATGAGACCAGATACCCAGTTCATGATCTGGAACTGGCGGCCATCATTTTCGCCTTGAAGATTTGGCGGCATTATCTATATGGTACTTCATTTACCATCTATACGGACCATAAGAGCTTGAAGTTCTTATTCACTCAAGCGGAGCTGAATATGAGGCAAAGAAGATGGGTGGATTTACTCAAGGATTATGATTGTGAAATGGAGTACCATCCTGGTAAAGCAAACTTGATAGCAGACTCCTTAAGTCGGAAGGTGAAGAGTACTGCTGAGGATACCATGAGTTTATCAGCTATGATGACTTCTTATTGCCATCTGGGCTATGATTTCGATGTGGATACGTCGTCGGTGCGAGTGTCGACCTTATTGGCTGCGCCAGACATATTTGAGGCTATCAAGAAAGCCCAGAGGTCGGACGATGAGGTTCAGAGATGGTCATCGACAGTACTTCAGGGTCAGCCATCAAAGTTCAGAGTGGCTGAAGATGGTTCCTTGAGGTTTGGTAACCGTTGGGTAGTGCCGAGGGCACCAGAGTTACGTCAAGGGATCTTGAACCGTGCTCATAGCAGGAGGTTTAGCATACATCCAGGTGGGAGAAAGATGTACAAGGACTTATGCGACCAGTTTTGGTGGAGACGGATGAAAAGAGACGTCATCACCTTTGTTAAAAGATTTTTGATCTGCCAGCAAGTAAAGGCAGAGAGGCAGAGGCCTGGTGGCGAGCTGAAGAGCTTAGAGGTACCTAAGTGGAAGTAGGAGCACATATCTATGGACTTCGTGACCCACTTGCCAAGGACGGCCTCTGGATTTGATGCGATCTGGGTGATCGTGGATAGGCTGACGAAGGTAGCTCATTTCATCCCTTACTGTATGACTTTCACATATCTTAAGATGACCCAATTATATGTACGAGATGTAGTAAGGTTGCATGGTGTTCCAGTATCGATTGTGTCTGACAGAGACCCAAGGTTTACTTCACATTTCTGGGAGGGTCTCCAGACAGCTTGGGGCACAGAGGTGAGACTGAGTACAGCTTACCACCCTCAGACAGACGGCCAGATGGAGCGTACTATAAAGACGCTCGAAGATATGCTGAGGGCATGTGCATTGGAGTTTGATACTCCGTGGCAAGATTCATTACCACTAGTGGAGTTCTCGTATAATAACAGCTATCAGGCGAGCATTCAAATGGCCCCTTTTGAAGCTCTTTACGGACGACGTTGTAGGTCACCACTGTATTGGGAGGACTTGACTAGTAAAGCGGTCGGAGGACCGGATATGGTAAAGGATATCGAAGAAAAGATTAAGTTGATACGCCAAAAGATGAAAGCGGCCCAGGATAGGCAAGCAACCTATGCCAATAAGCGACGACAACCGCTAGAATTCCAAGTAGGAGATAAGGTCTTCTTAAAGATCTCACCTTTCACGGGTGTGGTTCGTTTTGGTATGCGGGGGAAGTTATCTCCGAGGTATGTTGGGCCGTATGAAGTATTGCAGCGTATCGGTACATTGGCCTACCGTTTGGCTCTACCGCCGTCTTTATCTGGTATTCATGATGTCTTTCATGTCTCTATGTTACGGAAGTATGAGCCAGATCCGTCTCATGTATTACAGCCTACTGAAGTGCAGTTGGACTCAGATGTATCCTACGTAGAACGACCGGTCAGAATTCTGGATCGAGAGGATCGCAGATTACGAAGCAAGATTATACCGATGGTCAAAGTTCAGTGGGATCGTCGGGGTGTCGAGGAGCCTACGTGGGAGACGGAGCGGCACATGATGCAGCACTACCCGGAACTGTTTTCTGGTATGATTTATGTTTAGTTTCATTTTGGGTAAGTGCATGCGATTTCGAGGACGAAATCTTATAAGTAGGGGAGTATTGTGATGCCCCGAAATTAATTAATTGCAATCTGGGCATTAAATATGCTTATATGATGAATTATGTTGATATTCGATTTATGTGTTGAAATTAATTATCATGTTGAAATGCTTAGTCACATAATAGGCGTGACCCGGGGGTTGCATTTCAGGGTGCATGTTATGCATGTTAGAAAATGAGGTGTTAACATGATTTAATTGTATTGGTTGTTAATTATGAGGAAAAATATGAATTTAGTGGAAGTTTGTTGCATTTTTGTAAAATGCTTTTAAAATACCATGTTGGGGTATTTTATACATCATGTTAATTGATGGGGTACAATATTTATCAACCTTTAAAACCCATACCCCACTATACCCCCCACTTTATTCACTTTTATCCACCACTCTTAAATCCCCAAATTCACTCTCAAACCCTACCACTTCCCATTTTTCGAAATTTGGCAAAGGAGGAAGGAGGAATCTTCACAAAAGTCTTGTTTGTGGGATTTGTTGTAGGATTTGGAGTCCTCAAGAGGTATGGAACCCTTCCTAAAGTTTTAATGATGTTTGGTTTTGAAATGGGATGATTTTTGAAGTGTTTTATGTGGGTTTGTTTTGAGTATGTGTTGTATGTTGTTGGGGTATGATTTTTGAAGTGTTTCATGTGGGTTTTAGTGAGTTATGATGATATTTGTTATGTTGTAAAGTTTGGGTTTGAAGGGTATGAGATTGAGCTTGGAAAAATGCTCAAAAACGGTGAAGAATCGCGCACCAGCAGGTGGCGATCGATCGCCATATATGAGGCGATCGATCGCCGAAGGCCAGTAGCAAAAAAATGCTACAGGCGATCTATCGCCATATTCGAAGCGATCGATCGCCGCGAGGCAGAAAGTCAGGCGATCGATCGCCTCGTGCAGCGATCGATCGCCAGCAGCTTAAAAATGGCAAATGATGTTTTTTTGTTGAATTTTTGGTATTTGGCTATTGTTTAGCTTCTAATATTGATTTGTATGGTTGTGTAGAACCATCCCAGGTACCAACAACATCAAGGAGATAAAGTTCTCCAACTTCTCCACTTTTGGGAATTAAGGTACGTAAGAAGCGTACGGGCATCGGACGGTAAAACACATTCCTATACTATGACTACGCAATGATTGCATAAGTATTTACGATGTTTATGATGATGATTATGATAAGTAAGTTTATGATGATGATGTTTATGATGAGTAAAGATGATATGATGTTTATGAGGACGTTTATGATAAGATGATGATGTTTATAAGATGATGATGTTTACAAGATGATGATGTTTACAAGATGATGATGTTTATAAGATGATGATGTTTATGATATGATGATGATGATGCATGTTTAACTATGTTATTGAGAATGGTAGAGTGTTCTGGTAGTTGTTATGGGAAATCGAGGAAGGTACTTACCGCTGACATAGCTAGCGAGGAGATGCATCCGCTATCAAGGTGTAGCGAGGGGTATCACAGTACCGTTATATGTCGAAGCGAGGGGGCCAATTGTTCCGCTGACATAACAAGGCCAGAAACATCCTCATTTCTAAATAACATTGTTGATTATGAGCATATATGTGAAGTATGATTTTAATCATTTATGTCAAGAACTAATGATTATATGCATGACTATGAAACAGGGACAACCAAAGTGGGTTAATGCTATTAACCAGGAAGTATATGTTACGATTATTTTCATGCATTTATTTATATGCCATTACCTTATGATGTTAAGTAATGATGTACATGCTCATGATGGGTTGTTCCTGTAGGTACACTTTTGGACTGAAGGGCTAAGGGTCGGGTTGAGGCAGTGAGCTAAAAGAAGCATGAAAGAATATAGGATACAGGATTTTGGATAGTCTCTACTCTAGGAGTAGTGTAAACCTATAATGTTAGCATTCATTTTTGGGAATGTAATTATTAAGTTTGAAAATTTATTTTTGGCCTGTAATTCTATTAGCTCAAAGCTACAACCGGAACCCTAAGATGTTATTAATGCATATTTAGTCCATAATATGTGATTATAATGATGTTAAGGTAGGAAGACCCTACAACGCCAATCTAACATCTCTTCACTTATACCAATTGAAGCCGAGGATGATCCTACTACGTCACCATCGGATCACTCTCTGGGCCATTTACCTGCTGAAGCCTCATCTCTGGCCAAGTCTCTTCCACATCTCTCTTTCAACTGTCTCTATCTCTCCCAACGAGTCAGAGAAGTTCATCAGAGTCAAAGGTCTAACCACTTTGATTTTGAGTCCTTCAGAGAAAAGATGACGGCTAGCATTAGCGGTATTCAGCACGGACTGACTGACCTGTTCTTTCAGCAAGCCTCTTATAAAAATAGCCTGAGAAAAGAATAGATCGAGCTGGCAACTGAAGTTCGGACTTCCGTAGCCAAATCCCTTATTGCTCAAGACACTCGTCTGGATGCTATCTGCGCTCAGCTCACGCAGATCGTAGATTTCCTTCAGAAGATTGCTGCTGACAAAAAGGGGTAAAAGAAAAAGGATTTCAAGTCAGCTCAACAGTCTTCAGCGAAGAAGTAGATGTCTATTTAAGTCAGACAGGTAAATGTATATCAGAATTTTACTCAATAAAATCAGAAGTTCTTCAGTTACTTATCTAAGTCTTAGTTCATTTATTTTGAACAAAATGACTTAATCGATCCGAAATACAACTTAACAATGTTCATTTATTTTGAACAAGAAGAATTTATTGATCCGCAAGTATACGCTTCAGAACTTTTAAAAGACTGTATAAGAAGACATAGAAGCTAGGTTTTGTCATCATCAAAAAGGGGGAATTTGTTAGTTCCGGATTTTAAAGATGACAAAATGGATCAGACCTATCAAGACGCTAAACCATGTCAAAGCATATCACGCTGATATAGTCTATCGCAAAATCAGAACGGATCGATGAAAATCAGCCTGACCAGATCGAAGCACGAGATCAGCTCAAAAATAATCAGATCATAGCAGACAAGGTTGAATAAGCGTCGCTCTTCAGTCCGAATCATTAACGGCTATTTATTGAAGCATTTAATGATGCAATTAATGGTGACAAAGACCAAGGACTGAAGATTACCTTAAAAGGTAATAAGACAAAGAAGAGCTTACCTGACAGACGCCGAAAGCATAGACCAGAATGGCAAGCGCCTAAAAGAATAAGACTGTAGTCTATTCAGAGATTGAGCAGAGTCAAAAGTTGCACAGAAAAGAAAATAATGTCGTTGATATAAGCAACTATAAAAGGATGCAACTAAAGAGCTCAAAGGGACGACTGATCAATCAAGAAACGAAAAAGAAAACAAGAACAGAACAAGCTCACAAGTTCAGATATTCTTGAGCCGAAAGTTTTCATAAGCACATCATTGTAATATTTGATCATCATAGGATCATTGTGTGCATAGACAAGATTAGTCTGTCTTTTGTATTCTTCACTAAGTTAGAGAAGTGAGATTCAATTGTAACTGTCAGACAATGTGTGTCTGAACAGATCGAGAGACTAGGAGTTTCAGTCTGGTAGTGGGGTAAATCCAGCTGAATCGGGTTTGTACAATAGGATTGTATAAATCAAAGTCTTCTAGTGGAATCCTTCCTTAATTGGAAGAAGGGGAGACGTAGAAGGATTACACCACCTTCAAACTTCCAGAAACATATTCTGTCTCTTATCATTCCGCACTAAGTTACTCTCTGTAAGCCATCGAGCCATTCTTACCAGTCTAGAACAGATCGTTCCGCACTATAATATTCAGTGGTCTGTTCTGCTGACAAGTTGATTAAGAAATAGATTTCTTTCACTAACCCGAGAGAAATCAAAAAGGATTAATTTTAAAGGAGTGTTCATTCACCCCCCCCCTCTAAACACTTCGGACCAATCCTAACAAGATGACATAGTGTTATTCTGGGAATGATGAGATGTATCATTCTTGAGATCTTATTTCTGATGGGATGGTATAAAGAAAGAAATTTGGAAATCTCGTGACAATTTGTTTGACATGCCAGCAGGTCAAGATGAAAATACGAGACCTAATGGGATACTAAAGAATTTGTAAGTGGCACAATGAACTTGGAAAATTTCTAGGTTTGAGTTTTATAACTCAATTGTTTAGATCAAACGCAGATTGTGAAACAAGTTGAATCAGAGTTGATTGACTATTCAATACAAGATATTGATTCCATATGCTTGTTTGTATTCCTATGAGAAAACAACATTTTTAAGATATGGATAATGTGGGTTAGTTACATTGAGTTTCTGTAACAAATGCATCTGATTGAGATCCAAGGATAATATCCGAATTTGAAAACTATTTTCAGAATGTCATGGGTACTAAATTAGCAACAAGTATTGCTTATCATACTCAGACTTATGGATAAACTGAGAGAATTATCAAGACTTTGGAATATATGTCCCGATTAATAGTGATGAATTTAGTGAGAATTGACAAAAATCATTATTCACCAGTAGAATTTTCCTATAATTTAAGTTCCAGACAATAATCAGGATGACATCGATTCAGGTTTTGTAGAGCCATAATTATCGATCGTTGATATGATGATAGAAAATTGATAAGGAATTTTTGGCATAACTTGAGATTGTTGAGAAAATGCCAGGAACGATAAAATTTCTGCGAGAACGATTGGAATTGGCTTAAGGTGAGCAGATTTGCTACGCCAAAGAGAAATATATCGTTAGACTTTCGAGTTGAGAATCTGGTAAATCTGAAGATATTACCTTGGCGATGATCAAAATGATTCGTTAAGTGAGGTATGATGTTGCCTCGATATTTTGAATTTTGTGGAATCATAGAGAAGTTTGGTTCATTGGTATATCGTTGACACTACCACAACAGTTGTCACTGATACATGATGATTCTTATGTATCTATGAATGATATTGAGACATCTCATATGATTTAATTTATTGAGTTATACTCGGTTTTGCGATTTCGATGATGAAATCTTTTTAAGAGGGGAAGAAGTGTAAGGCCCCGATGCTAATTAATCCGGATTAACGATGTTTAAGCGAACCCGGATAATTAAAAGTGCAAACTTGAAGTAAGGTATCCCGGACCACGATAACTAGTGGAACATGTTTTAGTGCATGAGCATGTGCATGATCGCATGGCACTTGGAGAACACATGCCACTACTTAATTTAGCTCATGTTTAATACATGATTTTGGACCATTAATATTGCAAGATAATTATGTATTGACACATGGATTCCAGAATACATCAAATGAATTCAAAAGCACACAAATTGGAATAGGAAGCCACACCCATGCCTTGCATTTCAGATTTGGGATTCTTATTTGTTTACTAGCCCTTTCTCTCTCTTTAAAATAAAATTCTCCTCCTTCTCTCCTCTAGCAATTTCGAAAATTGCAGCTCTTTTCCTACCAAAATCCTCCTGAAATTGTGAGTGCATGTCACATGCAAAGATGGTTTTGGATGCTACTCATCTTGAGGAACAAGATGTACCAAGAATTTTCAAGTTTGGAGCAAGAAGATACAAGATTTTCGAGTAGCAGCAAATTTGGGGTAGGATTTTCGATCATGGCTCGTTTTTGTTGATGATCAAGCTTCAACTCTTGAAGATAAGTGAAGGTATATCATCATACTTGAGTTATCTTTCATTACAAACTGGCCTCACATGTTTTGGATGTCTTATGCATTAGTTATGATGTTTTTACAAAAAGTGGTCAATCTAAAATTTAGAATTTCCCCTGTTTTTCATAAATAATGTTTAGACCCAATTTGCCTTAGGTAAATGAACGAATTTGGGGAAGTGTCAAACATATGAAATATCATATTTTGAGTTAGTTATCAAGCTAAATTAGACCCATATAATTTGGTTTAGTATTGGAAAATTTATGAGCCAATTACTATGAGCATGTAAGCTGTAATTTTAAGAAATTCTCCAAGGGTCAATATTTAGATTATAAACTTGATGTTGGAAATAATTGAACACTTTGATGATATAATTGAGGTATAAATGACCAGGTTAACAGATCTCGATGTTGATTCGAGGAGTACTCTGAGATACAGCATTGGTCCGAGGTACGTTGAAATGAGTTTTATCATGACGGCTGGCAAAGACGTGTAATGATGCTAATGTATGTCCTTATATGTCATTACTTGATTTATATGACTTATTTGTCACTAAATGATTCTTGTGTGACTATATGATAAAAGGAGATGCATAGAATTTCATGATATGTGAATTACATGATATATATATATACATTTTCACATGAGATTTTATGACATGTTGAATTGCAAATGTCATATGATGCATAGATGAATACATGGGCATATCATATTGATCTATCCAATCCTTTGATATCCTTGTTGATGATTGAGTTGATTTACTCTGAGTGTCGGGGACGACGAGCACGGCGATGACATGCAGTATAGGTAGCAATTGTAGTCACGCGCGTGTCACCGGACCTAGATACGAGGAATGGACGAGCACAACACATAGGATGAGTCTCCTAGCGCATTGTGCGCGTGCTGTCACCCTCTGCTCAAGCTGATATTATTTGATGATACCTTCATTTGGACTCCGATATTTGGTATCTTGAGATTCTATTCTTTGTACCCATTCATACATGGTATGCATTGCATGGTACTTTGTCATTCTTGACGTGATTCTATTTATTTCTCGTACTGGGTTCTGACCCCCTTTGCGGGGGGGCTGTCATGTCATTGTTGTATGGGCATGACAGGTGGTACATGTAGACATACTGCAGATGCTCGAGGTGAAGCATCGATGAATATCGGAGCTCCTTGAGAGCGAGCTCAGGTTATGTTTTATGTTTTGAGTCCCAGTAGTTGTTAGAGTATTTTGACTTCTGTTTACGCAAATAATCATTATGTGATCACTAAACACCACATTAGGATCGGGCCCTCACAGTTAGCAATAACACATTCTTTTTACAATCCCATGTCATAAACGCACATAGGCCAAGTTAATTGTGTCACAAAACACTAACTATCATAATGCATAAGTGTGAGACCCCGATATCTCAAGATACTAATAGGTGCGATTAAGAGAACTAAACATTCATATGAATAAATCAGAGTAATGAGTCATGTTGATTAACCTGAGCTTAAAAGATACAGTACCAAAAGTTTCAAAAGGAATTTCACAAATTCCTACAAAAGGTACTACCCTATAGTCTTACTCTACCACAAGTAGAAGCTATACAAAATTTCTCTAACATGCTAATCCTGTAGCACTCCTTACAGCTCGGCTTTTCAACCCCGACCCTGGTTCTCATCATCAAAAGCACCTACAAAGACAACCCCCAACACATGAGCATAACATAATTCATATACCACAAAATATGAATGTAAGACGTAAATGCATAATCATAAAATACAAAGCATTTCCTGTATTTCCATCGCATTTACAATGCTCATTGGTTGTCCCTGTACCACAATTCATAATGAAAACACTATATGAATATATGGCTTCACAAATAAATGTCATGACATATCATCTCTTTTTCTTGAGTCAGTCATCATCAGTTATTTTAATGCTTCTTCGCTTTACAATCTCAAAACAAGCGGTATCTCATCCTCGCTTCTTCATACTAGCGGTATCTCATCATCGCTTAGTATGGTATACCCCGCCTCCATGTGCAAGCGAGCCTCCCCCCTCCCGCTCCACATTTTTAGCGGTCAAGCGTAAGCATTAAACCTTCACTGTGATCACCCCTGACTCGTGGAATACACCTCTTTATTCCACATCACAATATGAAACAACAATGCATAATAACATGTATCAACTCTTAATGCATCACATTGCATTCATCATGTGTCAAACAGACTAACATAAGTACATGTTACCGTTGGGATGCCCGTACGTCGCTTACGTACCTTTCCAAAATGTAGTGTGTTGTGGGACTCTATCCCCTGCGCTGTGTAGCTGTCTGTGAAGGCTCTACACCAGTGTACAACACAATATTAGATGTCTCATTACAATCCAATATCAAAATTAAAACAAATTCCACATTTTAAAAAAAGAACACTACCGATCGATCGGTCCTCATCACCGATCGATCGGTGAACTGTTTGAATTTTGGAAAAATGCTACGGCTTTTGCCGATCGATCGGTGTTCTTCACCGATCGATCGGTCGCTCTGTTTCAGCCCAGATTTCCGGAAACTCTTTAACACCGATATTTATGCCTCTTGATCTAACATGTAAGACATACCACATGCCAAACTCAACATGCTAGAAGTTACAATACAATACTCTGAGTGTATTGATATCAAATTTACACTCCAAACATAAACCCACATGCATAAACGTCGACCATTTACACAAGTACTCGATCAACTTTTCTGGAAACAGGGCAACATTTTCATTCCCAGATTTCTTGAGTACTTCATTTCATGCTATAAAAACTACAACATATTTCATAAATCATGCTCAAATATAAAACGTCCTGGGCTTGACAAGATACCATGCATGTACTCAAATCGAAGGTTCACCCTAAAACCCATCTAACATGCATAATATCACCTCCTCAAAATCCCTCCCAGTCCACATTTTTCCCAGAAAAAACAGGGCATACTCCTACCCAGATTTCCGAACACCTTACTTTACATGCTTATTTCCTCAACATAAAACATGTAATATACATAAGGAAAAATGCAGAGAGCTTCATAACAACACCATGTAAGCATTTAAATCGAAGGTTTTAAGAAACCTAAGCTAACATGCCATTTTTCACACCAATAAAAGTATGAACTCAACAACTAAATTTCAAACCCAGAAATGGTTTCTCACCCCTTTTTGCTCCGATTTTTGGAAGCTTTCCAAGCAATAAAAATTGAAGATCTCCTCCCTAACTTCCTTAGCAGCTGTTGGACGAATTTTGGGAGAGAATTGGAGTGATTTCAGACATGGAAGGGTTGGGTGAGAGATGGGACAAGGAGTATGGGCAAGCAGCTGGTAGCTGGCAGCAGGGCATGGGTCAAGGGGGGGTGGTTGGGTGGTGGGTTATGTGATGTGTTATGTTTTGGTCCCGGTATTTAGCACGATGTATTAAAATATCCTCACATGATATTTTATAGTATTTTCTCAATAAAATACTTCAATTCCCATTTAAATATGCTTTTACCAAAACAATAATACACACCCCAAAATAATCATGCCACAACCCCAACATCCCAACATATGTTGCATGCACCCCGAAATGTAACTCCTCAACCATATTAATTCAACCTCATGAATTAACACTAAATCATCATAATATAAATAAATGATTAAAATCACATAATCATTTCGGGGATATCACAATAAGTATGTGCTACCCGTTTCCATCAAATGTTCCTAGGCCCTCAACAGCCCCAAAGAGCAACCACTGCTCTGATACCACTAATGTAAGGATCCCGCGCCCTTAACCGACGATTAGTGTATTAACCCATGTATTTAGTGCATACAATCATGTAATTAGGGGGAAAACAACATGCAACCATAGCATAATGTATCAACAATAAAATTTCTTACATTATTCCATATATTGTTCAAATCCCCCATACCACTCAACCATCAAGTATGCATCTTATAATACACTAACATGTTCTCAATTAATTTAGCAATTTCTTAATTAATTGCATGCAACCTATAAATGAAAAGAGAAAGGCCATGCCCTTTATACAACCCATATACACATATAGCAGTGCTCACATGCGAGCATCAAATGAGTGAATGTATATTTAATGTATAAAGTACTCTACTCAATACCAGCATCGGTACATCGATCCTGGAAGTACCTCCCATCCATAGCTCGATCTCAACTCCGGAGCTACCGTTGTACCTGTTCCATCTGCCGCAACAGAGACAGCCCCACACGGGGTGAGCATACCAATACCACCAATCCAATAATCACATTATTACATTACATAATTTACAGAATGTAAAGCGGTGAATTTAAAAGACACTCCCTGAATAGTGTCATCCTCATACGGGATCCCCTGTGCTGTTCATGTTCTCAAAATAACCGAAACCATCAAATTCCCAAGTTAATCATTTCATTGATTAACTCAATCCGTTCACTATTTGCCAATTTCCATAATTAATAAAATTCAATCATTTACAATGTTATAGTATCACACGCATCTAAACAATAGTTCCACAATCCCATTTCATCGCTTGCTCAGTAGCATCGGCATTCATAATCGATGTTCGCTCCATAGCGACAACATCTCAACCATTGCTCGCTTCATAGCGGCACCATATAGTTCACAATACCTGGCCATTTATTGCAATTACAATATACCATGCATTCAAACAATTGCGATAAGATATAAGGTTATGCTCGTACGTTATACGTACCTTATAATACGATAGCAGGATTCCAATCCTTGCCTTGCCCCAAGGTTCGTGAAATAAAGGCTATATACAGTTAATAGCTCATAAGCAATCATAAGCACATCACTACAGGACAAGCACGTACCCGACCCCCAATTACATCATACTATCCCAATGATTAATCACAATTATCGAACCATGCATACTACTAAAATATCTCATTTAATGTTCAATGATAATTCCTTAATCAATTGAGTAGTCCGCTTTATTAAACTTCGACCCAAACCATTTAAAGTGTACTATTCCCATTGGAATGTAAACATCGCCCCAAAAATCTACTAAACAAACTCCAATTTCAAAATCCCGATATTTTCCAAAAGTTGAAAAAAAACACAAGAAACAGGGGCCACGATCGATCGTTGTTTCTCGCGATCGATCGCGATATCTTACTGCCCAAATACGTTCATTCGCGATCGATCGCTAGATCTCGCATTCGATCGGCAAGCCCTCCGTGATCGATCGCCGAGTATTCGCGATCGATCGCCGCGACTATTCATCATCACCCAAAAATAGCGAGATGTCGCGATCGATCGGCCCCAGGCCGCGAACGATTGCGACTTGCGGTTTTCTGAAAAACAGTTTGCAACAATGGTGTTTTCCACCCCAATTCAAAACCAACACCCCGAACACCTCCAACACCTCAAATACTCCAATTAAAACCAATAAAAACACCAAAACAAACTTTAACATTTTTACCAAAATCCCCCAAAATCAAAACCCAACACAAAACTCAACCTAAAACCCTAATACCACAATCAAAATTATTGAACACCGAGTCCACTTGGTATATATAGTATCAAGGCTCAAAAATCCCGAGTCCTCCACAAATACATCATGACTCATTAAAAATCATATGTGTTCAATAATTACCTCTCAATCTCAATTTTCATTACCAGCCCCAACACAAAGCACCCAGACCCCAGGTCCCACCAAAAACCCAATTCCATGGTTTAACACCACGATAAGAATACAATCTCATCCCTTGGATCCAACGACCCCAATTACCGAATTTAAAATCCCAAGGAGTCCCAATACCTCAATTAATTAATAATTGCCATAATTAAAATCCATTAAGGATCATTACCACACCGGGATTTACACCAATAATTCCCGGGCATCACAATTATCCCACACCAATAAATTTCATCCTCGAAATTTGCACAGACGTACTCCACGTACTGCCATGACCTCTAAATCCAATCAGATCCACAAGATCGATTCATGAATGCATCATGATCGAAGCACCAACCGCGAGGATACCGACCTCGCACCAAATCCTGGAATAGAGCATACCTCCCAAACCATTACAATCTTAAAAAGACGTCAGCATGCCTCGATGCTAACAACCCAAGAGCAGTCAGTCAACCGTAACTGCTAGCTACTCGAATCATCCCTGATTCCAACGTAGATATCACTCCCATGATATCTCCACCACTTGGTATACGATGTCAAACACACATCGTTACAATAGAGACCACTAGTAAACTACAGTATACACATACTGAACTCGGTTTCCGCCTCCAAATCCATCTCCTGTCGAGGGAGTAGTTGCACCATTTGCAACTCGGATCGGGCAACTCACGGCCACCGATCAACACAAACACATCTCCAAAGATGCCTGCATCCGTGTGTTCCAAGAAATCATACCTCGGTTAACACACTATCGAGACTCCACAATACCTCGAGTTCCCATAGAGGGGGATGATAGAAAAATCAATTGCATTCTCGCCACCTGTGTCGACAACGACACCTAACAAATCCAATCCTGGCCATCCCTCGTTTACCCTAGGATTCAACAATCCTAATACATGGATGCTATCGAATTACCCAGTAATGAATTATCATGACCCCAATACGACAATTCCTATTCAGGGGAAGTCAACCAGACCTCACGATCATTATTCAGAATACATCGTGTCATTGAGATTACTAATCTCAAGGTGCCACAATCTCTCACCAGAGATTCATCCATCCAAGCATACTAATCCGATGCTCGTTGATCGCTTATATTTTAAACAATATTTTCCGGTGTAGCGATTCTCTACCGTAAATGCACGGTGTCAAGTTTTAGTATAATGATATGAAAAGTATGGATTGTTGATCCCACGAGGACTAGGAAATAATTACCAAAACTCCACAAGTTTAACTATATTTAGTCTACGATAACCGGTAGTGATTATTAAAATAACGTGACAAATTAACTCAATATATAACCCAAACAATCAATGGTGAATAAGATTAATAATCAAAAGAAAATTTTATCAAGACTTTCGGTTCACCTATGTAATCCCCCATAATTCGACTATTAGTTAATAATCAAATTCAAACAATCTAAGGTGACAAGTTTTCCAAATTTATCTAATATACTCTCTCGAGTTATATTAAATCTAATATGAAAATGTAGTATGTCACTCTCGTGTACTTATTTAACAACATAATATTGTATTAAGATCCGTGAAAACTTCTAGCTTTCGATTGATAGATATCTATAGCTATCACACGTGTATTTGACTTCATCTCTCGATATCAGTCTGAAATCCATGGCATAAATCACTATATCGAATCACAATTTTACCTCTCGATCTCAATTGTAATTTACTATCATTCAAGGATGGCTAAAGCCTTAAAAGCATGAAGAACAATATATAATAATCAATCAAAACATTCAATTTAAATCATGGGTTCATACAAAGGATCCCCTAAGTCTTGATAACATACCTAGCCAACAATCTCTATCAAATAACAATGCATAAACATGTTTTGCAACATTCTAAACATTAAAATCTAATGAGAATATAGAACTAGAGTTAGAAATATGCAAATAACAAGAGGCGTTGACTCCTTGCGTTGCTCCGTCGTCCTGTCTCTTCCAATGCATCTTCTCTTCAATGGTTATGGTGTATGGATGGTTGGAGATGAAGATGAGTGATGAAGGTTGCATGTTGTAGGGTTTATTATGAGCCAAAAAGTCCCAAAAACGTCCATGGTAATCCATATTTATGGTGGGAGGAGTTTCACCAAGTTTGGACACCAAATAACCAAGATGGAAACAAAATGCCAAATTTTACGATCGATCGATCGGCAATAATTGGCGATCGATCGCCATAACATTCTGCCTCGAGGTGATCGATCACCTCATTTGAAGTGATCGATCGCTTTCTCTGATTTTCAGCAAATTACGATTGCGTCCCTCCATTTCCATGTTTGCTCAGTTTGGTCCTTTTTCATCATTTTAAGCATATTTCCTCCACTTTTATGTATTTGGACCTGGATTCCTAAAATATACAAATATCAACAAATAGTAATATTGTCCAAGAATCACTATAGAAACGTCCCTAATCTTATATAAATTAAGTGTAAAATCACACTTATCACTCGTCAAGTACCAAAATGCTGGCATTTGTATACACACACGGTATCCATGCTTAAGCACCAGCACCACATGCATACTCAATGCACTCGGCTTGAGTATCTCCAATCATACCCATGAGCCCCAAATACAACTGTCAATCTTCAGTTATTCTCACCCCATGGAGAATATTGATTGACGAACCAACTTCTAATGGTGTGAACTCCACATCAACACCACGCGTACCGAATCATCGAATCTCTCAAGGAATCTCAATAGGTATATCAACACCGCCTTCCTCGCAAGGAATCTCTCAAGGAATCTCAATAGGTATATCAACACCACGCGTACCGAATCATCGAATCCCTCCGCGATCGATCGCCGAGTATTCGCGATCGATCGCCACGACTGTTCATCATCACCCAAAAACAGTGAGATGTCGTGATCGATCGACACCAAGCCGCGATCGATCGCGACCTGCGATTTTACGAAAAACAGTTTGTAACAATGGTGTTTTCCACCCCAAATTGAAAACCAACACCCCCAACACCTCCAACACCTCAAATACTCCAATTAAAACTAATAAAACCACAAAAAACAAACTTTAAGATTTTTACCAAAATCCCCCAAAATCAGAAAACCAACACAAAACTTACCCAAAAACAACAATACCACAATCAAAACGAAGATAAAGGGGAGGGGAAATAGATTACCAAGTTATCTTCGCGCAATTCCGCTCCCAAGTCGAGCCTTCCTCAATTTTTTGCTTCCAAGGAGAAAAGAGGGGAAAATGGTTGGGGATTGGAGGAGGGAGACGTGAGAGAGAGAGAGAGAGAGATAAATGCAAAGCCACAATGATTGAACACCATATCCACTTGGTATATATAGTACCAAGGCTCAAAAATCCCGAGTCCTTCACAAATACACCATGACTCATTAAAAATCATTTGTGTTCAATAATTACCTCTCAATCTCAATTTCCATTACCAGCCCCAACACAAAGCACCCCAAACCCCAGATCTCACCAAAAACCCAATTCAAAGGTTTAACACCACGATGAGAATACAATCACATCACTTGGATCCAACGACCCCAATTACCGGATTTAAAATCCTCGGGAGTCCCAATACCTCAATTAATTCATAATTGCCACAATTAAAATCTATTAAGGATTATTACCATACCGGGATTTACACCAATAATTCCCGGGCATCACAGTTGAGGACAAGATCAAGGCCAAGGCAAACATATTTGATGAATGGGCTGAGTATAGAACAACCACCGACTTCTATCTGTTCTTCGGGCATCTCAAGCGATTAGCCCGGGTGGAGAATCAAGTGCTGAAGATCTATGAGACCGATGTGTGAGGTTTACACTTCAATGGAAAGAATTCTTTTGTGCCAAACACAAGTTGTGTATCATGAATAGTCTCATACAGGCCAAGAAAATTCTTGATCCGGCCAGCCCAACTATCAGAGATGATCGGGCAACACAATTGACATATTTGTTGCACACTTGATAGCCTAATTAGTAACATAATTGACATATTATGTTCATCAAAACTAAGATTAATAGGTTTGTTAAACCCAACAATAAGAGTACACCTTATTATATAATTACGTTTTTAGATTATAAAATATTGATTTACCTTAAAAACACAAATGGAAAACTTTAACATATCAAAACCTAAAAAATAATATTTTTGAAATTTGTTATAATTTTTTTATCATATTCAAAATATAATGTTACTCGTCAAATTCGACATTATTCATAATCTATCCCTAGTTTTAGTTATATAACTTTTTGTCTATTTTGTTTTAAAAATACATAAAAATATCTATGGTGTAAAATAATTTGATTAACCAAAATTTACTAACCTTACACAACAGTAAAAGATTATTTATATTATGTTATTTACAACCTTAGTATTATATTTTTCTTAAAAAAAATTAAATATATAATAAATTTTCAAATATTTAAATAAAATATATTATTATTTATACAATACGTCTGTTGTTTTGCCAACTAAATAAAATATAATCAAATTAAAATTAAATCTGTAGAATTACTTGGTTATTGCACAAAAGATTAATATAAATAATCAAAATAACAAATCACTGATCACTATATCTAATTAAACAAACCAAACTGTTGGGTTTCCGTACCCCGCCGCCAGATCCAAACGCAGCGGAAATAATACAATAAACAGATCTGACCCGGGGACGGTCGATCGCGCCTGATTCATATATTAACATGCATAAATCGAATAAATGCACGAAAAGGAATTACCGTTCCCCAACGTGAATCTGATAGCGGTGACCCTCGAGTCCAACCAACCTGACCAGATCTACAAACTCAGCACCAGGGCTAGTTTGGTATGAACTTTTAGAGAGCGTGAATTGATTGAGAATGATTAGGTCATTCTTCCTTCTAATACAAATGTCATATTTATAGTTGTATAAGCTAATTGGGCCAGGGTTAATATAAAGCCCATTGGGCCAACGTTTGGCTTGTAGGGCATTTATGCTAACAATCTCCCACTTGCCCAAAAGCCAAAACAAAACTACAAACTCATAATCCAAGTAACTCAATCCTATTGAATAACTTGATGTACTACTAATGTACATAATTATGAGACATTAATATATCAAACGTTTTAATTTAGAACTTTCTACAGATGAAACATTTTCAAATATAGAAACTCAACTAAAGTGATGAGCTTTCAAAAATTAAATTCATCTCTTCTAAATCACTCAATTTGAGCACTTAACATTTAAGTCTCAATTCTCATCAATAGATCGGCGGCCGGTTGATTGTGACCCAGCGAGGCTCAAGTGTATCATAGCAGTAGGATCACAACCTTTGTGATTTTAGAAGTCAAACAACTTCTTTGGGCTTACCCTGAATGCCTCATTGTCAATTAAACTCCTTTAATAGACAATGGCCGAAATATAATTCCGGCAACAACCTACCGATCGTGGGTAGTGCCTAGCATCTGCGCTTCACGAAAACCTAGATACAAATGACTAGCAACGTACGAGAACCTGTCAGCCATAGTTAGCGTGCAGTACATTCCTTTCACTCAATATGTCCCGATTGAATCTAGGGCATTGGTTGATCGAGACCCATTATGATTTCAATAACTATGTATTTGTTTCACGTTATATGATTCATTGTGTGCGTATATGAAAAACTCATTTTTCACAAGCACTACCCACTCTGGCCAGAGATTCCTCGAATCATATATAGAAAAACACATAGGACATCCTGGTTCATCAAGACCAGTGGTGAATCCCCAACGACAATCATAGGCCTCTGACAGCATCACTGAATACCCAAAATAATGACTTTATGACCCACATGTGATCAGTCATTAAATCAAAATACACAGCTATCTATCAAGACCTCAATGACGCCTCGGGTCATGAGGAGTAATGGTGCACAACTATGACTAGAAATTCTATACTCGACAAATGGTAACCACTTATAGAATTCCGAGTAGGGTCGTTCAGTGAACTCATTCCTAATGAGCACCTATTCATGTGTGCTGACTTCTCCAAGCCAACGCCGATGAAACGCGGCGCACTACACTAGACACATCATGAATACCAGTCTCTAACGAGCATATATCGATATCCCATTCTCGAAGGCTCATCGACCAGGAACATTTAGAAATCGCAGTCGAGAATGTATTTCATGGTCACCATCATATGCGTAACCACATTCTATGGACTATAGCAATCTCAAGGACTTTATCAATGCATCAAGATGCATGGGTAAACAGATGAAGAAGTGCCATATATATTAATATTCAAACAAAGATTTGTCATAATAAGATTATAAGTACAATCAATCAACTATTGATTTACTTAATCATGTATGACAACAATATCTTTCACTTTCCCAAAGCCAACTACTCATGTGTCTTAAGACCATCTTCCCAAGATGTCTATCAGACACCAATCATTGTAAATGCTTTGTCAGTGGATTCACTATATTTTTTTTGTTGAAGCGATTCTCTCGATAATAGTGTCGCGTCTACCATCTGTCTCATTAGATAGTATTTTCTCAATATATGTTTGGATCCTGATGAGATCTTGGCTATTCATAATAGCTCAAATGTTGTCACAGTACACAGAGACTGTGTCAACTGCACTAGAAATTACACCCAACTCTTGGATGAAATTTCTTATCCAAACTGCCTCTTTGCTGCATCGTATGCTGCAATGTATTCAACTTCAGTGGTGGAATCCAATGTGGTGTCTTGCTTGGAACGTTTCCAAGAGACATCACCATCATTGAGCTTAAATACAAATCCGAACATCGATATGGTATCATCTACATCCAATTTAAAAACCAGCATCAGCTTAGCTTCAACTTTTATTTCTCCACTTACAGATCCAAAAACCATGAACATATCATAAGTTCTTCATAAGAACTTGAGGATTATTTTCACAGTTTTCCAGTGACCTTCACCGGGATCTGTCTGATGTCTGCTCATTACTCTAAGAACATACATCAGGCCAAGTACATACATAGCATACATTATGCTATTAAAAATAGAAATATAAGGTACCAATGTCATCGTTTCTCTCTCCTCATCAATCTTAAGACCCATTGACTCGAGAGATGAATACTATGACATATTATGAAGTAACTCATTTTTCGACTATTCTATGCTAAACCCTTTTAGCACAGTGTTTATGTACGTAGATTGAGAGATCTCAAGCATCCTTTAGATCTATCCCTATAGATCATTATGCTTAGCACGTATGACGCTTCTCCCAATCTTACATGGAGAAATTAGTAGATAATCATGCTTTAATTGATTAATCCAATACCATTCACAATGAGCATGATATAATCGACTTAAAGCATCACAAATGTAACCATGCTCCCACTAACCCTTTTTGCATACACATGTCACTTCCGGATTTTTAACAAAACCAAACACTTTGATGATGTTATCAAAACGGAAGTTCAAACTTCGAGATGCCTTCTTAGGCCCATAAATGGACCTCTGGAGTTTGAAAACATTTTTCTCACTCCAAGAAGTTGTAAATACATTTAGCTGCTACATTTCTACCTCAATGCCACCACTGAGAAATGTTATGTTCACATCCATTACTCATATCTCATATTCATAATATAAAGATATAACTAATAAAATCTAAATAGACTATAGCATCATAACCGATGAAAATTTTCTCATAAACAACTCTTTGCCTATGAGAATAATCGTTTCTCACCAGTCAAGCTTTGAAGGTCACTACCTTCCCATCCACTCTAAGCTTTCACTTGTAAATCCATGCAGCCAATGGGAACAATTCCCAAAGATGATCTACTAAGGCCCATACCTTATTGGAGTACATGGAGTCCATTTCAGATTTCATGGCATCGTGCCAATGTCTCGAATCAATATCTGACATCGCCTCCTTGAAAGTCCAAGGATCATATCCATGGTCTATTTCTTGACTACTTTCAAGGAGTTGATTCATTCTATCAGGAGCTCTTGAAACATTTTCAAATCTCCTTGGTGTGTGTAAATCAAAGGTTGTGATTGACTAAATTAATTTCACCGTTTTCACTTTTCTAGTGGTTTGTGGTTCTTGAACCCTTTCAAGTTATATTATTTTGTCATACTTTCTATTAGAAACATTTTCTCTAGAAAGATTGCACTTGCGAAACAAACTCTTTGCCTGCAATTGATAATATAAATTTCCACAAAATAACATAAGATGGATCGATTATCCAACTCATCTCCCACTGGCTGCTTCACATAAGCAGAACAATCTCAAATAAAATTTGGATTATTTTTCAGTCCATATCGTATATGGAGTTTTGGTCACTGCATTGGTATGAATTATGTTCAACAAATATGTAACTTTAGAGAGTTACTCAAGGAGAATCACATTCTCTTTAAGATAACTCAACATCCCCCTGCACTAACATTTAGTGCTCAACATATGTCCATATGAATCAAATTCAATGGGCATTCAGCAAATGCTAAAGATATGTAGGATTTAAGTTATCATTCTTTTATTCTTTGAACATAATCATACTACTCGTTCATAAGTTCACCAGATTCAATAAAACATGCATTCTTTTAAAAATACTGCAAATTACATTCGCAAATTTAAAAGAATGTCATTCTCTATCAAAATAGGAACAATGTTCATGATTAAATCTAGAACAAATAAATAATTGCTCAAACTAGTTCCTAACTAGTTCAAGATTTTATATTAAATAAATGTTTTAAACAGCCTTTGCAGCAACTCTTGCTACAATGCTTAGCCTCAGGTGGGTTTCACATTCCTTGGCTCTCTACTTCTTCTCATCACATGCAACTCTTTGCAAAGATGCGAACACAACTGGCATCATATACCAAAAGTAGAACCAATAGAAACATTTAATTTTAATATAAAACATACCCTTTCTAGAACGCTTCTAGTCTAGGTATTCCTTACAATTTTGCGCCAGTGACCAGCAGTGAAAACATAGATGCCTCTCATTTCTTAGTTGCTACTATATCCTTTTTCGTCTTTCAAGGTTGGGAACCATTTCCCTTCCTCTTCTTTATCCTTGAACTCTTCCTACCATTGGTAGAAGATTCGACAAGAAGAACATGTTTCTCCTTTTGAATCAAGGACTCATGAGTTTCCAACATTTTGACTATAAGATCAAATCTATAGCCAGTTAATGAGGATTTGTCACATTCAGATTTTCCAATTTCTCAACAAGAGATATTTTTCTTACACCATGCTCATAGACCGAAGCCCCATCTCGCATGTGAAATGAAAATAGCTCTTTTGAAATCGCGAGTCTCAGTAATCGCGTTTGTTCACCAAACAACATTTGTAGGTGTTGGAAAAATCAGCAATGTGAACGAATTTCTCATATCTGTGTTGAAACTCATTGGTGACAATGATGCTATCATATATCACATAGTCTAGAGATCATCGTCCCATCACTTCTCAAGTGTGGCAATCTCTTCATGAGACGAACCGGGAGACACTTCAACAGGAGGCTCCCACCTAGGGTATATAGCAATCTTTTAGAAGCAAGCACTATTTTAACATTAATAGTCAATTAGAATAATTTGGTGCGGTTACTTTGTTTGTATCGAGAATTGATGCAATCGGATTCACGGCAATCACAATACTGAGAATAAACAGAAAATACATGCAAACCGTTTGATTATTAATTAATTCAAAAACTATGGACTTTAGTTATTGAATGCTCCTACTAATTTTTTCGAATTCATCACCCTCATGACAAATGAACGGAAAATCGTATTTTCTTAGTGGGCTTGGAGTCCAACTAGCTCATGATAGCCCCGGGCCAGGGTCCAGCCGACCTCATGATACTAAAGGTAGCTCACAATTGCATCATATGCAACCCCCAAGATATTCGTCTCGTGATTGGCATAACCCTACGGAGGCAGGCCAATTATGCCTTCTCATGTCAAACTAACCCATCCCACGGATGGTAATGTTTGCCAATAAGACCCCACGAGGGTGAGTAATCTTAAAGGTTAACAGAACCCTATCCATAATTAAGTGGCAGTTAAACACACAGCTTTCCCATGCCAGATGCCCCCCACGAGGGTGAGACAAGACACCTGACACAAGTAGCGTCTCATGGCTTAACTGTTGATGGAAGACAGGAAACAACAAACTCCTTTGAGCTCCCTTTACAGTTTGATATTAAAATTTTTTGAATCATATTCAAAAGAGGGATTTAACAATTTTCAAATCTCATCAAGTACTTGTTTGTTTGTTTGTCGGATTCATGCAACTATGTTTTATTCATGCAGTCATATGTACTAATAAAACATACAAACAAACATTTATCATACATCATATGCATAATAAAAATAAATATGGACGATTACGACCTTTTCCTAATTGATCCACGTGAGCCATACGTGGATCACAAGTCTGTCTAAGGTGATGCAGGTATGTGATGCAATCCTATTACATTTTTGCTTCCATTATACATGTCTTGATTCTTGATGCTCCATCTTCAATCTCGATCTTCCACTAATTCTAATAATTTACATTTAAATCGTGCAAACAAAAGAATAGGGATACAAATCCGGGGTGGGATACATCAGAAAATAGAGAGAGCAGGCTCGCAGGCCCGATAACCAAAAATCACAATAATAATGAAACAATAAAAACCTAAGCATTCACCTAAACACATTGGTTAAGGCCCGTAATCATCCATCATGCAATCACAACATATGTAATTAAACATTAAAGTAAACAATTACATCATATGTAATTGTACTAATTACATCACATGTAATTAGATCACAATAATTAATTTATTCTATCGTTTCCCACTAATCGCATCAATAATTGAAAATAAAATTATCAAATTAAATAAAACCATTTTATTTAATTTCTAATTAATTAAATTTTCAATAAATTGGTAAAATCTCTATTTTACCTTTTAATCATCATATTAATCGAAAATAAAATTAACAAATTAAATAAAATATTTTCATTTAATTTCTAATTAATTAAATTTTCATTACTTGGTAAAATCACTATTGTACCTTTTAATCATAATGATAATCGAAAATAAAATTAACAAATTAAATGAAACACTCTCATTTAATTTCTAATTAATTAAATTTTCGATTATTCGGTAAAATCATTATTTTACCTCAAATCATAATATTAATCAAAAATAAAATTAACAAACTAAATGAAACACTTTCATTTAATTTTCAATTAATTAAATTTTTAATTACTTGTAAAATCTCTATTTTACACTTAATAAATTAAAAATCATATTTTTAATAAATTAAATTTATGATTTATTTCAAAAAAGAAATATCCGGATAAAACATCTAAAATGACCTAAAAAATTTATGGACTCCAAACAATTTGGATCCAAAATTAGAAAATCAATTTCAACCCAAAAATACCCTATTTCGGATTTAATAAAAAAATTTATTTATTTATTATTATTATTATTTTTTTAATAATTCCGAAAATTACTGTTCATCTTCATCCAAAATCGATTTTAGGGTTTCGGGCTAGGTTTTACTGTAGCCGCCGCCATCGCCGCCGCCACGAAACACAGCGCTTCACGCGCAGCACCAGTCGTCTCCTCGCTCGTGCACAGCCATGGTCGCGGAACCTTTCCACCCAGTGCGCAGGTGTCGCGAAGAGATCCAGAAGAGTTGGTCGTGAAATCGAAAATTTCGCACCTTGTTCGCTATCCTCTTGTGCGCCGCACGGCCGGTCGCACATGCCTGTGTAGGCGGCGGACGATGGCGTAGAACACTTCTCCACCATGGCCGCCGCGAACTGGCGGTCACCGGCCCTACACGGTGGTGGTCATCGGTTGTTCAAATTTAAAACCCTTTTATTTATTTATTTTAATCGATTTTCAATGTTTTTCCGGATCCAAAATTTCTGAAAATTCGAATACGATTAATATCAAGTGGAAACAGTCTAATAAAATTAATTATTGAATATATGAATCAAAACGCAACCTGGCTCTGATACCACTGTTGGGTTTCCGTACCCCGCCGCCAGATCCAAACGCAGCGGAAATAATACAATAAACAGATCTGACCCGGGGACGGTCGATCGCGCCTGATTCATATATTAACATGCATAAATCGAATAAATGCACGAAAAGGAATTACCGTTCACCGACGTGAATCTGTTAGCGGTGACCCTCGAGTCCAACCAACCTGACCAGATCTACAAACTCAGCACCAGTGCTAGTTTGGTATGAACTTTTAGAGAGCGTGAATTGATTGAGAATGATTAGGTCATTCTTCCTTCTAATACAAATGTCATATTTATAGTTGTATAAGCTAATTGGGCCAGGGTTAATATAAAGCCCATTGGGCCAACGTTTGGCTTGTAGGGCATTTATGCTAACACAAACTTCAACTTAAATTGGCTAAATCGACTTTGAGATTACACATTTGGTCATTATTATCATTATAAAATATAAAAAAATATGATTATATCTTAGAAAAGTAGTCAATGTGAAAAGAAAATTAACTATATATTACCGAATGTTAGCCCTTCACCGTGGATTAGCGAAATATAATTATACCTAGCAATAAAATGTGCCCCATTGCTTTTTAGACAAATGAAGATACTATAACCCTCAGTTCTATGAGTACAATAACACGCAAATATAAAGTTTGCTTTCAAAGTATGTTTTTTAACGGGGAAAATAGGTAGATAGGTCAATTTTGGATTTAGAATTCTAAGCAGTCAAAATTTCGTTTCACTGTAATAACCTTTTTATATTATTATTGTTTTGTTTTGTTTTTAATCTTATTTTATCACACTGCTGATGCCAAAAATCATTGATATGGAACCGATTATTGCTGATATATCTGACGTCACATCAAGACTCCGTCGAAATAGGACTAAAACACCATACTTGTTAATGTTTGGTATATATTAACATAAGCAATTCTATATGCGATGAATTAGTACTTGTTATGAATATCCATAAAGTGGATGTGGAAGCTCGAAAGCGCCAACTAAACATACACCATAGAAAAATTCATCCACCTTCTTTAATTTGTGTCATCAAATCAACACGTAAAACCCATGCAAGCGGGACGTGGAAACTCGAAAACGCCACATCAATCCCTTAATTCTGCAAAATCCATCCACCTTTCTTTCATCAATCAACACGTAAAAGCCCATGCAAACCCACAAAAACCACTATAAAAACCCCTTCACCACAGCACCAAAACTCACCACACTCCACAAAGAACACTCGATCAATCAAATCCCAACATGGCAAAGAATATTGCACTCTCGGCAGCTCTCCTTGTGGCTATGCTTTCCCTGGCCACGGCCAACACCTACACCACCACCGTCACCACCACCACTATCGATGATGAAGCAAGACAAGGGCGTCAGCAAGAGTGCCGCCAGCAGGTGCAGGGCCGCCAATTCCACTCCTGCCAAAGGTACTTGCAACAAGGAAGGGAAGGTGGCCGATACGAACAGCTTCTGGCATTGAACATCGGACAGAAGCAAGGTGATCTGAGGCAGTGCTGCGATGAACTCCGCAATGTGAATGAGGACTGCCGCTGCGAAGCCATCAGGCAGGCGGTGACACAGCAACAGAAGGGAGGACACGGCTACCAAGGCGAGGAAATTCAAGAGGTGTACGAGAGAGCTAGAGAACTTCCCCGCAGGTGCCAATTTAAGCGCCCTGAGCGATGCCAATTCAATGCCGTGTTTATTTAAAATCAAAGCGTGGAGTGCTATGTATGCAGCTAACTATAATTATGTCCAACTGTGCTGTTGAGTTAGCTGCTCTTCCGATGGACGAATTTTTAGCTGTATGTATCAGTTGTGTCTGTAATAATGATTGCATCGGGAATGAAATAAAAATCACTCATTTCTAACTGAAACCAGCAGAGCCTGAATTCATCCATATTTTAAGTTGTTTGATTTGAGTCTTAACTAACACAATCTCGTCTTTTGTAGGCGAGCAGAAAACATGGAAATTTACTTATGCCTCGTCTTGAAATGGCCTATAAATAATGAAACGAGAAATCTCAGATCTCATAAACTTGGAAGAAAAAAGATACTAAAACTATATTACTTTGAAATAAGGCTTAAAAATATTGACTTATGAAAAAGATACTAAAACTAGATATCTTTCCATTATGGTAAAGAGACGTATAATGGAAATGTTTGTGGTAACAGAAATATAATGTCTTTAATTATGGCTTAGTGATAATGTCAAAGCAAAAATCAATAGATGTTCCAATTTTTTATAATTTTATCCTACTTCTTATTTTTTATGGTAATTTTAAGAATTTTTTTTTTTTTTTTGCTAAATTCCATTATCGTCTAGATACTAAAAACAATTTTATTTTAAAATAAAATACAATTTATCAAATTTATCGTTAAAATATTTTAGTAAAAGTATTCTTCAAAATACAAAGCAAGATATACATAAATTAAATTTAATATTTAAATCTATCAAATTTATCGTTAGTTTTTAAATCTAACAACAACCTTAGTTTTTAATTAGTAGTCACTTATCTTTAAATGCAACAAACCAATTTTCTCATATTTCTTAATTTGAAAATTAACTATGAAATTTTACTAAAATATTTTAACGATAAATTTGATAAATTATATTTTATTTTATTTTAAGGAATAATTTATTTTAAAATAAATTATAGTTTCGGGTTTTTTATTTTTGGGAACCGAAACCAAACGTAAGTCCTCAATCTAGTTTCTTATAAAGACATTTTAAATTTTAATATGTTATTTAATTTTCATTGGATTTAATTAATGATCAGAAATGCCCATTATATAATTAATATTTAGTTTTTATTTTTGTTATTTAATGTCAAATAAATTTACATCTCAAATAAAATAATATACAAATAATGTCAAAGAAATTTACATCTCAAAGAAATTTTCTTAATAATATTAAATTAAGAAATTTGAGAAAAAACATTTGTTGCATTAATGATGAGTGACTAATTAATTAAAAAAAAAGTATTGTTAGATTTAAAAAATTAACGCTAAATTTGATAGATAAAATATTAAATTTAATTTGTGTACGTCTTGCATTGTATTTTGAAGAATATTACTAAAATATTTTAACGATAATTTGATATATTGTATTTTATTTTAAAATTATTTTTAATATCTAGAAGATCATGCATTACCAAAAAAAAAATTCTTACATAAAAATAAAAAGAAATACGATAAAATATAAAAAAAATAAAATTGGAACAACTCTGGATTTTAAAAAATTAAAAATAAAGCATAAATTAGGATGAAACAAATTATGAAAATAATGTTAGTTTTCACAAATATACCAATTTAAAAGGTTAGATATTAAGGGGTAAAATTATCAATTTTTAAAAATTAGGGTAAAATTACCCTAATTTTTAAAAATTACTTTTGACAACCACATAGCCTTTAGTTATACTCTGCTCCAAGACATCAACTCAACCCCACCCGATCCACCTAAACACGAGTAGGATTCTCTTTCCTTAAGGATGGATCCCCGCTTTAAAAATGGGGCTTGACGGAATAGAAGATCTAGGATAACATTTTCTGAAATATAATAATGGAATATTTGAAGATTTGTTCACCTCAACCGAAATATTTCCTCCAGGCACAAAATCCAATTTCAACAAGGTAAACATCCTCGAATAAAAATTTTTTTAGGCAAGGAAATTATTATTAATAGATGGAGTGCAAGGGATACTCAAACCCGAAATAAAATAATACTAAGAAAAAACCGAAAAAGCATCTCACGACATTACAATGATTTCAGACATAAGACAGGTTCCCTAAACCAATCGCATAAGGAGAAGCTAAGTCATATAATCCTCATACCCCCTCCAATGGCGGATTTAGAAATCGAATTCACCCGGGGCTGACAAACTAAACATAAAAAGATGAACATATGCCATGAAAATATATTAAATAAGAAAATATTACAAATGGCATACTCACAAAAGTAAGAAATTAAAGATCTACTTAAGTTGTGCTGTGCGGTTCTCTATAGCATAATATTCATCAATCAATGCTTTTAGTCAACTGGCGTTCATTATAGACTATCAGAATCAATGTTTTTAGTCCTTACGAATTTTTCTTCTTTTAACAAACATGCTCAATACATCTTTCTCGATATCTGGTGATATATACATAGCATTTTGTGAAGTGCTTTCTAGAACTACCTCATCAATGCTAACATCAATACTGTAGTTCTAATATTAGTGCAATAATGTTTTTCCCTACTGTTTTTTCTAGTGCTACATTTGTTTTTCTAGTGCTACACTAAATTGCTGCATTTGTTTCCATTTTACTGTTTTTCTAGTGCAAAATAAAATGAATGAAACAATTCAAAATCTTCACATTAAATCACATTTTAATTTTTAATTTATAATAAAATTAGTGAAACAATTCTAATTTTTCTTGTATAAATAAAATTAGTTCTACATTAAATCTATTTTTTTAACTCATGAAGACACATATTTATACATTTACTTTAATCACAACCAAAAAACAATATGTGCTACAAGAAAATAAAGATTCAAGATTTACACTGCTACTGTAGAAATAATTCAAAATCTTCAAGCATCAAATTAAAAAAACTTTTTATCACACCAACAATTTTAAATCTCCATAAAATATAAATGAAAAATGAGAAAGCAAAAAATTTAAAATTTATAAGCAGCACACACAGTACCTGGAATGTTGGTGAACTTTGAATAAGGGGCGGCTATTCACGTTTTTTTCCTAGATAAAATCACCTAGAAATCTGAAATTATGTATGTTAAAAATTTATTGGGCTCTAAGTTATTGGGCTAAGAAAAATTGTTCTTGGCTTAACACAAATTTAAACATAGTATTATATAGGTATTTTTTTGGGAAAATTACATGAAAGTCCACTTTGGTGACACAAAATCTACTTAAGTCTTGGGAAAAAATCTTAGTGCATAAAAAGCCAAATTGGAAAAATTTTTGTTGAAATAGGTCCACTTTTCAATTTTCAAATCAATTTGGTGTTTTATGATGACTCTTTTACCCCTCAATAGTTTGATATATTGCATTCTATCCTTTAGGATTTTGTTTAAATTACAAAGAAGTCCATATATAATATTTAATTATCTTTTATATCCTTATATTTATAAAAAGCAACATTTAACTTCGTCTTTTTACAAGTCCCCGTTTTTTACGATCCTTGGCACAAAATTGGTATCAGAGCCTAGGTTTATTCTGGAAATACTATGATAATATCTTGAATATTAATTTGTAACCTATACGGAGGAGACGATTCAAGAAATTCATGGACCCGAACGAATGTTCGAAGTGTCATGCTTACAGGTGGTATTTCCAGAAATTGGAAAAACTAAATCAAAAGCATATGGCAGAAGCTCAACGTTTCAGCCATAAGTGGAAACTTTTACGAGGAACAGGTTTATTAGACACACCCGGTATACACCATTACAAGAAACTCAAAAGGATGGCGAAGAGGCTCCATCAAGTTAACCTCAAACTACAGTTCGAGTTAGCAGAACTTCAGGACGACGATCATCCTGAACATGAAGATGTGGTTCCAGCCACCAATGATCCAACAGGGTCTGGACCAGATGATTAGGATGGGAGAACCAACCTTTCGAGAAATCGAGCCAGATTCTTCTAAGATATCCCAAGATCTTAGAGAAATCCAGAAAGAGTGCAGCGCTATGGTTACCTTCAATACCATGTCCCTACCCAGATCCATCAGATTCAGAGTCAGATGGAGATTATGATTAAACATCAGAAGGAGATTCTTGAAAACCTTCAAGATGTTCAATCCCGAGTGAAGGAATTGGAGTTAAGGCCAAGTCCGATAGGAAGAAGGAACGGAGGATGGTTGCCACCATCTTACGGAACAGAACCCCTTTTACACCAAAAAGGGAAAGCAGAGGAGGTCCGAAGGCCTTTGACTGAGACTGAAAAAATGATTGTAGTCCTACGAGGAGAGCCCATACTTCCCACAAAGTAATGGAAAGAATCAACCTGGAAGATCTACGGGATCTTGCTGATTCATTTGCGGGATTAAATCTCGTAGAAATCAAGACAGGAGAGCTTGTACAAAGACCTCCACCACAAGAGAGCTTCGGGTCACACAATCCACCCGAAGGAGATCAAAGTATGCCACATAGGGAAGATTTCACCTCAGCAACTTTGGATCCCCCAGTTGGAACAAGGAACCGTTCCCGAAGGCCAGATATTCATCAGACGCCCTACGGGAAATCGCAGCTAGATCCAATCCATCCATATGGACTTATGCTCAACATGGATATTTTGGATTTCAAAAACAGAGAAATCCTTATTGATGAATGGGCTTCAGCAATGAGAATAGCAGCAGGAACACTTGACTTAAGCAAAGAAGGATTCATTTTACTTCTAAAAATGAGTCTGGAAGGATCAGTCAAGATTGCCTGGGATCTTGGAGACCCAGGAACCAAGGAAGAAGTTTTGGCCGGAGAGTCCCTGAAAGAGATCGTGGACAAGATGGCGATATTCTTTAAAATCTGTTTCATTGGAATAAGCTATTTCGAAGGAATGGGGGAAGAGAAGGCTAAGAAATATAGACAAGCTCTAATTAGCCTGGAACTACATGACATCTGTTATGTAGACGAATACATCAAACTCTTTACGGAGTATCGATGGAAGTCGAAGATAGCAGAAAAGGATGCAGCAGAGCTGTTCTTTGCTAAAATCCCGAGCCCATTGAGAGAAATGCTTATCCAGGAGTATACACCTCATGCAATCGAGACGGTGTCCAGGAGAATGTCATTTCTTAAAGTGAAGCTTGCGGAGTGGTGCTACCAAGCAAAGCTCCAAAAGAATTTCAAGAAGCTCAGAGGAATCAACAAAATGGCTCCTCTTTGTTGTACGGGAAATGATATCCCTACAATCATTGGGAACTATCCACAAAGGCGTAAGATGAAGAAACACAAAAGTCATCCATATGCCCGAGAAGGTAGTTCAAGAAGAAATAGGTCTTCATGGAGACCTAGAAAGTTTTGGTCAAAGCAGAAAGCCCAAAGCTACAGATTGGGGCAAAGATCAGGACCAACAAGGAGTAGAATCTCGTCGGCAGGCTAGTTCTAGCAGAGCACCAACGAAGAGGACTTTCAGACGCACACCTACTCGTGCAAATGAAAGTTTCAGTGATTGTAACTGCTGGACATGCGGAGCAAAAGGACATATCTCTACAGATTGTCCAGAAACCAAAGTCGAGGAATAAGACAGTTCGAGCATACCAAGGAATTTGAGGATGCTGTCTATTTTCAGGATTTGGTACAGGTGTATCAATTTGAGGATATTCCCTCAGATGAAAGCATCTACGAAGAGGAGATCTATTATGAGGATGGAGGTGAATCTAGCTCAGAATCAGAGTGAAGGAGAGTTCCTTCAGCACGTGATTAGAGAAGAGTCGTCGGGGTTTTCTCACATACCACTGTTTCTCATAAAACCCTTTATGAGGATCATGAAAGAAGAGCCAAAGCTCCAGATGTATGATGGATTTACAATTGGAGCAATGGAAAAAGCCATGGATATGATTGGTCTTCGTAACAGGAAGCATCAGATTATCCATAGGGTAACAACAGGTGAATTTGCGATCCCGATGGAATTCACGGGAAACCAAATTGAGATGCAGCTAATCCCCTACAGAGAAATCCAGGAGATTAAGAACAAGGTTAAAAGAGAAGTTGCTAACACACTCTCATGGATTCATATTGGAGCCATTAGAGTAATCATCAAAGCAACTTTCAAAGAAGGAATTGATTCGCCCCTCAACCTGGCAATCTTTGACAAGAGAATCCTGAACCTCAAAGATTCTTGTTTGGGAGCAGTGGCAGGAAATCTGTATGCAGGAAAGATGGCCTTCAACATCTATCCGAGGATTGCATACAATTTAGGAGATCGAGACTTCAACAAAGTTCTCACTCTTCATCAAGATTTTAAAAGAGAAGATTTGATGAAAGAAGGGAACAGGCCTTACTCGATCACCTACAAGGTGTCATACGCACTCTCGAATACTCATCATTCCGAGGTATTCTTGAGAAAGGAATTCATCAAAGTCCCCAGAATCTTCGAAGACTTCGCCAAAGCAGTATTGCCAGACATCATTGATACTCCGACAATAGGAGAGATCGACATGAGGATACAAGATCAACCTATTCTGAACAGAAGCAGGAGCCTCATGATCGAGCCAAGAAGGATGTCTTTCCAACATGATAGGTTAATCAGCAACTATCCAGGGGAAAAACAGAAGGCAGCCTCAAGCAGAATTCAGAAAGTTCCTGATGTATTCCAAACAATAGGAAAACTGAAATGCCCAGAAGGCTGGAGAGAAGTGCAGATAGTTTTTGACATCACCGAGAAGAACAATATCTTCCCTGCGATGTCCTATATTATTTGCAACAACCTACAGTTGGCAAATTTCAAGGAAACCTTCAAATTGGTGAAACTGATCTCACAATTGAAGGAATTGCCGGACGGATCCCAGAACAACTTATTCTAGGGATTGAATTTCTCGAGGAACATAAACCTTGGGAAAGATTGCAAGATGGAATGGAGTTCACGGTGGAAGGAAAAAGATATAGAATCAGATGACCACCAGTCCATTCTCCATATACATCTCCGTTGGGATGTTATATGAGAAGTACCGGGCAGAAAATTTTGCAGCCTACATTGACTCAGGAGCTGGAATATGCACTGCCAGGTGTGAAATCTTCCCCAAAGACTTTGGTGAGAAATTACCAGCCATTGCCGGAAGAGACTTTTCCAAACGGATCCTTATTCTTAATGAAGGAGTCCGAGGAGCGGAAATAATTATCGGCGAAGCAGGTGGTACCCCATGGTACAAAGTTAAAACTCCACCTATTTATTTCCATGACACAGGCGTTGATATGCTGTTAGGAAAAAATTTCCTACAGACATTCAAGCGGTTCACACAGGAGAACGAGACCACGAGACTTATTTTCACAACCTTTTGTGATCATAAGATTATGGTGCAGAGACTACGGGAGGCGTTTCACAGAAAATTCCCTATTAGTTTTCGCAACAAGCATTGTGATGAAGGAAAACTTCGACACCCAAAGATGAAAGATCAGCGGAAATTTGGAGAGGCAATTCTTCAGTTCTGACAACAAGGTCCTAGTGAAAAGGATTCTCAAACTTTTGACTGGGTTAATATCATGTCTTTCAGAGAGCAGGATGAGGAAAGAGTAACTCCAGAAACCCTGTTGCTACTTAAAAATGCTTTACGAGAAGAAGTTCCACAACCTGAATCTACCCTCGAAGAGCGAATCACTCTAGAGGATGTAAAAAGGAAGATTCGTAGGAACTACAACGAGGATCCACTGGCATGGTGGAACAAAAATGAGCTCAGAGCTACTTTGAAGGTGAAAACTGGAAAAGAAAATGAGTTTGTTAGGTACAGGCCGATCCCCATGAACCAGGAAGATCGGAAGGATATGCAGATCATACTTAAGGAGCATCTTGACCTTAAGTTAATCTCAGCAGGTATTTCTCCATACAGCAGCCCAGGATTTCTGGTAAGGAATCATGGAGAAATTAAACGAGGAAAGCCGAGATTGGTGATCAACTATAAAGGGATCAACGAAATCTTGGAGTTCGATGGATATTTTATCCCAAGCAGAGAACATTTGGTAAATAGCATCAAGAATGCCAAAGTGTTTTCTAAATTTGATTGCAAGTCTGGGTTCTACCAGATTAAAATGGAGGAAGCAAGCAGAAAGATCACAGCATTCTCCACACCACAAGGACATTATATCTGGAATGTCATGCCAATGAGATTAGCAAATGCTCCCCAGATATATCAGAGGAAGATGGATAATCTTTTCAAGGATTACTTCAGCTTCATGTTCGTGTATATTGACGATCCTCATAGCGTTAAAAAACATGAAAGAACATCTTAAACATCTGGAAATCTTTTCAGACGTTTGTTACAAGGAAGGATTGGTGCTTCCGAAAAGAAAGCAGTAATTGCTACAAGACAGATCGAGTTCCTTGGAATCGAGATCGACGAATCTGGAATCATCCTGCAAAATCATATTGTTGAAAAAGTACAAGGATATCCGGATGACCTCAAGGATTTAAAACAACTTCATAGTTTTTTAGAAGTTGTTAATTTTGCCGGGATGTTTATCAACAATCTAGCAAACCACAGGAAGGTGTTCAGTCCACTACTCAAAAAAGATGTTAAGTTTGAGTGGAATGAAGATCACAGACAAGCTGTCAAACAGCTGAAGGGGGTTTGCAGGCAACTACCAAAGCTTGCAATACCAAACGACGCGGATGAGCTGGTATTATACCCAGATGCCAGTGATCATTGGTGGGCTGCAGATCTCATGAAAATTACACCAGAAGGAGAAGTGACATGCAGATATTGCAGTGGGCTATTTGATAACAGCGAAGTTATCAGATGGCACATCAACGAGAAGGAGTTCTTTGTTGTTCGAAAGGCTTTTAAGAAATGGCCACTTTTCTTACTTGCAAAGAAATTTATCTTGAAAATAGATAATACGAGTGTCAAAGCCTTTTTAAAAAATAAAATTGAATCAAAACCAGAAAAGGCTAGACTTTTAAGATGGCAAGCTGAATGCCAATATTATGATTATGATATTGTCATTGTAAAATATGATAAAAATATTCTTGCAGATTTTTGACGAGAGATGGAAGCAAGTGAAGCTAATTCCATCATCACGAGATCAAAGCACCTCCGAGAAAATCTGGAGGAGCTAGACAAGAAGATCAACGGCCTGGTGATTAATTCTCAGGTTGCGGGTCAAGTACAGGAACTGGATCTCACGAAGGTCCAACAGGCTATGAAGGCTACCATGCAGGCTCACACCTGTTTATGGGACAGTCTTTATATTCCCCTCCGCCGGGATGCTTCAGCAGTGAAGCTAAAGTCGTGTTTCAGAGAGGCGGGCTCATCAACCGCTGTGGAGGATTCAAGTACCGCCACTACAGGTCCTAGTATTGATCCTTTCGGGGAAGATACAGAAGGAAAAATTGATTCCAAGGTATCTGGGATATCTGAAGAATCAAGCCAACCCAGCACCTCAGGGGTTAAGGAGGGAGAGATTAATCTTAGGCCATCGGCGGGCAAATATAAGGTTAATACTAACGAGAATATTGTTTCCCCAACTTCCCCTTTGCAGGAATATCAAAGATCATGGGAGAAACTTTGTACAAGAGTGGGTATAATTCCTGGAAAAATTACAGCAGACTTGTCAAGAAAATACCCAAGAATGTGGATGCATCCTGGTGTCAAACCAGAAAGTGTTCGTGAGTGGTTTGATTTTGGCTGCCTATCCTCAGTCTTTACCACAGCACCAAGTTTTTTCGGAAATCGCAAAATTACCGGACTGGATCTATGAAGGAGTGTATGACTCATGGCAAAATAATCATACACTTGGACGAGGAGATGTTCTGGAGCTGAAATTCATTACTGCAGCCCCAGAAATTACAGGAAAATGTCTTCACCCTTGCTTTCATTTTGTAAAGTTAAAGAGACCTAACTGGAAGGCGATGGATCAAATAAAACCACCGCCTAAAGGAACAACACTAGTTTCCCCGCTCACAGAAGATGTGTGATATCCCCGAAATGATTAATTGCAATTTGAGCACTAATTGTGTTTATATGATTAATTATGATGGTAATTACTTGATTATGTGCTGGATTTGAGTAATGTGTTGAAATGCTTAGTCACATGATAGAGTGACCCGGGAGAGCATTTCAGGGTACATGTTGGGCATGTTGGGAAAATTGTTATTAGCATGATTTATTTGACATGGCTAGCAATTAATTGGAAATCATGAGTTTAATTGATATTTTGGTGCATTTTGGTGAAATGCTTTTAAAAATATCATGTTGAGGTGTTTTATACACCATGGGTTTGTGGATGCATTTTTAATTTAACTTAAACCCTTACACCCCAACCCCACACCTCACTTTCATTTTACTTTACCAAACCACCCAAACCCTTCCTTTTCTCCCATTTTCGTTTTGGTGCTTAAGGGTGAAGAGGAATCCTTGCAAAAAGTTGATTTGTGGAGTTTATTGGGATATTGAGGTCCCCAAGAGGTATGGATACCTCATTGTTGATTTTGTAAGGTTTTATTTAAGTTTGGTATGATTTTGAAGGGTTTTAAAATGGGTTTGTGTTGGGTTGTTGTGGTTTTGGTTGAGGGTTGGATTTACACTTGTTTGGAGGTGTATTTTGAAGGTTTATGTTGTAATTTATGTTGTTGGTGTGTTGGTTTAAGTGTTGGTATGGATTGGAAGGTTTTGGTATGCAAAAATGGTGAAAAATCGCGAGTGTGTGCGAGGCGATCGACCGCCTGAAATGGGGGCGATCGATCGCCGAAGGGCAGTACCAAAATTGCGGGTCGCGATCGCCTGATAGGAGGCGACCGATCGCCGAGAGGCAGTAGTCAATCCAAGGTTTAGGCGATCGATCGCCATGTTTGGCGCGATCGATCGCCGCGAAGAAAAAATTGAGGCGATCGATCGCCTCAGCCAAGCGATCGATCGCCAACTGTGGAATTTTGAGAAATGCTTCCTTTTGTCGAATTTTTGGTATTTGACTATTATTTGGCTTCTAATATGGGGTTGTGTGATTGTGTAGAACCATCCCAGGTAGCAACGCAACAAGGAACTGAAGCCATATCAATTCCACTTTTGGAAAGGTACGTAGAGGACGTACGGGCACCCAACGGTACATGTATCTAATATACTCATTGTTTATGCATTGTGGATGCGAGTATATATGTGATTATGCATTGTGGATGCAAATACATGTTGAATTATGCATGATGATTGTAGATGCATATGATTATTGGTGCACATCCCATGAGTCGTGGTCATCCCTTGATGATTTTAATGCTTGCCGCTATTTGTTTTGGTTCCGCTAAATGTGAAGCGAGGGGTGGGAGCGCCGCATGTCACATTTGAGCGTGGTTATCATATAGGGCGAGGAAAGAATATTTGCCGCTCAATGTGAAGCGAGGGGTGGGAGCGCCGCATGTCCATTGAAGCGAGGTTATTCTATGCCGCCTATATGTAAATAAGCGAGGGGCATTAAAATACATTGTGATGGACGGACTAGGGATTGGTGATTGGTATTTGATATTGATGAGATGGTATTATGTCATGACATATCTAGACCATTAAAAAAATAATCTATTGATTATACTCATGAGTTATGGTACAGGGACAACCAAACTGGAAGCGTTTTGAAATGCATGGGAAAACATGAAGTGTTTTAATTGTGTTTTATGCATTTACGCTTTATATTCATATTGTGTTGAATATGAATGATATTATTGCTCATGTTTGGGGGTTGTCCTTGTAGGTACACTTTTGGCATGATAGAAGGGCTAAGCGGGTTGAGGTAGTGAGCTTGTGGAGAATTCTTTTGAGGCAGGAAGGACAGGATTAATTTTGTATAGTATCTACTCTAGGAGTAGTGTAAAGCTATAATTGATAACATTCATTTGATTTGGGAATGTAACTAATCCAGGGATAGTCCTTATTTTTGGCATGTAATTCTTAAAGCTCATAGACTCAACACGATTAATTTACTCTGATCATTTATATTAGCTCTAATTATGCCTTTATTCTGCACTTAAGGATTAGGGTCCTTACATTAGTGGTATCAGAGCAGTGGTTAGAGAACCCGGGAACGAGTGAAGGGTAGCCTTAGCATGATTGGCTAGGTGCTTACATTTGAGGCATGTTTATGCATGTGGTGCATATTGATGTATATTCTTTATACTAACATGCTTATTATCATTCCTGTTATCTAACGGCATAACATGTATATTTGTTTTGGAATTTTTGTTAACCTTTGTGTTACAGCATGGCTGCTATGAATGCGGGGAACCTTAACGAAGAAGTTGGCGATGTGGGCAGTGTTAACGCTAGCGTTGGACAAGTGAACCCTCTACCTCCACCAGCAGTAGGCATGGAGCCAGTGGCTCAGTTATTGCTACCCGGTGAGATTAACTTGACTCAGTTTCTGTCTTACCACCCGCCCCGGTTTGAGGGAACAGAATCAAGAGAGGAAGCTGAGGAGTGGCTGGAAAGACTTGAGCAGATATTTGTGTCGGCTCCTTGTGCTGTTACAGCGTGGCTGAGGCTAGCGGAGTTCCAGTTAGCAAAGAAACCTCTAATGTGGTTGAGGGGCACTGTAATGGAGCTAAGAGCACTGGGTACTGTGATTGATTGGACACTCTTCAGGACCCGGTTTCTGAACTGGTACTTCTCCGCAGCGGCGAGACAGACGAAGGAGGACGAGTTTACAAGTTTGAAACAGGGGAACCTGACGGTGTCAGACTATGCCATGCGGTACTCTTCGTTGCTGAGGTATGTTCCCCACATTGCCACCAATGGGCACGCAAAGATGAGGAATTTTATGAAGGGATTGCGACCGGAGCTCTTTGACCGGGTTATCACCAATAACCCAACTTCTTTTGATGATGCTCTCACAAGAGCGGAGCTTGCCGAGCTTGGAGTGGGAGCTTATCCTAGTGCTATGCCACCACAAGTACCACAACAGAGGCAGACTAATGACAGCTTGAGGCCCCGGGGAGAGCCATTTAAACCTCGTGGTGCCTCTTCATCTTCACGGTTTGGTGGAAAGAAGTTCTTTGGTCAGAAACAGGAGAACAAGAAGAATTGGTCGGCCAATCGAGGGCCTTCACAAGGGAATAGATCGGGGGAGCCAAGGTGCGACAATTGTGGAGGGCCACATTCTTCAAGTAAGTGCCCTGCCTGTTATAGCTGTGGCAAGATGGGCCACATCTCTCGGTATTGCCCCACCCGGGGAGGACAGTCAGAGTTTCAGGGCAACAGGCCGAGGTTTGATGACAGGACAGTACACCAGAGGCAGCAGTTTGGGCCTCGACCATCGGTAGGTCAGACAGTGGGACCGCCCCAGGGATAGGTGTATGCGCTGACTAGAGAGCAGGCCCAGGCAGCCCCAGAGGAGGTGATCGCCGGTACGTGTCATTTATTTACGTACCCTGCTTTTATTTTGATAGATACAGGTGCCTCCCACTCTTTTGTATCTGTTGGCTTTGTGGAGAGACACCATATGCGCACGTCTTCTCTACCCACGCCTCTCCTTGTCTCGACACCCACTGGAAGAAATGTCGTTGCTGATCAGTTCATGGCAGATTGCCTCATTTATTTTGAGGGCAACGAGTTGAAGACAGACTTGATTGTGTTGGGTATGTCGGACTTCGACTGCATCATGGGCATTGATGTTCTGAACAGATATCAGGCAGTGGTAGATTGCCGGCAGAAGACAGTGAAGTTCAGACCTGATTTGGGTAGTCAGTGGACTTTCTATGGCAACGGTTCTCGTGCGAAGATTCCGTTGATTTCAGCGATTAAGATGACTCAGCTGTTGGAACGTGGCCACACGGGCTATCTCATCTATGCCGTGGACACGTCCGGGAAGAATAAGGAATTGAGAGTTGAGGATGTACCAGTGGTAGCAGAGTTTGCTGATGTATTCCCAGAAGAGATCCCAGGATTCCCACCGGCTAGGGAAGTTGAGTTTGGGATCGAGTTGTTACCGGGGACATCCGCTATCTCTCGTGCACCTTACAGGATGGCACCGGCGGAGTTGAGAGAATTGAAGGAGCAGTTGCAGGACCTCCTTGACAAGGGATATATACGCCCGAGCGTATCGCCATGGGGCGCACCGGTTCTCTTTGTGAAGAAGAAGGACGGTTCGATGCGGTTGTGCATCGATTACCGGCAACTGAATAAAGCCACAGTGAAGAACAAATATCCTCTCCCTAGGATTGACGATTTGTTTGATCAGTTGCAAGGTACCAGATTATATAGCAAGATTGATTTGAGGTCCGGGTATCACCAGATTCGAGTCAGGGAGGAAGAGACAGCATTCCGGACTCGATATGGACATTATGAGTTCTTAGTGATGCCGTTCAGTGTGACGAATGCTCCAGCGGTCTTTATGAGCTTGATGAACAGAGTGTTTCAGCCGTATCTTGATCAGTTCGTCATCGTGTTCATCGACGACATTCTCATCTATTCCCGGAGCGAGGAAGAGCACGTGAAACACTTGAGGACAGTGCTCCAGATTCTCCGAGATCACCAGTTGTATGCCAAGCTCAGTAAGTGTGAGTTTTGGTTGAGCAGTGTAGTATTTCTGGGCCATGTCATATCGAGCAGCGGAATATCAGTGGATCCCAGGAAGATCGAAGTCGTGATGGAGTGGGCTGCCCCCACTTCTGTGCCTGAGATTCGGAGTTTCCTTGGTTTGGCCGGATATTATCGACGCTTCGTCGAGGGCTTTTCGAAGATTGCCAAGCCGTTGACACAGTTGACCCAGAAAGGAGTACCTTTCTTTTGGTCAAAAGCTTGTGAGGAGAGCTTCCAGGAGTTGAAGCATCGTTTGACGACGGCGCCAGTGTTAGTGATCCCTACGGAGAACTCCAGATTTGTTTTGTATACCGATGCATCACTCCAGGGCCTTGGGTGTGTACTGATGCAAGATAAACATGTGGTAGCTTATGCATCGAGGCAGTTGATAGGGTTGAATATGACGCGTTTTTATGATATGATATGTATATGTTTTTGTGTTGATTCTTGGATTATTTTACGGTTTATGGTATATATTTCTATGTTTCAGGAATCAATGTTGAAATACATAAAAGTGGATGAAATGGGCTTAAAAATGCTGAAAAGGACCAAACTGAGCAAATCTGGAAAAGGAGGGACCAAATCGCAAGATTGGAGATTTGAGGTCCGCGATCGATCGCCAACTGATCGATCGCCACCATCCAGAATGTTTCCGCGATCGATCGCCAACTGACGAAGATTGATCGCCAAACCCGAAAATTTTGAGATTTTGTTTCCTTCTTGGTTATTTTGTGTCCAAACCTTACCAAACTCCTTCACCATTATATATATTAGGTCTTGGACAAAAATAGGGACTTTTTTTTATCATATTTTACACCCTAGGAATAGCCCCCATCCATCCTCTATATCACCATCATCCACCTCCATCCATCAACCATCCTAGGATTTTGGAACACCTTCAACAAGACGATTCAAGAGACGATCGAGAAGGAAGCGAGAGAGGGAGCAAGGATCTACGAACGAAGTCGACATCGGGAGTTTATTCTTGTCTTTTAATATTAGTTTTGATTTGTTTTGATATACTATGTTGAACTAATTTATTTATCGAGGCTAGGCGAATCCTTTGTCAAGAACCTATTATTTGATGATTTATTTCATTGAATTCCTTTAATTCTTTGTGTATAATTTATTGATCTTCATGCTTTTGAGGGGTTGATCACCCTTGAATGATTCTTATATTGCGATTGAATTGACCATAGGATATTGCAATACGATAGAGTAAATTATACCGTGGGTTTTAGGTTGAGACGGACCAAGTAAAATCTAGCACACGTGTGATAGCAATAGATTTACCAAAATCGAAGGCTAGTAGTTTTCATAGATCTTTATTCGATATTAATTGTTCAATAAGGACACGGGAGTGCTTTACTGCAACATTAATATTAGACTTGTTATAACTGGACCAAAGTATAACGAATGCATTAGGAAAACTCGTCACCTTAGAAATATTTGGATTTTCAATTGAGAATTGTAGGGGATTGCATTGGTGAGCCAAAGTCTCGATAATCTTCTCTAGTGGATTTTTCTCGTTTACTTTTATTGACTTGGTTGGATTAGTAGTTAATTTAATTAATTAGTAGTTTAATTATTAATTCAATTTCGTAGGTTAAATATAGTTAGAAGCATCTTATTTGATACTTACAGTTAGTCTCTGTGGGTTCGACAACCTGTTCTTCATTTACTATACTAAAACTTGACAACCGTGCACTTGCGGTAAAGAATCGCTACACTGATAAATAATTGTTTAAAATAAAAGCGATCAAGTTTTTGGCGCCGTTGCCGGGGACTAATTTTAGTAATATCATACGAGAAGTTTTGACTGTAATTTAACCATTTTTTTTCTTCTTTGTATATATTTATAAATTAAAAAAACAAATATTTAAATTGTTTATTTGTTTTTCTTGCGAGGTACTTGTGATGCTTCATCAACAAGTCTTCACAAGATTTGTCCAACAATATTCAGAGCCATTTTATGCAGCGTGGGGGAGATTCAATGAATTGGCAGACACATTCCGGTATCACAACTTCTCGAATTATAATCTTCTGCAATATTTCTTCAAAGGTTTGGATGCAGAGACACGAGGATGGGTATTCAGTGGAGCACTGGTGACTGGGAGTCCCCTGGTTGATAGAGATGAGGACAGTGTGTTGCACCTGTTCAATGATATGGCGGACTTCGATTACCACTGGCATTGTGATCCTTCACTACAAGGTTGGAGTCACCAATACCCACCGGAGCCTCACTACCCTAATGATACGCACCAACCATTTGAGCATCAAGGAGAGAAGAGAGATAGTTCGGCAGATTTCACGACTCAGTTAGAGGATACCTTAGTAAGATTCTTAGCATCAACCGAGAACAGTTTGGAGTGCCAAACCAACTCTATGCGTCACCTGGAGCAGCAAATGGCGGTCCTCATGGAAACAATTTCAACTAGCTGCCAAGAGGAAGAGATGAGGGCTACAAATCAAGAGGCGACGAATCGAGTTTGGTTATATGATGACGATCACTCAACCAACCAAGTTTGGGAGAGTGATCCTACTAGTGTGGAAGAGTCAAGGGAACTTGAGCCTCTTCAAGAGATTGAGACTACTTCAGAGATGTCATCCGAGGGGTTCCCATGTGAAGAGGAGTCGAGTGTGATGTTGGCAAAGGAAGAGACTTTCGAAGATTCTGATTTGAGCCCATCGATGGAGACATGCTCTATGCCATATGTGGATCCGTATTTTCCATCGATGCCAACTTCACCGCACTACATCCTCCAAGATATGAAGCCAAGTCAAGAATCATTCTTCCATTCCTGCCATTTTAAGACGAATGTTGTTGGAGCGACGAGCTTACACTGCTACAATCTTGCCAATCTTGAGGGCATACTGAATGAAGACCCATTAGTGGTATCATACGATACTTACTATGGGCGGAAGCCGCTCTTTGATGGTTGCTTCTGATGGTCAAGCCGACGACTAGAAATCAGCGCTTCTTGGGAGGCAACCCAAGCATATCCTTTTGTTTTAGTTTTGTTTTATTTTCCAGTTTTTTGCATTTTAGTTTGTTTATCTCTTGATTCGAATATTTTACCATTTGCATTCTGCTCTTGCTAGGTACTCAGTTGGAGCCATGAACCCCTACAACAGTGGAATTTTCATGAGCAAATCTTCATCAACCCTCATACAAGCGTCTTGATCAGGGGAGTTTACTTTTTCCCTTTTGATTCATTTGAACATTGAGGGCAATGTTTGATTTAAGTTTGGGGGAGTGGCTTGCATGTTTTACTTGTTGTTAACCACATGTTGTGTGCTCAAATGACACTTGAATCGTCCGATTATTATGAGCTAAATTTTTTTTTATGAGTTCAAACTTGAGAAAAGAATGAATTATAGTAGTGACTATTCAATGAGGATTTTGATCTCAATATGCATATGAACTTGATTGTTGATGATTATTGACTTGTACATGAATATCCTAATTTGAGTTAGTATGTCAAGAATGAGGAATATATTGAGCACAATGAGTCAAGATCTTGTGGATTGCATGTTGAATAGTGATAATTGTTGTGAACTTAATTAATTGTTTTTGAGCATCTTGGAGTACCTTAGAAACTATTTGATGATGACACTTTGAGGCGAAATTTTATAGTTATAAACTCGACTTGGAAATGATCTAGGCGATCTTTGGACCGTTTGAGCCTTTCAAGCTTACCATGAAAATATCAATCTCTAGTATCCCATTTTGAGCCTAATTGCAAAAGAATGGAGTATGTTTAACATACTATTAGCCCCCATTCAACATTCTTTGGCAAACTTATTATACCCACCTTTATGAGCCTAAATTGAAAGAATTATCTTTACCTAAAGGGAGTATAATGATTCTCATTAGATGCACATAATTTGGTATATTTTGATGAGCTATAGTTGAAAAAAAAAAGTTGAATGAGAAAAGAAAAAGATAGATATAAAGCCTTGAGAAAAAAAAATGACTAAATAAGACCCAAAGTGGCCAAGGCTATAAAAGAAAAAAAGAAGAGGAGCTCAAACTTGTGCTAAAGAATTTGAATTTTACATGATTATACTCTCTTCTTTGGGTTACCCTATCTTTTCTTTGAAGCCAATACCAAAGGCCTTACATTACAAGCTTAAAAAGTCCTATTGATCCAAGTCTAGGGAGTAACTATCATTAGTGGAGAAGTTGTTTGAAAATAGGCCTATGGAATGCTTGATGATAATCTTGACTTTGAGTTGATTAACATGATTTGATCTTGAATATGTGCATGAAACTTGAGATTGACTATAGCACACACACACGTTCCGATTTTGAGATGTGTTGTTTGAGTTAAGAGAAAACATGTCTTGTCAACTTTTGTATATATGCATGAGATTTCTGAGAATAAGCAAGTCATGAAATAATTGTTTCAAATATCAAGAATGAACTGTACCTTATAATTTTAATGCTTAATCGAGGACGATTAAGTGATAAGTTTGGGGGAGTTGATAGGGTTGAATATGACGCGTTTTTATGATATGATATGTATATGTTTTTGTGTTGATTCTTGGATTATTTTACGGTTTATGGTATATATTTCTATGTTTCAGGAATCAATGTTGAAATACATAAAAGTGGATGAAATGGGCTTAAAAATGCTGAAAAGGACCAAACTGAGCGAATCTGGAAAAGGAGGGACCAAATCGCAAGATTGGAGATTTGAGGTCCGCGATCGATCGCCAACTGATCGATCGCCACCATCCAGAATGTTTCCGCGATCGATCGCCAACTGACGAAGATTGATCGCCAAACCCGAAAATTTTGAGATTTTGTTTCCTTCTTGGTTATTTTGTGTCCAAACCTTACCAAACTCCTTCACCATTATATATATTAGGTCTTGGACAAAAATAGGGACTTTTTTTTATCATATTTTACACCCTAGGAATAGCCCCCATCCATCCTCTATATCACCATCATCCACCTCCATCCATCAACCATCCTAGGATTTTGGAACACCTTCAACAAGACGATTCAAGAGACGATCGAGAAGGAAGCGAGAGAGGGAGCAAGGATCTACGAACGAAGTCGACATCGGGAGTTTCTTCTTGTCTTTTAATATTAGTTTTGATTTGTTTTGATATACTATGTTGAACTAATTTATTTATCGAGGCTAGGCGAATCCTTTGTCAAGAACCTATTATTTGATGATTTATTTCATTGAATTCCTTTAATTCTTTGTGTATAATTTATTGATCTTCATGCTTTTGAGGGGTTGATCACCCTTGAATGATTCTTATATTGCGATTGAATTGACCATAGGATATTGCAATACGATAGAGTAAATTATACCGTGGGTTTTAGGTTGAGACGGACCAAGTAAAATCTAGCACACGTGTGATAGCAATAGATTTACCAAAATCGAAGGCTAGTAGTTTTCATAGATCTTTATTCGATATTAATTGTTCAATAAGGACACGGGAGTGCTTTACTGCAACATTAATATTAGACTTGTTATAACTGGACCAAAGTATAACGAATGCATTAGGAAAACTCGTCACCTTAGAAATATTTGGATTTTCAATTGAGAATTGTAGGGGATTGCATTGGTGAGCCAAAGTCTCGATAATCTTCTCTAGTGGATTTTTCTCGTTTACTTTTATTGACTTGGTTGGATTAGTAGTTAATTTAATTAATTAGTAGTTTAATTATTAATTCAATTTCGTAGGTTAAATATAGTTAGAAGCATCTTATTTGATACTTACAGTTAGTCTCTGTGGGTTCGACAACCTGTTCTTCATTTACTATACTAAAACTTGACAACCGTGCACTTGCGGTAAAGAATCGCTACACTGATAAATAATTGTTTAAAATAAAAGCGATCAAGTTTTTGGCGCCGTTGATAAACATGTGGTAGCTTATGCATCGAGGCAGTTGAAGCCGCATGAGACTAGATACCCAGTCCATGACTTGGAACTGGCGGCTATCATCTTCGCCCTGAAGATTTGGAGACATTATTTGTATGGTACTTCGTTTACCATTTACACGGATCACAAGAGCCTCAAGTTTTTATTCACTCAGGCAGAGCTGAACATGAGGCAGAGGAGGTGGATGGACTTACTCAAAGACTATGATTGTGAGATTGAGTACCATCCCGGAAAAGCTAATTTGACAGCAGATGCTGTGAGCCGGAAAGTGAGGAGTTCTGCTGAAGACGTCATCCATTTGTCAGCCATGATGGCCTCCTACTGCCACCTGGGCTATGATTTCGACATAGATGCATCACCTGTGTATGTATCGACCTTGTTAGCTGAGCCAGATATCTATGAGAACATCAGGAGAGCTCAGAGGTCAGATGATGAGGTTCAGAGGTGGTTATCTTTAGTACATCTTGGTCAGCCAACGAAATTCAGAGTGGCCGATGACGGATCTTTGAGGTTGGGTAACCGTTGGGTGGTTCCGAGTACGCCGGAGTTGCGTAGAGGGATCTTGGAGCGAGCTCATAGTAGCAGACTTAGCATCCACCCAGGCGGGAAGAAGATGTATAAAGATCTACGTGGTCAGTTTTGGTGGAAAAGGATGAAATCTGATGTCTTCACTTTTGTAAAGAGGTGCTTGATCTGCCAGCAGGTTAAGGCAGAGAGGCAGAGACCTGGCGGCGAGTTGAAAAGCTTGGAGATACCGAAGTGGAAGTGGGAACACATTTCCATGGACTTCGTGACTCACCTGCCGAGGAGCACTTCAGGCTTTGATGCTAATTGGGTGATTGTGGATCGTTTGACTAAGGTAGCTCATTTTATCCCCTATAGCATGACTTTCACCTTTTTGAGGATGGCCCAACTGTATATTCGAGATGTGGTGAGATTGCATGGGATCCCCATTTCCATAGTGTCGGATCGAGATCCGCGATTCACATCTCATTTTTGGGAAGGTCTTCAGTCAGCCTTGGGAACTGAAGTTAGATTCAGCACTGCTTATCATCCTCAGACGGATGGCCAGACCGAGCGTACTATTCAGACGCTCGAGGACATGTTGAGAGCTTGTGTTTTGGAGTTCGATGTTTCTTGGCAAGATTCAGTGCCTTTGGTAGAGTTCTCTTATAATAACAGCTACCAGGCGAGTATTCAGATGGCTCCTTTTGAAGCTCTATATGGCAGACGGTGTAGATCACCCTTGTGTTGGGATGATTTGGACCGCAAATCGGTCGGGGGACCGGAGTTGATTCGGGAAATGGAAGAGAAGATAAAGATGATAAGGCAGAAAATGAAAGCAGCCCAGGACAGACAGGCAGCTTACGCGAACAAACGGCGGAGACCGTTGGAATTTCAGTTGGGAGATAAGGTCTTTTTGAAAATCTCGCCTTTCAGAGGCGTTGTGCGATTTGGGATGCGCGGGAAACTGTCTCCGAGGTATGTTGGACCGTACGAGATTTTGCAGCGCATTGGCACCTTAGCTTACCTACTAGCTCTGCCGCCTTCTTTATCTGGTATACATGACGTGTTTCATGTATCGATGTTGCGGAAGTATGAGCCGGATCCATCTCATGTGTTACAACCTTCCGAAGTTCAGTTAGAGTCCGATGTGTCTTATGTGGAACGGCCTGTCAGAATTCTGGATCGAGCAGACCGTAGACTTCGGAACAAAGTGATACCTATGATCAAGGTTCAGTGGGATCGCAGGGGTGTCGAGGAGGCTACGTGGGAGACGGAGCGGCATATGGTGCAGCACTACCCGGAACTATTCTCTGGTATGTGTTTATGTTTAGTTTCTTTTGGGGGGGGTAAGTGCATGTGATTTCGAGGACGAAATCTTATAAGTAGGGGAGTATTGTGATATCCCCGAAATGATTAATTGCAATTTGAGCACTAATTGTGTTTATATGATTAATTATGATGGTAATTACTTGATTATGTGCTGGATTTGATTAATGTGTTGAAATGCTTAGTCACATGATAGAGTGACCCGGGAGAGCATTTCAGGGTACATGTTGGGCATGTTGGGAAAATTGTTATTAGCATGATTTATTTGCCATGGCTAGCAATTAATTGGAAATCATGAGTTTAATTGATATTTTGGTGCATTTTGGTGAAATGCTTTTAAAAATATCATGTTGAGGTGTTTTATACACCATGGGTTTGTGGATGCATTTTTAATTTAACTTAAACCCTTACACCCCAATCCCACACCTCACTTTCATTTTACTTTACCAAACCACCCAAACCCTTCCTTTTCTCCCATTTTCGTTTTGGTGCTTAAGGGTGAAGAGGAATCCTTGCAAAAAGTTGATTTGTGCAGTTTATTGGGAGATTTGAGGTCCCCAAGAGGTATGGATACCTCATTATTGATTTTGTAAGGTTTTATTTAAGTTTGGTATGATTTTGAAGGGTTTTAAAATGGGTTTGTGTTGGGTTGTTGTGGTTTTGGTTGAGGGTTGGATTTACACTTGTTTGGAGGTGTATTTTGAAGGTTTATGTTGTTATTTATGTTGTTGGTGTGTTGGTTTAAGTGTTGGTATGGATTGGAAGGTTTTGGTATGCAAAATGGTGAAAAATCGAGAGTCTGTGCGAGGCGATCGACCGCCTGAAATGGGGCGATCGATCGCCGAAGGGCAGTACCAAAATTGCGGGTCAGGCGATCGATCGCCTGATAGGAGGCGACCGATCGCCGAGAGGCAGTAGCCAATCCAAGGTTTAGGCGATCGATCGCCATGTTTGGCACGATCGATCGTCGCGAAGAAAAAATTGAGGCGATCGATCGCCTCAGCCAAGCGATCGATCGCCAACTGTGGAATTTTGAGAAATGCTTCCTTTTGTCGAATTTTTGGTATTTGACTATTATTTGGCTTCTAATATGGGGTTGTGTGATTGTGTAGAACCATCCCAGGTAGCAACGCAACCAAGGAACTGAAGCCATATCAATTCCACTTTTGGAAGGTACGTAGAGGACGTACGGGCACCCAACGGTACATGTATCTAATATACTCATTGTTTATGCATTGTGGATGCGAGTATATATGTGATTATGCATTGTGGATGCAAATACATGTTGAATTATGCATGATGATTGTAGATGCATATGATTATTGGTGCACATCCCATGAGTCGTGGTCATCCCTTGATGATTTTAATGCTTGCCGCTATTTGTTTTGGTTCCGCTAAATGTGAAGCGAGGGGTGGGAGCGCCGCATGTCACATTTGAGCATGGTTATCATATAGGGCGAGGAAAGAATATTTGCCGCTCAATGTGAAGCGAGGGGTGGGAGCGCCGCATGTCCATTGAAGCGAGGTTATTCTATGCCGCCTATATGTAAATAAGCGAGGGGCATTAAAATACATTGTGATGGACGGACTAGGGATTGGTGATTGGTATTTGATATTGATGAGATGGTATTATGTCATGACATGTCTAGACCATTAAAAAAATAATCTATTGATTATACTAATGAGTTATGGTACAGGGACAACCAAACTGGAAGCGTTTTGAAATGCATGGGAAAACATGAAGTGTTTTAATTGTGTTTTATGCATTTACGCTTTATATTCATATTGTGTTGAATATGAATGATATTATTGCTCATGTTTGGGGGTTGTCCTTGTAGGTACACTTTTGGCATGATAGAAGGGCTAAGCGGGTTGAGGTAGTGAGCTTGTGGAGAATTCTTTTGAGGCAGGAAGGAGAGGATTAATTTTGTATAGTATCTACTCTAGGAGTAGTGTAAAGCTATAATTGATAACATTCATTTGATTTGGGAATGTAACTAATCCAGGGATAGTCCTTATTTTTGGCATGTAATTCTTAAAGCTCATAGACTCAACACGATTAATTTACTCTGATCATTTATATTAGCTCTAATTATGTCTTTATTCTGCACTTAAGGATTAGGGTCCTTACAAGATGACATTACTACCAGAAGAGCTTGGGGATTATGGGTCTGTCTTACTGAGATGGACAAAGTCAAGTATCCGTTCAAAATCTTCCAGAAAACAGCGAACGGATCATTCATGGTTAACTCCAAGACAAGCCATACTACAAAATTTGCCGAGGACATCTTTGAAAAGAAGAGGCAAATATTATGGGAAAACAAGATTCCGGCAACCAAAGAAACTAGCCGGAAGTTCTGCAACATGGCTCATGTGGGAAGATGGCAGGACTACATCTGCCCGAGCTGTCCAGAGCAGAAAGAGCCACTGTTCGGGAAAGGGTTCCCTGTCAAACGGGACCAGAAGAAAGATGACAAAGCAGGACAGGGCATACGTGGAAGATTCCCACGCGGACTGCAAAAGCCAAATTTTTAGGGACCACAGGGAGACAAGAGCCATGTGACTCTGACGAGAACCACTACCATTTGCAAAAGAAAACAAAATGGTAGGACCGCTCTTCGGCCGAAAGTCGAAGGGACCACAAGATACCAAACAAGAAAGAAGACGCATGCAATGACGTCTGATTATAAACAAGAATTGAAGTCCGGATTTCACATCCACCTCCAGACTTCTATAAATACCAAGGCATTCAGGAAGCTAAGGACATCGAAAATTCTCCATAGTTTTCTGAAAATAAATATTGTAGTCTCCAAGCTTTGTAATCTTCAGCTTTCTTAGCTTGGTAATATTTCTTTTCTTTCTTTAAATTCATAAGTGTCTGTAATATTGTTCTGTTTGTTGCAAGTTTATGTGCTCTTGAGTCAAGCCTCATATATATGAGAGGCTAAACAAGTTCGTCTCCTCCCAAAAGGAGGCGTTTTAATGTAATAGATGTTATAAGTATTCCAGAATAACAATAAGGCTTTTGCCCAGCTATCTCCCAGATTTCTTTAAATCTTTTTTATATCTTGATTATACCTTACGCCCTAAGGTAGGAAACGAATTAGGGCTGTGCTGTGCGGTTTCTGAAGGAGTCGGATAACTGGCAGACTAACCTCGCCCATGTGCTGAGGTTGGATGGTGAGGAGCCATTCGTAAAACATTCTGGAGGCAGTAAGTTTTCGACTTGTGGAAGTTGCCACCCACCTCACCCGGTGCCGTTATGGTCAAAATGGTATACTTCAGTTTGTCAAAATTTTATTGTAATACGGAATCATGTTGGGCCTTTTATTTATTTTTAACATGATCTTCAAATCGAGTTTTGAATTATAATTAGACGAACGTTGTATAAACTGTAAGTCCTTTACAAAAGTATGCTCTTGGGATTCATCTCGAGATGACAGAAACTGAAGGATCTCATGTTCATATAATGTTTATGTTTGGTAAATACTATGATGAAGACGATGATAAATAGTATATTGTGGCATATTTTGTTCTTTAAACATTTTCTAGGGGCTAAGAATGCAATTTTATTAAAGATTGGTTGGACCGCATGGACCACTTGGACCACCTGGGGTTATTATTGTCATTTCAACCAAGAATGGACTTATATCAACTAATGTTTTTTCGCGGGACTAGGATAGGTTATGTTTCACGAAAGTGTACCGGCCCGTAATTTTCCCTATTTTTTTTTTGTTGGGCTGGCCGGGGACTGTACATCCGCCCTTGACCCTCTCCAAGCACTGATGCTCCGGTCGTGATTTGATGAACCGAGTGCATATGCTGCGCTTTAAGGTAAATTAAGATTTTCTAATTCGCAGATGATTTACTAAGTCACGCACTAAAGTTTACTAAGTCGGACATTAAGGTTTACTAAGTCTTAATGTGAGATAAATTGACTACTATCCAAGTCAAACAACTGAAGCCAAGAAGCAATTGAGTTTGTCCAAGAAATTATCGTTGGTTGCAGTTGATGGAACTGGTTCCCTGGATCATGTGCAGATGAGCTGGTGGCTTATAACTACCATTCATAGGCATTTATAAGAGGAAGCAATGCTCAATGAACGATCAGGGTTCATTTTTTGGAATGCCAAGATAGATTGTAAACTTTTGTTTTGGGAGGAATAGCGATAACGAGAATTCAAGGAGAATTTATCATTGTAATTCATAGAAATGAATTGTAAGCGAATTCTGAAAATTATCATTGTATCTCAATCAAGGAGTGATGTAATGCATGTTACTAATTATTCCGGATCAACGATAATTAAGCAAAACTCGGATAATTGAAAATATGGACTACAAATGACTACGACACATTCAATAGGTATAATACACACACACATATATATATATATATATATATATATATATATATATATATATATATATATATATATATATATATATATATATATATATATATATATATAAGTAAACAAACCCAAACATTGTTATCATCGACTCTTCATTCCCACTTTTCTCACTTCTCCCTTTTATATTCTCTTCCACTTCCTTGCTTGGTGTTCTTGCCGATGATTCCTTCAACAGTCATAAAAACCTTTGGGATTCTGAAGCAAATAAGATTCTAAAATGAATCAATGGAATAGAATCCAATTCTAGGCAATCATAAGCAAAGAACCGAAGGACTTTCATGGATCGGCATGGGTCGGCTGGAATCAGTGAACACCACAAGATTTGCTTGATGCTTTGGCTTCAAATCTTGACAAACTTGAAAGTATATAGGTATAATTTAAGTTTATGAACTGAAATTGGTTGAATTATTGCAATTACATTCGAATTTAGAGTGAATTGCTGTTGTAAAAATGCGGTAATGCATTGTACATGCAATGTCTTTTTCAAATTTCTGTGAACAATGTGTTTCGAATCTGATGTTTTGATCTAAATGAAAGTTATAGATACTTAAATTAGCTTTGATTTGACAGTAAATTAAGCCAATTTGGAGATAAGATGAAAACGTTGTGATGATTTTACTAAAATGTATACAATATGCAAATTTAATGTATGCGAGTGCACATGCAGTGTGTTCTTCAATTTTATGGGAATAACTGGCTTCGGATTTGATGTTGATGTATGAATAAAAGTTATAGATCTATGCATTAGCTTCGAGTTTCCACCAGAATCAGTCCATTTGGAGTTTAGATGAAAGAGTTATGCTCATTTTACCAAAATGTATACAAACTGAAACTGCAGTACATGCAGGTGTATATGCGTCGTGTTCTTCAAATTTATGGGAAACATGTACTACAAATTTGAAGTTGGTCTCTTCATAAAAAAATGTAGATCTTTATATTATCTTTTATTTGATAGTATATTAACTTAATTTGGAGTAAGTATACATGAGATATGCTAATTTTACTATAAGATGCACAATCTGAAACTGCATGTAGGCGGATTGTACACGCAGTGTGTTCTTGTTTCCAAGCATTTTTGGCTAGGAATTTGGAACTCTAGCCTGAATGACATTGTAATATTTTGAGTTATCTACCATGTTCCGCTAGAATTACTCAATTTGGATTTAAAATGAAAGAGCTATGTTATTTTTACAAAAAAACTGATCAAGCTGGAAATCAGAGTTTTGACGAAATTTAAAATGTGATATATTTTGTCCAATATGCCTCAAGATGGATTAACCAGCTTAAACACATAAAATAAGAAATGTAGTACTTTGAGTTTCCGAGATTTTCCCACTAGAATCGGGTCATTTTGATGTCATATGAAATAAATATGAATTTTATACTAAATTGGGTCAAGTTGGAAATGATAAGTTTACCTTGTTTTTCCAGCATAAAGTTATTTGCCAACTTTGATAAGCTAAATGAACGAATTTAAAGGAGTATTCAACAGATGAAATGTTCATTTTTAGTTAACTTTCAAACTAAACTAGACCCATATGATTTGGTTAATTGTTGGAAGCTTTATGAGCCGATTTCTACGGTTATACAAGCAGAAAATCGGTTTTAGGTCTAAGTTTGAGTATTATTTTTATAATTATAAGGATAGTAATTGACATTATGATATATTTGGAACGTAAATGACCAGGTTAATATATTACGAGGTCGATTAGAGGAGTACTCAGTAGAGTTAGCTTGGGTAAGAGGTACGTAGAAAGCTGGCTCTATCACGATGTCTGACAAAAGCATGTGATGTTCCGGGGTATGATTTATTTGTCATTATGTGATTCCTATGTGATACATTGAACTGCATGATATGCTATTACATGATATATTGAGCTGCATCGTATGAGATTACACAATACAATGAGATGCATGGACATTGGACATATCATGTTGATCCTAGCTATTCCTTGATACATGTACAATTCTTCATTTGAACTCTATGGTATGGTGTCGTGAGGATGATGGGCACATCGATGGCACAATTTAGTAACTGTAGCACCGAGTGTGTTGACACGGGGATGCTTGGCACACCGCTTGGCTCAGTAGAACCTGTAATGCCAAGTGTGTCGCCATCGCTCACATGTAGGATGGTGGGAGACATCATATTGCCCGACGGGGCGCCGAGTGTCATCATCCTAGCTCGAGCTTGATATTGTTCATGATGATTCCTTTGATTCCGGATATATATCGACACTTTGAGACTGTTACCCCATACATGCATTGCATTCATGCAAGCAAGCATCACATGGTATTTTGTCATATTATCGTGATTTTATCTGGTTTCTCGTATTGGGGTTACTGACCCCTGTTGTGGGGGTTGTCATGTCTTTGTTTTGTGGACATGAGAGGTAGTACAAGTGGACATCCTGTGGATGCTCGAGATGAAGCATCTAGGAGTACCAGAGCTCCATGAGAGCCAGATCATGTCTGTTTTATCCAGTATTCCGTCCCAATCTTTTGTTAAACACTTTTTAATAATTAACTTACTCACTGGGATATGCCCCGAGTAGATGTATTTTGAGATGATATTACTGGGAGACTTTTATACTCGAAGACGATGTGTTTGTTTATGAAATTAGAATTATATATTTTCAGTATTAACAAATGAGTTATGGACATATGTAATCATATTGAAAAATTTTAGGGCCTCGCTTTGGTAAATTTTGAAATAATCTTCTGATGTTTGTGATAATTAAATGCATGATTAGGTCCGGGCACTTACAAGTGATCAATAAAATCGATCCCACGTGGAGTAGGCAATTTATTGGCCAAACCACATAAAATCCTTTGCGTTCTTGTTCGTTCCGTAATTTGCACTATGTGTATGTTCGTGATTGATTTATGTTCTGGGTGTTGCTTCAATTGGTTGTTGGGTGAGTTGTGATGTTAATAGATGCATGAATATTCTTTTTAATGGTTGATTTGTTTTCAAGTAATCTTGTTTGATCAACTGCAGACATTCAAGAAACTGTTCTGATCGTGACTTTGCACAATTGAAGTTTGGATGCTTTTCTATCAAAATTCATCTTCAAATGTTTGAGCTCAAGATCCTCAACAAGTGGTATCAGAGCCAGGTTCTTGGCTCACAAGCAAATTGATGAATGAGACGATATCAGAATCAAGACAGCACCGAGGAGATGAAGTGATCTAGAACGACATCAGAGGCAAGGTGCATAAAGGCTGAAAAAAAATTGAGAAGAAGATAAGAATTCTTGTGAATTCTTCATAGGAATGGAAGAATCAAGGTTGAGCTTGTAAGGAATCCGATAGCGACATGCAACGGAGGATCTACACAAAGTAGAACCAATCATGTTTAGAGTTAAACCTTTGTAGCATGTTTGAAGCAAACTGTCGCTGAAAGCATCAACAAGTCTGCAGCCTCGGGTGCTGAACTTTTGTTTGTGGCGGCTAGGTTAATTTATCTGTATAAAACCGTAAGCCAACTAATGTGTATATATAGATGTGTTTGACGGTTTAACTCCTACGGTTCTTGACAGCTAGTATCTCAACCGGTTCGAAACCCTAGGCCCATATACACACACACACACACACACACACACATATATATATATATATATATATATATATATATATATAAATATATTAATTCATCAAATTAACTTTATCGATTAATCTTTTGTGTAACCTGTTAGGATCTCATAACGTTGGTAATGACATAAAATTCATTTTATGTTACAAGCAATGAGCGGTATCTAGTAACACATCAAAGTTACCAACTTACGAGAATGTCATTCACTCGACATTACATGTGGCTTGTGATAAAATTTACCATGTAATTTATTCCCTTTGTCCTAGGTGTTTAGATTGAACACCAGTCGGGGAATATGTCACACTCGTATAGTTCAATCTTTAACTCTTGATTCCCGAGTAGACTAGATTTAACAAATGAGTTCGATATCCCATATCGACTCCTTCAAGCATGTCCATGCGTATCTAGTCTCACTCAATCAAGGGCCCCAAACACTATTCATGTTATATGGAACGGACAAATCCTATATTAATCACTCAAAATCCCTCTATGTTGGGATCTCTAGTGATCTCACGTTGTAAGGATCTCATACAACATTATCTGTGAGGACCCGTTCCTAATAAAGTGTTTAATTATCACACAATGATTCTTTATTTGTAAACAGCGGAAGATTATTTAAAAGTCCTGCCAATAAGTGGCTCTAAAAATTTCGGCATGACCTCCACGCATGAGGGACATACCAAAAAAAAATGAGAACACAATAATCATATCCTAGTGCAGCAAGTAAATACATAATACCATAGCATGCATTATAGGCACCCAGCACATAATCCGTACTATAAATATTTACATCATACCATAGCATGCACACTAAGTCTCCAGCACACATTTCATACTCAAAAAATTTACATAATACCATCAGCAGTAAGTAAAACACCAAATATTAACAAATATTCAAGACTGGACTGAAATAAACTTCATTTACATAGTTAAACTATCCAGGACACACCCTAGTATACTTAACTATCCTATGACTGGGAAAAAAGACAATATGTAAGGACCCCCGTGCCCTAGACCCGATATTAGTGTATTAACCACTGTACTTAGTGCGTACTATCATGTTAACAAGGGGAAAGTAATTACATGCAACCCTAGCATGAATGACATCTATAAAATTCCTTTACATTAATCGTGTAATGTCTATACTTTCCCAACATATTCCATAAAACATGTCATGCACCTTTCAACATACACTAATATGCTCTCAACTCATTTAGCAATTCCACATTTAATTGCATGCTAGCCATAAATGAATAGAGAAAAGCCGTAGCCCATTTATACATTCCATATACACGTAATATGTACTCACATAAGAGCACCCAATGAATAAGCGTGTATCTAATGTATAAAACACTCTACGGGATACCATTACTGGTGCTTCGATCCTGGAAGCACCTCTCAAGCGCAGCTCGATCTCGACTCTGGATCTGAGCGCCTATCCATCCAGCTCTGGTACCTCAATCCTGGAAGTACTTCAGTCAACAGCCCAAGCTCAACTCCAAAGCTGCTGCTACACCTGCACCACCTGCCCCAACAGAGACAGCCCCCACACGGGGTGAGCATACTAATATCCCAAATCCAATAACCACAACAATACAATTCATAATTTACAACAATGTAAATTGCTATGAAATACAAAATATACTCCCTGGATGGTATCATCCTCATCCGGGGTTTCCTGTACTGTCCCTGTTCTCAAAACACTGAAACCATCAAATTCCCAAATGCCAGTTAATCATTATATTGATTAACAATCCCATGAGCCATATACCAATATCATAATCAATAACATCAAATCATTAAACAATGATTATAGACAATCCATGTTTCTCACTTATGGTTTCATAGCTCTATTTCATTGCTCGCTCTACAATAGCGGCATTCCATTTCTACGCATGCTCAATGGAAGCGGCGTCATAATCGATGTTCGCTCACAGGCGACAACATCCCAATCATTGCTCGCTCAAAAGCGGCACCATGCAATTCTCAATGCATATATAGACATTTGAAGCAAGTACCATAAACCATGCATTTCAATCTTCGTTTATTGCTAATACCATGTGTCATGCATTTCCACACACATTCATTGCAATACAGTGTATCAAGCACTCAACAATTGCAATTATATTAAAGGGCTATGCTCGTACGTCATACGTACCTTATACTTTCCGTAGTTCAAGTCCAAACCTTGCCTTGGTCCCGTGACGGATGAATTATATGCTAAACACGATAATAATCCACAATTAATCTCAAGCACGCAACCACGTGTCCAAGCACGTTCACAAACCCCAAATATATTGTCATCCATGACGATTAGCCATTTAAAAAGGCCCCGGGCGAAGCATGCATTGAAAACTCAACATGAAATAATTCCCCAAAATAAGTCATTGGCGATCGATCGCATGATTTCAGGCAATTGATCGCCCCGCGAAAATAGGAACAGGCGATCGATCGCTCCTTTTCAGGCAATCGGTCGCCTCTTAGCGTAAATGGCCACTGCCTCATGGCGATCGATCGCTTCATTTGAGGCGATCGATCGCTTCATTTGAGGCGGTCGATCGCCTCACTGTTCATCTTCCTGAAATTTCCAACAACGTCGCGGCGATCGATCGCCCTGCCCTAGCGATCACCTCGACCTGTAAAAGCCAAGAATGGCGTTTTTCTTGCAAAATTTTGCCCAACAACAATCCTCACACCCCTTACAACATTAAACCTCAAAATAAACACCATAAAAACTCCTCAAACCAACCAACCCAAAATTCTTTAAAATTCCAAAACTCAAACCCAACCCATAAAGCCACAAAACCACACAAAACCACATTCAAATCGAAGACAATTACGAGGGGAAGAAACTTACCAACTTATCTTCGAGAAATCCGGCTCCTAGGACGAGCCTCCAACGATTTTGCCCATCAAAAGGGAAAGGGAAAGGGTTTGGGGTGAGAGAGGCGTGAGAGGGAGAGGAGGGGAGAGAAATGGATTCCAAATGACGGAATCCCGAGTCCAACTGGTATATATAGCAAAAATGCCCCAAAATACCAATACCTTCACCAATACATCATGATTCATTAAAAATCATCTGTTTTCAAAAACTCTCTCTCCAACATCAATTCCCCAGACTGGCCCCAACATAAGGCACCCCGGCCTCCAAGTCCCTCTAAAAACCCAACTCAAAGGTTTTTGTGATATCCCCGAAATGATTATGTGGGTAATCATACAATTAAAGGTTGTTAATTGTGAGCCTAGGTGCTAAAGGCGTATTTTATGTGGGAGTGATTTATTTATTTTGAGGATGTGGTTTAGGGAGCATGTTAGGTGTTTTTAATTGTTGTGATGAGGTGGTAAAATAATAAAATATCAAGGAAAGATATTTTTATACATCGTATGAAATACCGGGACACAATTAAACACCCCAAAACCACCCTACATGCAACCACCCCACCCCCACTTGACTTAACCCACGCCCCTCCCCTGTTTTTCTGGGAAAGCAGATGACTAAGCAAGCAACTTTACTTGAAGATATTTTCATCTTGCCTCTTCCAAAAAGCTTCCTTCTTTTTCCCTTCATTTCTCTGCAACTTGGTCGAGTTCCAGGAGAAAAGTGATCGGGTTTCATTCTTCTTTTCATAAAGAAAATCGAAGGGCAAAAGTGGTGAGGAGTCACATTTTCTTCCCAGTTTTCAGTTTCCTGGCATGCTTGTTCTTTGTAGCAGATTTGGCATGCTAGTTTAGGGTATGATGTTATATTGTTATGAGTACCTTTATGAGATGTTTGTGAAGCCCTTAGCATGTTTAGTTAAGAAACTTGCATGCTTTATGTGCTAGATTTGTAGTAGAGAAAAGGGTTCCTCGAACATCCGAGCAGGAAAGTGCTCTGTTTCATGTTAGGAAGGGTTTTACCATGAATATTTGATGCATGCTAACTTAGGTTTTGGTTGAACCTTTGAGGTGCTTTTGTGTATGGTAGCCTTTTGAAGGTACCAGTATATTTCTTTGAGCATGTTGCATGTATTATGTGAAGGATTTAATCATGTGAAAGGTAGTGTTCGAAAATTCTGGGCAAGGTTCAAGTGCCCTGTTTTCTGAAAATATATGTGTGGGGAGTGTTTTTATGAAGGTATTATCATACACGTCAAGCTTAGGTTTTGGTAAAACTTTGATGTGAAAATATGCATGGTAGTTTTGTGAAGCCCATGACATGTTTGTTCGAGCTTTTTTTATGCTATATGTGATAGGTTTAATAGCATGAAGTGAGGTGCTCAAGAAATCTGGAAATGAATATGTTACCCTGTTTCCAGAAAAGTTGATCTAGTACTTGTTTAAATGATCGACGTTTATACATGTAGGCTTATGCTTAGGGTGTAAATTTGGTATGAATACACTCGGAGTAGTGTATTGTAATTGCTAGCATAATTGTTCAAACATGTGGTGTATGTTTTATGCTAGATCGAAGGGTATGAATATAGGTGTTCGAGAATTCTGGGTTAGTATTTCTCGAACAGGGCATCTCGATCGATCGACATTTCTTCTCGATCGATCGAGCGAAGCATAATCTTGGTTCTGATTTTAGGCGTCTTCTCGATCGATCGGGAAAAGGGGCCGATCGATCGAGAGACCCAGAATGTTGAAAAATTTAAATTGATATATTTTGTTAAAGTTTTGATATTGGAATGTTATGAGGTGCCTAATATTGTGTTGTGTGGCTATGTAGAACCATCCCAGGTGCCATCACAACCGAGGAGATAAAGTCGATTGACTCCTCTATCTTTTGGAAAGGTACGTAAGCGACGTACGGGCATCCCAACGGTAACATGTGCTTTATGTTTGTCTTTTTGACGCATTATGAATGCACTGTGGTGCATTAAGGTTATGATACATGTTATTATACATTGTTTTTGCATATGTATGTTGTGAAATATAAGAGGTGTATTTCACGAGTCAAGGTTATCTTAGTAAGGATTTTAATTGCTTACGCTAAGGTCCATTGGAAGCGAGGAAGAATTCCGCTTACATGGAGTAGCAAGAAGCATTAAAATGTACTAATGATAAGGGCTCAGGATTGAAATAAGGATTTAAGGAGGAAGGATGTCATGACATTTATTTATGAAGCCATACATTCATATAATGTGTTTTATTATGAATTATGATACAGGGACAACCAATGGGCGATATAAATGCAGGAAATACAGGAAGGGCTTGTGTTTAAGATTTGCATTTATGCCTTACTTTCATATTATGTTGAATATGAATTGTGTTATGCTCATGTGTTGGGGGTTGTCTTTGTAGGTGCTTTTTGACGAGAACCAGGGTCGGGTTGATATGCTGAGCTGTAAGGAGTGCTACAGGATTAGCATGTTAGAGAAAATTTTTGTATAGCTTCTACTGAGTAGAGTAAGACTATAATGTAGTACATTTGTAGGAATTGTGTCTTCCTTTTGAAACATTTTGGTACTGTAATCTCTAAAGCTCAGATAAATCAACACGGCATGTTACTCTGATTTATTCACATGAATGTTTAGTTCTCTAAATTGCACCTTAATGTCTTGATGTGATAACGGGGTCTCACAGTTTTCCACCAAAATGAGGATACAATCTCAAATCTTTGGATCCGACGATCCCAGATGCCCGATTAAACAACCTCGGGAGATGCCAAACCGCAATTAATTCCTAATTGCCACAATTAAAAATCCATCAAGGATTAATACCACACCGGGATTAACACCATAAATCCCCGGACATCACAATTATCCCCTACTAATAAAATTTCGTCCTCGAAATTTGCACCGGCGTACTCCACGTAACACCAGGACTACACAACCAAAGTAAAGCCACAACCCCGTTTCTGGACCACACTAGAATCGAATCATCAACTGCGAGAACACCAATCTCGCACCAAGCTCTACAATAAAGCAAACGCCAAAACCAATATAAACCCGAAAGATAACAACATACCTCGATGTGAATCGTCCCGGAAGTCAGTCCATCATGACTGCAAATCAATCAAAACCCCATTGGTTCTAACATAGATATCTCTTCGTAATATCCACTACTCGCCCACGATGCTTGACACGCATCGTCATGATGTAGACCATTAGTATACAACAGTATACTCACAGAAAATCCGGTTTTCGCTTCCCAGTCCATCTCCTCCAAAGGAGTAGTTGCACCACTTGCAATCCGGATCGGGTAAACCACGGTCACTAATCCACACAAAACACATCACTACAGATGTCTACAACCATGTGTTCCAAGAAGTCCCATCTTGGTCCAAAACACACTATCGAGACTCTACAAGGTCTCAAGTTCCACAGGGGACATGCAAGACGAACAATTGCATTCCCAAACACGTGTCGACCGTGACACTAAACAAATCCGAATCCTGGCCATCCCTCATTTTCCCTGGGATTCAACAATCCTAAAACAGGAAGGCTATCGAATTATCCAACAAGAACTACCATGGTTCCAAAACACGACAATCCCTCCTCAGGGGAAGTCAAACGGACCTCACGATTATTCCTCAGAATACATCGTGCCATCGAGATTACCAATCTCGAATTGCCACAATCTCCCACCGGAGATTCATCAAACCAAGCACAGTAACCCGACGTTCAACAAGGAACGAAATAGAGTTGGCATTCGTATACATACACGGGTATACATGTCTAAGCAACCATAACAGGCACACTCAAAGAAATAGGCTCGGGTATCTCCAAACATACCCAAAGTCCCAAAACCTACTGCCAAGCCTCGATTATTCTCACTCCACGGAGAATAGTGGTCAACAGACCAAAGCCAAATGGTGTGATTCCAACATCAACACCACATAACCAAAGCAACGAATCTCCCAAAAGATTCAACCGGCAGGTATATCAATACCGCCTTTCCCACAAGGATAGTGTCATGAATCCATGACCCTCCAACCTCGAACCACCGTCCGAAAAATTGGATATACATACCAACATATATCTCGGAACCAAAATATGCAATTGGTTCAGAATAGCTCATCGAAGCCACTAACATCAAATCGAAACTCGTATACGCCAGGCATACTCAACCAACGATGCCCTGTACTATTGTCATAGTACTACACAACTCGAGCATCCCCCGGAGACGTCTCATCGAACGTCTCACTGGAAGTACGAAGCCATCACCTAGTCCAACACTAGTAGGGCTTACCCTGGTTGATTCACGATCAACCCTCAACAAATACTAGCTGCCTCCATGACAGTACAATCCAAATTTCTCCAAGAGATAAAGTCAATATAGTAGTGTCACTCCACTAACTATACCACACAATTCCAATTGTGATTTCCGTCGCATACCACATGCAAGGATGCTCAACCAGAGCTAACAACGATTTGTCGACGCTCACGTTGGTATTTCCAACAAAATTGAGTTGTCCCAAAACAAGTCTCTTAAAACATTTGACGTATAAACGTCTCCGCGAGGTATTCCCTGCCTCAATTATCATGCTACAAAGAGACTACAAGAGTCTACCAAAAAGTCATCATCGTATCATCATACGATTCACTGAACTCGAATCCGACGAGCAGTATATCGGCTATCAAAAGCACGCTATAACATTGCCACGATATCTGGCTAACAAGCGCTGCCTCCAAATGCTCATATCAAGCCTACAAACGTCTCATACGTTCCACCCGGTATACCATACCGTAACATCCATTTAGAGTAGTGGGTCATCGCCCAATATTTCTCTAAAACCAAAGCATAATGGACATCCCGGTGTCCTTGCTCAACCACGAAGCAATCCTAATCCATTAGGACCTATCCCACACCCTCAGGGTGGGTGTGACCACGCCTACCGCAGATCACAACAACAAGCGAGTAGTTTCCTCAATGACTACTCTTACCACCAATCACTTGGCCTAAGCCAAACCAGCGAGTATACCCAAGGGTATCATTACTCGAACAATATATACTCCAAATATGTGCTGCGGTACAATCCATGTACGGTGCACCCAATAATTCTTCGAGCAACCTGCTCGGCATAGTGGTCTCGTCAACTAGTGACCCAGACACTACCATGTGCTCATCAAAGGCACTCGAACCATACAACCAAATACATAAACATAGATGTATTAATCATCAAAACGACGCTACACGTCTACATAGAACACCCGCTATGTCATCGTCATCCGGTGACGGCATATGTCAACATATGACATCCAATTAACATCTTCAAACATATGACGGTACATGTCAATACACAACATCCATAATCTCATCGTCAAACCCATGACGTATATAACAACACGTAGTATCCACAATAATGCTAACACAAGTAATATGCCATACCTCATCGCTATCAAGATAGCGGAATACCTGTATCCATCGTCCACCAGTGGTACACAAGCAGCACCCATCGCTCGTAGGCGACATAATCCAGCGATATGCACATGGCGGTATAACCCATCGCTATAGAATCAGCGGCATGATCCCTCGTCATAGAGTCAGCGGCATAAAACATCGCTATAGATATCCGGCGGTATAGACCATCGCCACAGGTGTAGCGGGATGACCCGTCGCTATCAATATATCTGGTGGCAAGAACCATCGCCAATCAATATAGCGGAATGAATCGTCGCTATCAATATATCTGGCGGCAAGAACTATCGCCAATCAATACATCTGGCGGAATGAACCATCGCCAATCAATATAGCGGAATGAACCGTCGCTATCAATATACTGGCGGCAAGAACCATCGCCAATCAATATATCTGGCGGAATGAACCATCGCCAATCAATATAGCGGAATGAATCGTCGCTATCAATATACCTGGCGGCAAGAACCATCGCCAATCAATACATCTGGCGGAATGAACCATCGCCAATCAATATAGCGGAATGAACCGTCGCTATCAATATACCTGGCGGCAAGAACCATCGCCAATCAATACATCTGGCGGAATGAACCATCGCCAATCAATATAGCGGAATGAACCGTCGCTATCAATATACCTGGCGGCAAGAACCATAGCCAATCAATATAGCGGAATGAACCGTCGCTATCAATATACCTGGCGGCAAGAACCATCGCCAATCAATACATCTGGCGGAATGAACCATCGCCAATCAATATAGCGGAATGAACCGTCGCTATCAATATACCTGGCGGCATAAACCATCGCCAATAGAATAGCCGGTCCCTAGTCATTGTCACGGTAGTGTATTTTAATGCCCCTCGCTCAAATAAAACATGCGGTACTCCCACCCCTCGCTTCACATATAGGCGGCATAGAATAACCTCGCTTAAATGGACATGCGGCGCTCCCACCCCTCGCTTCACATTTTAGCGGCAAATATTCTTTCCTCGCCTCATATGATAACCACGCTTCAATGTGACATGCGGCGCTCCCACCCCTCGCTTCACATTTTAGCGGCACAAAACAATAATTAGCGGCAAGCATTTAAAATCATCACTCATCCATAACAATGACTCATGGGATATTCACCAAGTATTTCATCTATACCTGCATCACAAAGCATAATCCATATTCCAACATACATCATTATGAGTGTATTTTAATGCACCTCGCTCAAATGCGACATGCGGCACTCCCACCCCTCGCTTCAACATTTGGCGGCAGAGCATTAAAATCATCACTCCATTGTACACACGCAACCACAATGCATAATCCATGATGTATATAAAACGCAGGTTACCATTTCGTATCTTTCAACCCTGGCCTTAGCCTTTCGCGTCATAGTGTCCCTACAGGAACAATCCCAAACCATGAGCATACGATAATCCATATTCCCCACAATATGATTATAATGAGTCAATGCATAAACTATGAGTACAAAGTACTTCCCGTATCCCAATGCATTTCAAAATGCTCCATTTGGTTGTTCCTGAGTCACAACTCACAATCATAATCAACAGGTTATATTATGATTCTATAGATGTCATGACATATAATCGTTTCACTATGATCACATATCACAAATGCACATAAGCAAAATAGTTGGGTCACACAACACTAACTACTATCATGCATAAATGTGCTACCCATCCCTATCAGCATGTTCCAGGCCTTCAACAGCCCCAAAGAACTAACCACTGCTCTGATACCACTAATGTAAGGACCATCGTGCCCTAGACCTGATATTAGTGTATTAACCACTGGACTTAGTAAGTACTATCATGTTAACAAGGGGAAAGTAATTACATGCAACTCTAGCATGAATGCCATCTATAAAATTCTTTTACATTAATCGTGTAATGTCTATACTTTCCCAACATATTCCATAAAACATGTCATGCACCTTTCAACATACACTAATATGCTCTCAACTCATTTAGCAATTCCATATTTAATTGCATGCTAGCCATAAATGAATAGAGAAAAGCCATAGCCCATTTATACATTCCATATACACGTAATATGTACTCACATAAGAGAACCCAATGAATAAGCGTGTATCTAATGTATAAAACACTCTACGGGATACCATTACTGGTGCTTCGATCCTGGAAGCACCTCTCAAGCGCAGGTCGATCTCGACTCTGGATCTGAGCGCCTATCCATCCAGTTCTGGTACCTCAATCCTGGAAGTACTTCAACCAACAGCCCGAGCTCAACTCCAAAGCTGCTGCTACACCTGTACCACCTGCCCCAACAGAGAGAGCCCCCACACGGGGTGAGCATACCAATATCCCAAATCCAATAACCACAACAATACAATTCATAATTTACAACAATGTAAATTGCTATGAAATACAAAATATACTCCCTGGATGGTATCATCCTCATCCGGGGTTTCATGTACTGTCCCTGTTCTCAAAACACTGAAACCATCAAATTCTCAAATGCCAGTTAATCATTACAATGATTAACAATCCCATGAGCCATATACCAATATCATAATCAATAACATCAAATCATTAAACAATGATTATAGACAATCCATGTTTCTCACTTATGGTTTCATAGCTCTATTTCATTGCTCGCTCTACAATAGCGGCATTCCATTTCCACGCATGCTCAATGGCAGCGGCGTCATAATCGATGTTCGCTCACAGGCGACAACATCCCAATCATTGCTCGCTCAAAAGCGGCACCATGCAATTCTCAATGCATATATAGACATTTGAAGCAAGTACCATAAACCATGCATTTCAATCTCCGTTTATTGCTAATACCATGTGTCATGCATTTCCACACACATTCATTGCAATACAGTATACCAAGCACTCAACAATTGTAATTATATTAAAGGGCTATGCTCGTACATCATACGTACCTTATACTTTCCGTAGTTCAAGTCCAAACCTTGCCTTGGTCCCGTGACCGATGAATTATATGCTAAACACGATAATAATCCACAATTAATCTCAAGCACATAACCACGTGTCCAAGCACGTTCACAAACCCCAAATATATCGTCATCCATGACGATTAGCCATTTAAAAGGCCCCGGGCGAAGCATGCATCGAAAACTCAACACGAAATAATTCCCCAAAATAAGGCATTGGCGATCGATCGCATGATTTCAGGCGATCGATCGCCTCGCGAAAATAGGAACAGGCGATCGATCGCTCCTTTTCAGGCGATCGGTCGCCTCTTAGCGTAAATGGCCACTGCCTCATGGCGATCGATCGCTTCATTTGAGGCGGTCGATCGCCTCACTGTTCATCTTCCTGAAATTTCCAACAACGTCGCGGCGATCGCTCTGCCCTAGGGATCGATCACCTCGACCTGTAAAAGCCAAGAATGGCATTTTTCTTGCAAAATTTTGCCCAACAACAATCCTCACACCCCTTACAACATTAAACCTCAAAATAAACACCATAAAAACTCCTCAAACCAACCAACCCAAAATTCTTTAAAATTCCAAAACTCAAACCCAACCCATAAAGCCACCAAAACACACAAAACCACATTCAAATCGAAGACAATTACGAGGGGAGAAACTTACCAACTTATCTTCGAGAAATCCGGCTCCTAGGACGAGCATCCAACGATTTTGCCCATCAAAAGGGAAAGGGAAAGGGTTTGGGGTGAGAGAGGCGTGAGAGGGAGAGGAGGGGAGAGAAATGGATTCCAAATGACGGAATCCCGAGTCCAACTGGTATATATAGCAAAAATGCCCCAAAATACCAATACTTCACCAATACATCATGATTCATTAAAAATCATCTGTTTTCAAAAACTCTCTCTCCAACATCAATTCCCCAGACTGGCCCCAACATAAGGCACCCCGGCCTCCAAGTCCCTCTAAAAACCCAACTCAAAGGTTTTCCACCAAAATGAGGATACAATCTCAAATCTTTGGATCCGACGATCCCAGATGCCCGATTAAACAACCTCGGGAGATGCCAAACCGCAATTAATTCCTAATTGCCACAATTAAAAATCCATCAAGGATTAATACCACACCGGGATTAACACCATAAATCCCCGGACATCACACAATAGGTAAGACTTCAACGAGTATTCCCTCTTTGGGATCCTGGTTACCTGTAAAACCTGTCATTGTCCATACACAAAGACAACAACAGCCCCATTGGCAGTGAGCCAAAGCCCAATATGAAATGATCAAGTAATTATAACATGCATCTATAAAACGTGATATATGATGTAATGCAGTGCAATGTAATGCAATGCATGTAATGTACAATGGATCGAATCTCAAGATACCAAATCGGAGTCGAAAGAAAGGTATCATCAATCAATATCAAGCTCGAGCAGAGCATGGCAACACACACACATTGCTCTAGGAGAATCATCATGTGCCGGTGCTATGTCTGTCATCCCTCGTGTCTAGGTACGGTAGCAACGCACGTGACTACAGTTGCTACCTAAACTGCCTGTCATCGTCGTGTCCGTCGTCCCCGACATTTAGAGTAAATCAACTCAGTCATCATCAAGGATATCAAAGAAGTGGATAGATCAATATGATATGCCCATGAATCATATATCGATGTATATTTAGCAAAATGATGTGTGTTAACAAAACATTTATTTTCATACATCGATATGCCAAATAAGATGCTATTATGCTCATAACTCAATTAAAATCACATGGACAAGTAGTTTCACATAGCCAAGTAGTTTCACGTAATTCACGTAAGTTCAGCAATTCATGTATCAAATAATACAGATATCTGTCGTATGTTACCGATCGCAACATACCTATTATTCATTGTTCTAGAACTTGGATATGGTCTTCTTAGTTCGTGGAACTCCCATGACATGTGTTAATCTATAAAATCCATACAATAACATCATTTAAATTCATTCATTTGCTAAACTCTTCTTTAATTCACCATATGAGAAAAATGTTGACATTTTAGCTTTCTTTTGTCAATGAAATCTTATATCTTATCTTCGTTGTTCAATTGGTGAATCGAGGTTATATGGTGCAAGGGTTCCATCTACACGTCCAATAAATTACATATAATTCAGTAATTAATTTTTAATTCATTCTTACTCAAGATGAAATACATAAATTTGGTCACCATTCTACATCATTGTAGTATGGATTAGAACCAATTTCCAATTCCTACTAACCAAGCTAAAACCTTGATAAAATCTCAATTCTCTTATGAACTTCCTGAGAAGAGTCATTACAGGAATGATATTCAAGTTACTTCTATCAACCTAGCATCAAGTGACTAAAAGTAGTTGGTTGATAAGCAATTTGAAATTGTCATAATTCACCCAAAACTATAGTAATGGTGAAATTTCCACATGGATAAGGAGGAACAAGTCTTTATAGTTCAGAATTTAGTTAATAAAATTGAACAGCAGTAGAATTTCGTACCAACAACAAAATTTAAACAGTTCACTATCTCTAGCATGAAAATCGATCATCATCCCTAAACATGCATTTACTATATCGACAAAACTCCACATGCATTGCAAGAACTAACATCAACACTTAAATTGAAAGCTACATTTCGAATTTAGAAGCTAAAAATTCAAATTTACCATAGCGTGAACAGTAATCTCGGCTGCATGCACATCTTTTAGCGACTCACGGCGGCGAGATGGGCGGCGACCGGAGGGGAAACATCGGTCTAGGTGAGGGGAAGGGTTTGCGCATCAGAATTTGAACAAATCTAAGGTCAGAAACAAGAAATCAAACGAAAATGTGAAGAACCCTAATATTGGAACTCGAACCTTTCAAAGCAAAATCCGACGATCTCGCGGCGGTGCACGGTGATTGCCTGGTATGGATATGAGTGCCGGAGAGAGAGGAACACTGTGGTAGGTCGGACGCATCGGAAGGTGGCCGGACGGCGGTGGGCACACCGGTTTTAAGGTGAGTGGTCGGATGCCGCGGGGAGAAGAGTAGAAAACAGAGAGAGGGTAAGGGTCTGTGCGTGTTTTTACACATTTTAGTATGTGTTTCGGAATTGACCAAAATTACATATTAATAGTTGTATCTTGGGCCAGTTTTGTACATCGAATTGTCAACGGTGTACTGATCACTTAAATTTACAGTCTACAATTGGGATTTATGCCCACTATTATAACACAAAATTAAACTCTTCATTTTGGTAATTTATTTCTAAAATATTATCGGAATTTATTTGACCAGGTAAAAAATATATCATGTTCCGATTAATTTGTCATTTGACACTCATATTGTCAATTTCACTTCAAATTAATTAATTACAAATTAATTATTAATAAATTTCCAAATTATATTTAATTAACATTAATCAACTATCGGGGTCTTACACTTCTCCCCCACTTTTACAGATTTCATCCTCGAAATCACCAACATAAATCCAGCTCAGCGCTGAAAACAACATATGGATCAGGATACACGACAGGATATATTGAACACAATGGAATATGTATATATCCTTACGATAAAAAATGCAAACAAGATGTTGTACAAGAATGAGAAATTCCAATCTCATCAGGCTGAAAGAGGTGATAGATTCGATTAATATACTCGCAACGTAGCAACAAGAAGAAAATACATCGCGATTGAACAATAAAGCAGGTGACCATGCAAATCTATAGGCAAAGATTCCAATTCGATCTAGGATCTTGCACGGCCAATGTAACAAGATGATAGTCTGCCTCGCATGCCAAAAAAAGTAGTGTCTCGAAGGAGAAATTTCCATAAATATACGATCTCCTAACTGAAAGTCTATGGGTCGTCTTCGTTTAAAAACATAACTTGCTTGACGATCCTGGGCAGCCATCATCTGCTATCTGAACAACTAAATCTTATCATTCGTTTCTCGTATATTATCACGTCCAGACAACTAGTTTTTCACCGATTTCTTTCTAGGCTAGAGGCGATCTTCAACGTCTCTCCTAAAAGATTTCAAAAGATGGCAAACCTTCGCTCGTTTGGTAGGTACCAATATAGGAACTTCGATTAATGGCACAACTTCATGCCCTCCAAAGTTAAAATCAAGAGAGTCATATTCGTATAAGGATAAGTCCACCGTAAGGAAAGAAAAGTGCAGACTTAGGAAGTAGATCAATAGTGGTCAAAACTACATCACAGTCTCTGGGTGATCGAGGAATATAAATCACAAAATTCCATAGCAATATGTTCTCAATCTCATTGGGGACCTTTCAAAGCCATGAAGCAAATCTTCGAGTTTTATTCATTTGGTTTAACATGAGAACAACCTCAACATTTTCAGTAACGCTTCATTTCATACATTTCCGTCAGAATGGAGGTTTCAGAGTCATATGCATCTTTCGCCTTCAGGGTAGATACTGTCTTTACAGTCATAAACTTCACGATTAATTTCCGAGGTTAGATAGGAATTATTAGGAACACCTTATCAACTATTTAGTCGTAAGAACTATCAGAAGCTGAAAGTAAAATGGGTGTTCTGAAAATAAAAGTTCTTAATATTTCTGAGTTTGAAGATCAATTCGTTGGGCTTATCTGATGTTTAGAATAAATTCCGACTCAACTTGAAATGCTGACAATGATAGAATTTCTGGTATGATTGAAAACTCAGTCAGAGGTAGAACTATCAGCATGTACTTGATGCTATGAACATAAGCTAGAATAGACTCATGGACTTTACGATTGAGAACAACCGTAGCAACATTTGAGTTTCACCATCGTAATCCTTCAAAAGATTTATCAACCTGTGTTGCCTCGTATTTAGATCGAAATAGATATTTTAAGTTCTTATGGTCCGAATAAAAACAAATTCCACCCCCCCCCGGTATAAATAATGACGTAAAATTTTTAAAACAAAACATTTGTTACCAGTTCAAAACTATATGCAGGGTCTCAAGAAAACAAATTTCATGCTCATCTGACCAACTACATTTTCAACTTTTCTGTGTCAGTTGAGTAATAGGTTTAGCCATTTTTTAAAAAAAACAGAACCTTTCGATAAATCGACATTTGGAAATCCCGCTAAACCACAAAACATCGGACCTCACGAATATTGGTAGGTCTTAACCAGTTTAACACTACTTTGACCTTGGTTGAATTAACATAAATGCTACATCAAGAAATGACGTGGCCCAAGTGTATCACTTTGATCATCCAAAATTTCGTTTAGATAGCTTGGCATAAGAATCGTTTCCTAATAGGAAATAGAGAGATTGATTCAGATCTGTCCTATTTTCTTTGATGTCAGAATAAATGACAAAAACAGATTCGGTGGTTAATCAAAGAATGAAAGTTACGCTCGTCTGATCAGAGAAATATCTGATTCGCTTGAGTTAATCACATAGAAGATGTGAGATTTTCATATTCTTCACTATCGATGGGAAAAGTCAGTCCCGCTAAAATCACATGATAGAAAAATTACCATCCTGTGCAAATCACATTCAGGCTGGACATATTGATCAGAAATATTTCACGTAAGGAATCAGAGATATCTGTTTCGGATACTCAACACATTCATCTCAAAAGACTTTACAATTTGATCAATAATTTCTCAAAGGATTCGACTCATCAAGTCCATGAAACATCAAAAATTAGAATACCCGTATGACATAATCATATGTCGAGTACACAAGATAGGTTATAAGCAGCTCGTGGCTTTGGATTGACACCTGATACGATTCAGAGTGCAGATCTTTTAGTAGATGTACAAAATCGTCCTAAGATAAGGAATCAGGTAAATCCTTAACATAAGACAATTATTTCAGTTGCCTAAATTCAATTATTTCAGTTGCCTAAATTCAATACCGAGTCAAAGTCTCTATATCGGTATGCTTACAAATCGCATTAGAAGGAGTATCTTCGATAGTTATACCAGTTCTAGAATCTTCTCTAAGCTTTATCACAAATGCACGGAGTCTATTCCGAGATAATATTCGGGTCCATGCAACTTCTATCTTTTAATATACCCAAACTTATCACTTCAGTTAAACTGATATCCATGATAGCTCCGAGCACAAGTTCGTGTTCAACACTACTGTCGTGCGATCTCCAGGTCTGGGTTCGTACCAATTCTACATTTTCAGAAAGTTCAGCTTTGCTTGAAACAGGTTCTATAGTACTTTTACGTGAGGTTCATATTAAATCAGTTCATTAATGGTTTTCAAATATGTTCAACCATTTTTAGAATTTATTTAATTATTTATGTGCATCGTTCAAATCATGTCCGGATGTACAATCTGTACATTCTCTTATTATGTATGTTGATGAGTCACAGCATTTGTGCTTAATCTATGTTATTAACACATAACAACTTAAGAGCTCAATCCTTTATTACTTCATCTCAGTCAAATTATGAAATATCCCAACACAGAAGGAATTTTGACTTAGACATCCTGTCCTAAAATTCACATATTCATATAAATCAATTAACATCGAACTACTTATTGAAAACAATATTATGTAGGTTCGATCATACTTCAAATTAGTCATCTCAGCATTAAATTTCATTTAAAATTTTTTGAGATACATGGGAATTTATCTGAAGGATAAGACTTTCCAAAAGATATCGATCTATATCTCATATTTTTGTATTTTCTCAACATCTCATGATGTTTTTATACAACTCAATCTTGGTTACACCATCAAATCTATATTCCATTTCATCAAAGCCAACATCTAACTATGTTTTCATACAACATATTCGTTAGTTCATTCTTTTTACTTTTTGTAAAACTGTCATATTTTTAACTCATTTGTCATAGCCATATCTCATTCTTTTCCAGCATTGCAATGCCGAAATCGAAATGACTCTATGTCATAGAGATATCTCAATCCCATTCAAGGACTCTCATTTCAATTATCTCATAATTCAATCGATAATGTTATCCGCAACAGGTTCCAGAGCAACTTCATTGCTCAATGACCTCAAACTCACTAAAATTGTATCAACAAGTTGAAATATTTTATGTGATATGCATACTCTTCATGTATGTATTCAATGTAATGTAGCAGTCGTTCAATAATGACAGCTTCGTAGGTGCTCGAGTGTAAACTCTTTCCCTACTAAGTTTGATCAACCATAAACAATAATGTATCGATATCGTGGTCAATATCAATATGCACGACTCAACATACTAAAATATAAATCACATATTGACATCAACTATTTCACTCCAAAGTATGTAAGAACAAATAGGTCAAATAAGTTTCAAACACAAATGCACATGTTCATTCGTGCATATTCAAAGTGTACACAAGACTAAAAAGTAGAGCGTTCACAGTTAATGCTCTGATACCAACTGTGAGGATTCGTTCCTAATCAAGTGTTTAATTATCATACAATGATTTTTTATTTGTAAACAGCGGGAAGATTATTTAAAGTCCTGCCAACAAGTGGCTCTAAAAATTTCGGCATGACCTCCCCGCACGAGGGACATACCAAAAAAATGAAAAGCACAATAATCATATCCAGTGCAGCAAGTAAATGCATAATACCATAGCATGCATCATATGCACCCATCATATAATCCGTACTAAAAATATTTACATCATACCATAGCATGCACAATAAGTCTCCAGCACATATTTCATACTCAAAATATTTACATAATACCATCAGCAGTAAGTAAAACACCAAATATTAACAAATATTCAAGACTGAACTGAAATAAACTCAATTTACATAGTTAAACTATCCAGGACACACCCTGGTATACTTAACTATCCTACGACTGGGAAAAAAGACAAAAGATACAACCTCAGGTAAGACTTCAACGAGTATTCCCTCTTTGGGATCCTGGTTACCTGTAATACCTGCCATTGTCCACACACAAAGACAACAACATCCCTCTTGGGGGTGAGCCAAAGCCCAATATGAAATTATCACGTAAATACAACATGCATCTATAAAACGTGATATATGATGTAATGCAGTGCAATGTAATGCAATGCATGTAATGTACAATGGATCGAATCTCAAGATACCAAATCAGAGTCGAAAGAAAGGTATCATCAACCAATATCAAGCTCGAGCAGAGGGTGGCGACACACACACATTGCGCTAGGAGTATCATCATGTGTTGTGTCTGTCATCCCTCGTGTCTAGGTCCGGTAGCAGCGTGCGTGACTACAGTTGCTACCTAATCTGTATGTCATCACCGTGCCCGTCGTCCCCGACACTTAGAGTAAATCAGCTCAGTCATTATCAAGGATATCAAAGAAGTGGATAGATCAATATGATATGTCCATTAATCATATATCGATGTATATTTATCAAAATGATGTGTGTTAACAACACATTTATTTTCATACATCGATATGACAAATAAGATGCTATGAATGCTCATAACTCAATTAAAATCACATAGCCACGTAGTTTCACATAACCAAGTAGTTTCACGTAATTCACGTAAGTTCGGCAATTCATGTATCAAATAATACAGATATCTGTCGTATGTTACCGATCACAACATACATATTATTCCTTGTTCTAGAAGTTGGATATGATCTTCTTAGTTCGTGGAACTCCCATGACATGTGTTAATCTATAAAATCCATACAATAGCATCATTTAAATTCATTCATTTGCTAAACTCTTCTTTAATTCACCATATGAGAAAAATGATGACATTTTAGCTTTCTTTTGTCAATGAAATCTTATATCTTATCTTTGTTGTTAAATTGGTGAATCGAGGTTATACGGTGCAAGGGTTCCATCTACACGTCAAATAAAAATTACATATAATTAAGTAATTAATTTTTAATTCATTCTTACTCGAGTTGAAATACATAAATTTGGTCACCATTAATTCTACATCATTGTGGTATGGATTAGAACCAATTTCCAATTCCTACTAACCAAGCTAAAACCTTGAAAAAATCTCAATTCTCTTATGAACTTCTTGAGAAGAGTCATTACAGGAATGATATTCAAGTCAACCAAACCTCTATCAACCTAGTATCAAGTGATTAAAAGTAGTTGGTTGATAATCAATTTGAATTTGTCATAATTCACCCAAAACTATAGTAATGGTGAAATTTCCACATGGATAAGGAGGAACAAGTCTTTATAGTTCAGAATTTAGTTAATAAAATTGAACAGCAGTAGAATTTCGTACCAACAACAAAATTTAAACAGTTCACTATCTCTAGCATGAAAATCGATCATCATCCCTAAACATGCATTTACTATATCGACCAAACTCCACATGCATTGCAAGAACTAACATCAACACTTAAATTGAAAGCTACATTTAGAATTTAGAAGCTGAAAATTCGAATTTACCATAGCGTGAACAGTAACCGCGGCAGCATGCACGTTTTCCAGCTACTCGCGGCAGCGAGATGGGCGGCGACCGGAGGGGAAACATCGGTCTAGGTGAGGGGAACGGTTTGCACATCATAATTCGAACAAATCTAAGGTCAGAAACAAGAAATCAAACAAAAACGTGAAGTACCCTAATATTGGAACTCGAACCTTTCAAAGCAAAATCCGACGATCTCGCGGCGATGCACGGTGATTGCCTGGTATGGAAATGAGCGCCGGAGAGAGATGAACACGGTGGTATGTCGGACGCATCGGAAGGTGGCCGGACGGCGGCGATCGCACCGATTTTAAGGTGAGTGGTTGGATGTCGCGCGGAGAAGAGCGGAAAATAGAGAGAGGGTCGAGGTCTGTGCATGTTTTTACACGTTTTAGTATGTGTTTCAGAATTGACCAACATTACATATTAATAGTTGTATCATGGCCCAGTTTTGTACATCGAATTGTCAACGGTGTACTGATCACTTAAATTTACAGTCTACAATTGGGATTTATGCCTACTATTATAATACAAAATTAAACTCTTCATTTTGGTAATTTATTTCTAAAATATTATCGGAGTTTATTTGACCAAGTCAAAAATACATCATGTTCCAATTAAATTGTCAGTTGACACTCATGTTGTCAATTTCACTTCAAATTAATTAATTACAAATTAATATCAATAAATTTCCAAATTATATTTAATTAACATTAATCAAATATATAGTAGAATCGCTTATGACTTTCATATAACAATCCATGTAGCATTCTCATGGTGGGTGGTCAAGTACATATTTATCTAACATGTACCATATGTTGATTTGATATCTCATACCCATGAGTAAAGTAATCAATTAACATATACTAGTCAACATGTATTATCGTTGTCCTAGTTCATGATAATACTTGGCTATGGACTATTTAAGAATATTACATTATTAATCTAAGGACATTATTATATATAAATTCATATTACACAGACAATGGGATAAAATATAACAATGAATTGCCAATAAGGAAATGTCTTAATACAATATATGCTAAAATCAATTATCTAATGAATATTCTTTAGATATATACCCACAGAGCTACCTAGGGTGAGATTGTCAAGGAACTCTAATGGAAATGAACATGAGTTCCAAGGATACGAGTGATGGTTTCAATCTCAGAAAGGTGATTGCAAAGATGTTGTATTCGGTGAAGCTTGGTCATGTGAAGAAGCTAGTTCCAGAACCAGGTCTGATGGGGTCAAAATGAATTGACTACTATCCAAGTCAAAACACATTAGTCAAGAAGCAGTTGAGTTTGACCATTGGATTGTAGTTGATGGGAATCGATTCCATGGATCAGGGGAAAATGAGCTGGTGGTCTTATAACTGCCATTCGTATACCTTTATAAGAGGAAGCAATACTCAGTGAACGATCAAGGCTCATTTCTAGAATGCCAAGATAGATTGCAAACTTGTGTGTTGAGAGGAATAGCGATAGGGAGAATTCAAGGAGAGATTATCATTGTAATTCATAGAAGTGATAATTGTGAGTAGATTTTGAATATTATCATTGTATCTCAAACAAGGAGTGATCCATAAAATCGACACCCCGTGGAATAGGCAATTCATTTGGCCGAACCATGTAAAATCCTTTGTGTTCTTGTTAGTTCCGTAATTTACATTATGTGTATGTTCGTGAGTGATATATGTAGGGCTCTTGGTCTCACACAAACAAACATACCAGTGGAAGCTCTTTAATTAGTCAAGTTGTAATTAAAAAATGTTTGTTTCTATGCAATGAGCTAGGGATGTTCATTGGTTTGGTTTTTGAGCCGAGCGAACCGAAATTTGGGTTTAAAGGAACTAAGTGTTTACAAAAAGTGGTCAAATTTAAACTTAAAATTTCTCATGTTTTACATATGTAATGTTTAGACCCAATTTGTCTTAGATAAATGAACGAAATTGAAGAAGTGTCAAAAATATGAAATGTCATATTTTGAGTTAACTTTCAAGATAAATTATACTCATGTAATTTGGTTAACTATTGGAAAAGTTATGAGCCAATAACTATGAACATGTACGCTGAAATTCTTTTTTGTTTTCGCTTTTTTTATAATATGAAAAATGTAATGTAAGGCTCGATAGATAAAATTTATAGTGAAATTTAAGTCCATAAATTTTATTAAAATCTAACTCTAATTTTTTAATTGATTTGGCCCATAAAAACTCTTATTTTACAATCCTTAAATTTAATGTTCTAAAATAAAAACCATAATTATTCATTGAAAACTTTTAAACACTTAATATTCTCAAAAATCGGATCGTAACGATACATCTCTAACTCCCAAAATCAAAATAAGTTCGTGATATCCTAGATCCAAATCCATGGAATAGTTTTGAAATTAACTACTCCTATTTTCTCTTCATATTCCCGAACGTATTTCATCCAACTCTAGAATAATCAAAATCTCATCTTACATCAAAATTTCATATTCACTAAAATAAGCTTCTCGATAAATTCTCAAATGATTTTACCTCAACTTGCACGCTATAATAGTCTAATTTATGTGATTTTTCTATTATTGTTATTGTATTTCATTTATGAACTTATTATTTATTTAAACTGACGTAAATTCGGGAATCTTTACACTAAAATTTTGGGGTGTTACGATAATATGTTCAAGAATTTGTTCTGATCGTGACTTTGCTTAATCGATGTATGGATGATTTTCTGTCAAAATTCATCTTCAAAGGTTTGTGCCCAATATTCTCAATATTAAACCTTCTTAATTCTCCGATATCTTTCTTATTATTATAAAAAAATCCTCCGATTTTGGATTCAGATGAATTTTAATGCACATTGAGTTTTTATAAAAATCATATTATATGGTAACTAGATAAATAATACTTAGTATTCTATAACGACTTCATTAAAAGACATAATAATCTATGAAAAATATTTAATAAAAGGCAAAATCTGTGATTTTGTTACAATATTACAGAGAAAAAATAATAATTTTGATATCTGAGTTTTTTGGTATGAAAATTAATAGAATGAAGTGATATAACTTTTATTTTTATTGAGTTAATATAAATGTTTATATTAGTCATTCCATAATGTAATAATATAATTCTCGGGAAATAATATGAGTCATTCTTAATTAATTCTACTATTACCTAACACGCTGAAACACATACGAATTCGTTATTTTATGTTTTAAAATAAACAAAATATTAATACTTCATTTTCATTCTCTAGAATATATTTTTCGGAGAACAATTATTGTTTTTGATCGAATAAAAGATTTGAATTACACTGTTATCACTGACTATAACTTTTTGCAAAGCTGCAAACGTTAGATCCTACGATAAAATCTAATTTTAATGTTTTTTTACGAATGGAAAAGCTGCAAATGTCAAATTTGGTAAGAACATCATACTGTAAATGTGATAATATAATAATGATGTAAGTTTGTTAAATATGATATACATTAGGTATGCTTGACTTTATTTTATTAGTGTGTGAATACATATTTATATCTATATCTATATCTGTATCTGTATATATATATTAACATGCACATTAAGATGCACTCGTGCATCCGCACGCTCATGTGCATCATGTGATTTGGGAGAGAAGTTGAACGACTCATTATGACTTGCCTTAATCCACAACCAGCTTTGAACCATAATTCCTCCCACCACCGAAATGATGCTTGCTCCTTTCCTTCAAATATTCTTTTATTTCTTTCACTCCAAAGATCCACAACGTACGCAGCCGAAACATTGTCCATAATTTTTCAGAATCTCATCTAGGACCAATCCTTCATGACTTTCCAAATGCATTACTAATCCCCGACACCCACACAAGAAATAGGCAACCAACCATATAATAAAGACCATACATTATAGGAGAACTCGCATTGACAAAAAAAATTAAAGTGGTTTTCTTCACACGAGTTGCATAGAACACAGTTTGTTTGATTCAACTCAACACCCATGGTAAATAAATTGGTTTGGGTTGCTAATTTGTTTGGATAAGTTTCCAACCAATAGTGATTGCCTTGGAAGGAGCTGTCTTGCACAAAAGTTGTTGAACATATGACTCTTTTGATCATCCGACTATCGATTAGTTGTAGGATTTATTCCGAGGAAATCACCTGTAAGGACCCTAGTCCCTTAAGTGCGTATTAAAGACATAGTAAGAACTAAGTATGCATAATCAGAGTATAAAAATTTTCGTGTTGATGCCCTGAGCTATTAAATTTTACAGTGCCAAAATGAAGTTTCGAAAGGATTAATTACATTCCCAACCAAATGAATGTTAATCATGTAGCTTTACAATACTCCTAGAGTAGAGACTATACAAAAGAATCCCATCTTCTATAAAGCACTCCTCACGAGCTCACCGCATCAACCCGTCTTTAGCCTTTTATGCCCAAAATGTACCTACAGGAACTACCCCACCATGAGCACATACAACATTCCTCAACAAAACTCAAGAACAATAATATAAATAATTGCATGAAACATTTATCATGTATACTCCCTGAGTTGCCACATTAACATACTTTCGTCGGTCGTTCCTGTTCCATAACTCATGTACATAGTCATTAGTTCATAATATAAGTGATCAACTCCGTATTTCATTCACATACAACGCTACCCATCGATAATCACTTATCTAATACAACTATTCCGGTCTTGTTATAACAACGGTATTTTAGTACCACTCGCTTCAACATATAGCGGCATCATATGTTACCCCTCGCTTCGACATGACAACGGCATAACCATCGCTTCGACATGACAGCGGCAAATATCATAATTCCATCGCTTCATATGACAGCGGCAAATACCATATTCCTCGCTCGAATATAACAACCACCGGAACATTCAACTATACTCAAACACATAACATTGCTCATTGCATAAACCCAATAGCGTAATTGTATCACCAATTGCTCGTACGTCTCACTACGTACCTTTGTACCAAAATGTGGTGTGTCGTGGGACTTTATCTTCTAGGCTGTTTGGCCACCTGGGATGGTTCTACACATTCACACAAATCAATATTAGAAGCCAATAATAGTCCAATACAAAAAACTACACTGAAATAACCAAAATACACATTTTTGGTGACTCACGATCGATCGCTACATTGCCCCGATCGATCGCGAGATCACACTGCCCGAGCCAACAATTTTCTGTCTTCGGCGATCGATCGCCATGTTTGGCGTTATCGATCGCGAGACCTACCGATCGATCGCCCAAACATGGCGGTCGATCACCAAAAGCTTCTGCCGCGCACTGCTTGCGCGCGATCGATCGCCGCTACCTGTAACCCGAAAATCACCATTTTTATACCATTCTTCTTCCCCAATCCACACCAACTCAAATAACCACAAACACACAAGATCAAAACACTATAAACCTTCAATACACACCTTAATACCACCAAAAATCCAATACCCAACCAAATACAACACAAACCCAAAAACAAATCATTTTCAAATCCCAAACCCAAAACCATTTCAAAATAAAACTTCACAAAATCATCAAGGAAGGGTCCATACCCCTTGAAGCTTCAATAACTAGCAAGAATCAAGCAACCAAGTCCTTCTTTCCTTCTTCCTCTTGACCAAAACGTGAAACTTGGGTTTTTGGGGAAGGGTTTGGGAAAGTTGGTGATTAAAGAGTGATAGAGAGAAAAATGAGGGGAGTGTTGGGGAGTTGGGGTATAAGGGGTAAAGGTGTTTAATTAAAACCAACCCATGAATTTAGCATGATAAATAAAATATCCCTAACATGATATTTTTAAAAGCATTTTCCAGAAATGCACCAAAATTCCAATTAAAACATGCTTTACCCAAAATAATCATTATCCACCACAATTAAACCATGCCAACACCCAAATTCCCAACATGCATCACATGCACCTTGAAATGCATTACCAGGTCACGTCCACCGCATGACTAAGCATTTCACCGTTAATTAATTCCAACACTTGCATTAACACCATAAATACCACACAAACATAATTAATGCCCAAATACATATAATTATTTCGGGGATATCACATCACCCAATTCCCTCCTCTATCAAGTCCTCCACTCCTATTGCCCCGACGTTCCCCACACCAATATCAACCTCATATACCTCCAGCAAGATTCCCAATCCCTTTCCAATGAAAAAAATAATCTTTTTTGAATTATTTTCCCCGGTTCCATAATGAGAAACATTCAATCCAGGGGCGAGCCATTTGTGGGGCTAAACTGGGCTTCAGCCAAGTCTGAGCCCAGTCTAGCTCCTTTAAATTTTTTTTTTTGTATGGGTTAGACTAGCCCAATAACAACACAAAAAAAATTAATTGGGTCAGGTCCAAATACCAATTTATTTAAATAACCCAATTGACAAATTCAATATATTAAACCCTAAATACCTATCATACTATCATTCTTTCTTTTATTTGAAAAAGAAAAATTTCTTAGCAAATCTACACGGCTGAACCGTCTCCACTCTCCACTTTCAAGTGAATAATAATAATATTTGAAGGTTAGTTTTGAACTAGTTATTGTTGTCAATTATTTGTGTTTTTTTTTGTTTTTTTTATTATAGAAATTAAAATATTGAATTTTTATTTTTTTAATACTGTGAAAGTGGAAATGTTTGATTGTGTAGATAATTTTATGACGATTAGTGTGATTCAATTCATTTTATGATATTTTTTGGAATCAATAGTACACTGGAAAATGGAGTTGTTTGATTAAACAATTTGGATTTATTTAAAATGATTTATTTAACAATTGTTTTAAATATTTTGTGGAGATTTAAAATATGAGTAATGAAATTTGATGTAGGTTATTGATATAATGTCAAGTGAGCATATCCTCAAACGTGCAAAATCGAAGTTAACTCTTCACCAATTTTACAACAAAGCAAATGATGGTCAAACAAGTGCAATTGATTCTTCATCAAATATTGATGTCGCATCTTCTCTTCCTAAATCTCCAAGTGTTGAAGTTGAAAAAATCCATATTCCATCAAATACTTGTGGTCCGTATGTGGAACGTGATCCCGGATTACGTTCATCAATATGGTCCTATCCCGTTGAAATGCATTATGATATTAGAAAGGAGTATATCAAAATGGGACCATGTCAACCTAATTAAGTAAGTATCCACGCATTGCATATGCAAAACAAAATCGACATTTTCAATATACTTGGTTTGGACAATTTCCATGGTTAGAGTACTCAATAGCAAAAAATAGTGCATTTTGTTTTCCATGCTATATTTTTTATAGTTGTTCCTCGAAGTATGTCACATTTACCCGTGAAGGATTTCAAGATTGGAAGAGAGTTAAAGAAAGGAATAAATGTCCATTTGCACAACATGAAGGCAACCATGATTCACTACATAATGCTGCTATGGAAAAGTGGCATAACTTGATGAACAAATCTCATCACATTGACAAGGTTATGGATAAGGTATCTTCTCAAGAAATTCTCAATAATCGATTGCGACTTAAGACTTCAATAGAAAGCATGAAATGGTTAGCTATGCAAGGGTGTGCCTTTAGAGGTCATGGCGAATCCACACATTCTACTAATCGTGGAAATTTCATTGAATTGATAAAGCTGCAAGGAAGAGCTAATGAAGAAATTGCTTCACTTGTCCTGGAAAACGCTCCTCACAATGCCAAGTACACATCTTCTAAAATTCAAAAAGAGCTTTTGCATATTCTTGCCAACAAAGTGCGAAATATGATCCGTGAAGAAGTGGGGGATGCCAAGTTTTGTATTCTTGTTGATGAAGCTCTTGACGAATCTAATATGGAACAAATGGCCATTATTCTGAGATATGTGGATTGTAAGGGTTTTGTTCGAGAACGTTTCTTTGAAGTTGTTAATGTGAATGGCACAAATGCATTGACTCTTAAAAAAGAGATGCAATGTGCTTTCTCATTACAACCTTTTGATTGAAAATATGCGGGGTCAAGGATATGATGGAACTAGTAATATGCGGGGTGAATGGAATGGATTACAAGCATTATTTCGCAAAGATTGTCCTTGTGCCTATTATATACATTGCTTCGCTCACCGTTTACAACTTGCTTTAGTTGCGGTATCCAAAGAAGTGCATGAGGTGTGGTTATTCTTTTCAAAATTGAGTGTCGTTGTCAATTTTTTTGGATCTTCTTTCAAGCGCCATTGTCAGCTAAAATCTGTTCGAGAAGATGAAATCATTGATATGATAGCTTCAGAGGAACTTAAAACCAGTACAGGGGCTAATCAAATTCGTACTTTACAACGAGCTGGAGCTACTCGTTGGAGCTCACATTTTGCTTCTGTTAGTAATTTAATTGTGATGTTTGGTGCAACTTGTATCCTTCTTGAAAGAATGATTGATGATGGACTCAGTAGTAACATCCGTGGAGAAGCTAGAAGCATTTATAAAGAAATGATGTCATTTGAATTTGTGTTTATCTTGCACTTGATGAACGAAGTTCTAGGAATCTCTAATATTCTTTGTCAAGCATTACAAATGAAATCTCAAGACATATTAAATGCAATCAATTTAGTCTCATCAACCAAGATATTGCTTCAACGGTTACGAGAAATTGGATGGGAGAAATTTCTAGAAGGCGTCGTGAAGTTTTGTGAAAGGTATGAATTTATTTATTTAATAATCATTTAATTTTCATTTTTACAAGATATATATTATATGATGATAATGTTTTTATTTTTTTGGAAAGGTATCACATTGAGATGCCTAGTATGAGTGCTCGATATATGGAAGGCACAAGACGTTCCTGTCAACAGAAAAATGATATCACAGTTGAGCATCATTATCACATTAGCATATTCAATGTTGTGATAGATTTTCAATTGATGGAGTTGAATAATAGATTCACTGAAGAAACAATGGAACTCCTAACTCTCAGCTCAGCTTTGGATCCTATCAATGGATTCAGATCATTTAATATTGAGGATCTCTGTACTCTTGCCCAAAAATTCTACCCTCAAGATTTTACTCGTATGGAAGTAGATATTTTGAGAAGACAGTTGGAACATTATGAGTATGATGTAGTTCATCACGCAGATTTTCAGAATATTGGTTCACTTTCTGAGTTATGTCAAGTATTGGTTAAAACTAGAAAATTTGAACACTTCATTTATATTGATAGATTGATTCGTCTAGTGTTGACTCTTCCAGTTTCAACGGCAACTACAGAGAGAGCATTTTCAGCAATGAATCTTGTTAAGACATCACTTCGCAATAAGATGGACAATGATTTTCTTACAGATTGCTTGGTTGTTTACATTGAACGAGAGTTTGCTGATTCAGTAGATGTTGAATTCATAATAGATGAGTTTGATGAGAAGTGTCGTAGAGTAAAACACACTATTACCAAAATTGTTTGATTGTATGTCATTGTATTATATATTTCTTATCTTTTTGAGTTAATCGTTTGTATATTGGTTGAAATATTATTCAATATAAAATGCTAAATTTATTATTTATTATGAGCCCATTGATTTTTTTATCAATGATTTTTTTAGCATAAAAAATTATGAGGGAAAAAAGTTTAGCCCCACTAATATAAAATGCTGGTTTCGCCCCTGATTCAATCTATAGAGAATAGTTGGATGCATTAAATTCAATACAGATCTACGTCGAATATGTTACAAGCGTTTGCCCAAGTATAATTTAATCTAAAACCATTTGATGGGGGGATCCACTGATACACATGAACAAGAATCAGAATCTCACACACCCCATTGTCATTTACGGGACTTTCTATGCTACACCACATGGGGTACATGGGGCATTTGAGTGGTCCAAATTTAATTTGGGGAGTGGGACCCACTTTCCAAATAAAATTTGGGTCAATCATTCTCTACATGGGATAATACTCCATGAGTAGGGTAGAAAAATCCGTCATTCACCATGTAAACCGAGACTCCTGAGAAAATTACGTTCTCTCATCTATGTCCTTTTCCTTTCAATTCCCGTTTCCTTTTCCTACCCAGTAAATATAAACAATTCTGAATCGGAGAAGACAGAAACAATTGCTGTGAGAATAAATCCGTTACTTTCCGCAGTCCCAAGACAGAATCAAAGGAGTAGAAGGAAGTTAACAGAGGAATCAATATGGGAGAGATCGAAGCGAAATGGGGTAAAGGTGGCGGGTCGGGTGAAGGTACCATAGATATGGGACAAGAGGATTTGCTCAAAAGATTGGTTTGATTGTAAGGCATTTAATTCAATGCTGATGAACAAAGCTGTAAAAATACATGCCATTTTCTATGGTATCTGTATTTTTGGGAAAATTCTTACAACTATATTCGTTTGGTTGTAATAAGTCGCATCATTCGATTTTTGTTTTAAAAAAGTAACCTTGGGAGAGCTCTAGAGGGGAATCAAAGAAGTTCACGTCTAGGAAATTAGCTCATTAATCCCTGAAACAGTGGTTTTCGGAATCCAGGAAAACTAGATCAGGGAGGCATCATATGACTGTCCAGAATCTGAAATATCTTATTGAAAAGATTTACATCGATTTTCCAGTTCCTATCCTGAGGTATTAACTAACAAAAACCTCGTGTACACAAATTCTGCAAAAGATGAACCTTCTACAACATGACAACATAATTTGTAAAGGTATTTGCTGATCGAGGCATAGACCTACGGAATCAGTTTTTTCTGACCAGGTGAAGAGGTTGTTAACTCCCATATCTTGACGGTTCCATCATCACTTGCAGAGGCAAGAGTCTTGATCTCCTGTTGTGTTATGATAAAGAAAACATATTATTGGAGGTAAATAATATCTAAATGATAAAGGATTTGAGTAAACAAAACACCAAAGCTGAGATGGAGATTGGTTGAATACTCATGTATAAACAGACAAATCAATAATTGAAGTTCAGGAGTGATGTTATATACACTTCATCTTTTGTTACATACACTCCACTTCGTGAGTGAATTTTATACATTAAATGGAGTATAAATAACACAAATTAGGGTAAATAACATTGACCTTTTCCAAATCCACTTTCAAAATTTACCTTGGAACTCCACTGCACAGCATTCACATCCATGGCATGAGCTTTCTCTTTCTTCAAGAGCAATTTGTATGTAGGTCCATCAACCTGTGTGGTACGGTACAAAAACAAAATGAATGCATGAACGGAACGTAACATCTATTAGGTAAACAAGTCAGTGTCCAATTATAATAACCAAATTTATTGCCAGGCAGCATGCCTAAGCAAATCCAATACAAAAACATAGAACCAATATAGGTTCTGAATTCCACTTGCTACCGATACTTACAGTTCATGACTTGTTGGGGGATGGGGGCGATAAGGAAAAGAATATTAAGGATACATCTAGATACGTTCCTTAGATTAAGCATCGAGATCAATTGGAATCATTGTATTTTAGGCAAATATCAATCATCATTATTCTATGTAATTAACCTTGTAATTTGTAGACATTATAAATATTCATAAAGTCGATGAATACAATTGAGAGATTTATTCCATAAACTTGTTCTCTCTTGTATGATATCACGAGCCTAATCTCCCACGAGATTTCTTGTTCGATCCTTACCATCCTCTGGTGTGCACAGCCACGTAGTCTCGTCAACCACCGAACAAACCACTCCCACAACCACCATTGGTGTCCGTCTCACGGCGCACCAACACATCCCCATGCGCCTCACAGCCTCGAATTTTCCATCCTGGCGTGCTCACCCTCTTCGATGGTTACAATCTCTCCGCACACATCGACGAGTCCCATCCCGCTCCGACTTCCGATTCCAATGGCTACTCCCTCTGGTTCCAGCAAGACCAGCTCTCGCTTGCTGCCATATTTGGCGCACTCTCTCCAAAAATTCTTCCACTTGTCTCATCCTCAACCACAACAGCCCATGTTTGGTCCACGCCTAGTTGCCTCTTTGCAAGCAGGTCTCAAGCCAGTGTTATGCAGATCAAAGATGATCTGTCTCGTGCGACCCTTGGCATGCAGACTAGCAGCGACTTTCTTCAACATATCAAGTCCAAGATGGATGAATTGACTATTATTGACAAGCCACTCTCGGATGACGACATCACCCTCTACGTCCTCAATGGCCTTGGTCATCCTTATCGTGAAATTGCGCCCCCCATACATGCTTGTGAATCGTCCATAAAATTTGAGGAATTACATGAGATTTTAGGGGGACACGAACTCTATCTCGAAGACTTGAATCTAAGAATTTGAACCTCTTTGTCACGGCCAACGTTGAGTCGCACTAGGCTGTGCAAGACAGTCCCACGGGCCGTCCCTCTCATCGCTCACAGCAGTCCCAGCGTGGCCCCAACTACCAGCGGCATGGTGGTCCCTCGGGTCGTGGGAACCAGCGGACCCGCCGCAACAATAATTCTGGTTCGAGCTCCCAACAACCCGTTTATTTATCAAACTTGTGGTTATCCCGGCCAAATAGCTCTTTATTATCACAAAATGTCACCCTCTGCCAATGTTTCACAATCCCTAACTGCTTCTCCTCCAATGCAGACTTGGTTAATGGACTCCGGGACTTCTCGTAACCTAACTAGTGACCTCCAGAATCTTAAAATTCATTCCGAGTATGATGACACTGAGGAGGTTCACATAGGTGATGGCACTGGTCTCCCGATTTCCCACATTGGTACATCTGTTCTTAAATTTCCCAGCCGTAATTTTCAATTATCTAATGTCCTATGTGTACCATCAGAAAAGTAAAATCTGCTATTCATTAGCAGTTTACTAAGGCTAATGATGTATCTTTTGAGTTTGTTGTACTCAAGCCCTACTTTGTGACTTATGGTATCACTTGGCTTACCACTGCCCCTCACACCCCAGCAAAATGGGACATCTGAACGACGTCATCGTCATATCCTTGAAACTGGACGTGCTTTATTACATCATGCTCACCTTCCACCGTGTTTCTAGTCTTATGCACTACAAACCACTGTCTATTTAATCAACCGGATGCCGACTCCTGTTCTTCGCAATCATAGTCCTTTCAATCTACTATTTGGTCGGCAACCCAATTATCTCAAGCTCCGTACGTTTGGATGTCTATGTTAACCTTGGCTGAAGTCGTACCCTCTAGATATGTTGGATTATCCATCTAGGCCTTGCTTTTTGTTGGTTATTCCACCTTCAGAGTGCTTACAAATGCCTTGATTTGAATACCAACCACGTCATGTTCGGTTTACGGAGTTAATCTTTCCGTTTGACATCGCTCATCATTCTGGCTCCCTTGAACAAAAGCAGTCCACTCTGGTTCAGCCCAATGATGGCTCTATAGTTCCCACTCCTCACGAATAAACATGTCCTGCCCCTTTCCTGACCGACCATGCACCTGTATTCTCCACCGTCTCTCCTGCACCATCCCCTGTCGCCTCTTCCGACCAGCACTCCTCATCAGTCCCTAGCTTCCGCTCCATCTCACACTCATAGTTTGCGGACTAGCAGCAAGATTAACTTCTTCAAACCCAAGTCTCTTCACTCTACAACCAAACACCCTCTTCTGTTTGACACTGAACCGACCTCTGTCTCACAGGCTCTCTCTGACACCCACCGGCGCTCCGCCATGGTTGCGCCTTATCACATCATGGTACCTAGGATCTTGTATCACCACCCAGTAACTCCAACATTATCGGCTGCAATTGGTGTTTCATATCAAACGTAAGCCCGATGGATCTCTTGACAAGTACAAAGCTAGCCTTGTTGCCAAAGGCTTTCATCAACCCCCGGTGTTGACTACTCCGAAACCTTCAGTCCTGACGCCAAGCCTGTTACAATCCGGACTGTCCTCTCCATTGCTATAATGCGGACTAGCCTTGCATCGGCTTCATATCAGAAACGCCTTTCTGCATGGCTCTCTTCCAAGTATGTTTATATGATACAACCCCTAGCTTCATCGATGTCCATCAACCGTCTCATGTCTGTCGATTGAAGAAATCTTTATATCGCCTTCGCCAAGCACCCCGGGCTTGGTATCAGGCGTCGAGCTTTTGGCTGCTGTCCTTTGGCTTCACTCGGTCGCTCTCAGACACATCTATGTTTATCCTCTGCCCTGATCAGGCTCAACGCTTTGTTTTAGTATATGCGGATGATCTTATTATTACTTGCTCACACCAATCGATTATTATTACTGCCATTCATCATCTCCAGTCTCATTTTGCCGTCAAAAATCTGGGGATCCTGGGACGCTTTCTGTCCCAACACAAATATACTCTCGATCTCCTTCGCCGTCATCACATGGATGGTGCTAAGCCCCTGCGCACTCCCATGGCTGCTCAATCCTCTACTTCGACCACTGGCTCAGTTACCCCGACTGAGTACTGACGCGTTCTTGGAGGAGTACAGTACCTCACTCTTACTCGGTCAGACATTGTTGCTTTCAAAGTTAATCGGTTAGCTCAAGCTATGGCATCTCCCACAGATCATGATTGGGGTGCAATTAAGCGTCTTTTTCGGTTAAGTACTTAAAAGGTACTATTCATCACAGGCTGCTACTTCGACGATCATTTGCCTTAAACCTTATCGCCTACACCTATTCGAATTATGGTGGTGATCAACGTGATAGTACATCTACCATGGCTTACGTATTAATCTAGGGTCAAATCAAATTTCATGGCAAGGTGTCGCCCATTTCTCTTCCTCGCCTTCTCTAAGACAATTTGGTGCTACACGTCTGGCCTGCATCCTGTCATGCACTCACGTATGAAGTACATCGTCATTGATCTTTACGTCGTCTGTGACTTATCCACCAAAGGCGTTCTGACAGTCTCCTATGTCAATACTCTCGATCAATTTGTTGACATCCTGACAAAGCCTCTTCATCGCACCTAGTTCGACACTCTATGTTCTAAAATCTCTATGTCCGAAGGCACATCCATTTTGCGGGTGCGTATTAAAGATACGTCTAGATATGTTCCTTAGATTAAGCATTGAGATCAATTGGAATCCTTGTAGTTTAGGCAAATATCAATAATCATTATTCTATGTAGTTAAACTTGTAATTTGTAGACACTATAAATGTTCATACAAGTAAATGAATACAATTGAGAGATTTATTCCATAACTTGTTATCTCTTATAAAGAGTTGCTACTATATAAGAACAACGGAGTATATACAATTATTAAGGAACTAGTGGAATGGTATGATATCAAATGCTTTACCAAAAGCAGACAAACATAATCAAATGGAATGGTATGATATCAAATGCTTTACCAAAAGCAGACAAACATAATCAAAAGAAATAAGTACCCCAACCGTTTTATTCATATGACCCTTCTTTTAGTCAGAAATAAATATTAAATGCTCTGGCTCTAAAGTCAATAGGAACTTGAAGAAAGAAATATTAAGAAGCATATTGCACAAACAAGACTTTCAGAAGGTTGTTCATTGAAATCATCCAAATCCAAGATATGTGGGTTATTAGCACAGCCCTTAGGTACATTTAAAAAGAATATATTTAATGTAAGAAGCTTTCTAGTATGATACAAAAGCAAAGCATGGTAAAGCAGTGGCTCAAAGCTCATATGATTAGAATTATGGGCTTAACAGACAGGATTATGCCAATATCTTTCAAGGCAATCCAAGTTTTCCTCGAGTGTACCTTCATGAACATTGATTTTGCTGTAAATTTGAAAAGTCATACAAGCAACTAGGGATATTATCTAGCCTTGACCATTGAAATAACACCCATCCAATCTGTTTTAGTTTTTCTTTGATCAACTTGAAAACTAGTCATCTATTGCATTCTTAAGGTGAGAGGTGAAAGGTTTGTCAAAAAGTACTAAAAATACTATGCTTACCCAATGTTTGTGCGTAGACGGCTAGTATCTCAGAAGGACCATAAGTATGGAAACTTTGGAGTTTCCACCAAGGGGATGATTTATTGGAATGCAGGATGGGAAATTGCTATCAATGTGAGCAGATAATGAAAGGCCTTACATGGTTTCATCACGAAATTGAGTATGCTAAAACATGAAGGTATATAGAACCAATCCAGTAAATAAGTACAATTTTTGGTTAATACCAGGCCATCTTCACTCTCAACAAATAAACGGATAGCATCATCAGCTGATCCACTGCAAATTATTCCCTCCCTGTCATATTCACGGCTCAAAATGAGAATGCAAAAGGAATTTTAAAAAAGACAAACTGGAATCCAAATATTATCCAAGCTTTTTAAACAAGAGAATGAGAGGAAAAAAAGAGAAGAATTTTGCTACCTTGACCAGTGAACAGAAAAAATTGTTCGGTCATGATAACCTGAGAGAGTAGATATATGTGTCCTGGCAAATAGAAAAAAGTAAATTGATAATTCAACTTCATATTATGATTCGGATTCCAACAATCTGGTTAAACATAATACAAAAGTTGTACACATCCGTCATATTTTTGCATTGGTATTTGATCCTCTCTTTGGAATACAGAAAATTACAAATTAAATTCTCACAAAAACGAATTAATTGGAGTGTATGGCAGTATATTGTAAGGTACCTTGAACTTTAGCAGCCTTACAAAAGCTTGCAATATGGAGAAACGAGATAAGTTATTAAAATATCAACCTCAAAGAGAAATGATGTTCTTCATCCATTTAGATATTTAACATCAAAATAGGTCAAATAGATGATCATAGTTATGTTGTCTCCAGGGGTGAAACCGCACAACCCAACCCATCCGCCTATATCCACCCGCTTTAACATTCGAAAAAAATGTGTTGCAGTTGAAAAATCAGACAACCTGAATCTATGTGGGTAGTGAATTATTGATTCACACCCAATCGCCTGCATTTTCATATATTATAAATGTCTGAAATTATAAAATTAAATATTTTAAGGAATTATTTGCAAATTGTAATTTTTAAACCTAATTTTGTAATTAGTTCTTTCATTATTGCATCTTGTAGAATTGTAGTAACAAGAATTCTTTTTATTTTTTGTACTTATGAATTGTGTTTTTTTTTAACAGGTGAAGATTTCAAGTTGTTGATGCCCTAATTTGATAGGGAAAGCTTTTGATACTTTAATTCAGTATGCTTTTCGTTTATTATTGTGAGAATATTTTCAGTTTCAGTTTTACTACATAATTAAAATATATCTAGTTTTTGGATGACAGTGAAATGATTGGTGATCAATATTTTAACTATCTTTGATTTTTCAATACTGATGCGTCGGACTTGGCTATTGGGGGTGTGTTAGTGCAAGATGGAAACCATGTTGCTTATGAGAGCCGCAAGTTGAATGTCGCTGATAGGCGCTATATAGTATATGTGAAAGAGATGACTGTTTGTAAAGGATTTGATAATTATGTTTAGAATGGTATTTTCGTTCGCATAATTTCATATTTTTATTGTTTTATACTGCTCTCTAATTTTATTAGTTTTAGTTCTGTTTTATTATCATCGATAGTTACTTCTATTTGAACCGCTACATGTCTGCACCTGCACTCACTTGAACCGCGCGGTTTTTATATATTTTTTGTGCAGTTGTGGTTTAACAATTTATAAACCCGCATATATTGGGTTGGGTAATTGTTTTTATACCTACCCACCCACGTACACTCCTAGTTGCCCCATATTGTCTTATTGTACACAACAATTAAGAGCAAACTCACAATCACAATAATAACATGGTCATGACAATTTAGAAATCTTCCTTTATTCTCTGTCAACAAATTGATGAAAAAGATGGTTAGTCGTGTTATCCACAACTTCTTTTAGAGGTAGGGGAGTAAATACAGCTGACAAACCTAAGCAGGCCAGAATATGGCTCGAGATTATCAATTGAATTACAAGTAATCAAAAGCCGTAGGCCTTTCTATTATTAAATAATGTTCTATTCATATAACGAAATATTATAGAAAAATTAATCAATAAATGATCAAGTAAATTGGAGATTAGCTATGTTTTTACATGAAAAAAATCAATTGAAATTGTTATTCAAATCTTCATGAATTTAGGATCATCTTTGTTCGAGTTTATTACTTCGTCAGTAAGGTCAATGACTATGATTTTGTTACTTCCCATAATTCTACCAGATTATATGCAATTAGTACAGTCCATGAGTATACTATAAGTTTCCTTCCTTTTGTGTTAGTGGTACTGTGGAACTTTACGAATACTATTAAGTGGAAAAGCAAACAAATGGCATATGTTGCCCCCTAGTAGAATCAACCAACATCTCACATTTTATCATAAATGAAAAAATATCATTAACCTAATAAGAAACTTGGAATTCATTATGTAAATAGTAGTATTATCAACATCCATTTATTTCATATTTTCTTCACTTACACTTTCTTGATTGTGAATCTATTAGCAAGAGTAAAATAAATGAGGCACCTGACCATGCGGTTCGAGCTTTAAGAAGGAAGATATCATTTAAAGATATGACTTCACATAACAAACGTGAAAAATAAACTACACAAAAATCTCGGAGTAACAAAAAAGAAGGATCAAGCACAAATGTTCGTGCATTGCTCACCAAGGGGTATTTCCAGAGCCAGACTGCAGTTGCATAATGTCAGCACCCCATATTTTAATGGTTAGATCATCACTGCAAAAGAAAAGGTTGGCTGCATTACCTAGCCTCACAATTAATCTATTTTAATGTCATTGAAACATAGTTCTTGATGGCGCTATGTAAAAGACTCCACTTACAAGAAGTTAATTGAATTATGCCCATTAAGTATGCAAGCATAAAATATGAGAGAGCTTGTGCGCATACCTACAGGAAACCATTTTGTCTCCGATAGCATTAAAAGATAATGCCCAGACTGTTGAAGTGTGGCCACTAAAAAGATAAAAACAAAGGTGTTACATTTTACCAAAAGCTTAAAGAATCTCAATTTATAAGATCCAACACAAAAGTATAGATTATACATTAAAGGAATAAGATTTTACAGCATTGAACAAAGCACATAATCATAAGAATATCCAGAAAAAGGGAAGGGAGAAGGAGCAGATTTGAGCTCTTTACTTTAACTGAGTAACTTTTGGATTGCTTGAATTCTGGAAAGATTTAATCAAAAAGCTTTGAAAACCAATTCCATCTTTGGTAAACCTCATAGATGATCAGTGAACAAACTTTCACCAGAAATCCCTACTGAAATTTTTATTTACTTCCAACTGTTGAGTCTTCTGAGCATGACTCATCTTTTTTAAAGAAATAATTATTTCATAAATCAAAAGAGGTATTATTTATACTGCATAGAATATGCACAGCAATAGGCATAATGAAAAGGTTGAAGAATGTCAAAGAAGAGAGTACAGATCATAGATTGCTGGTCTTTTGGGGCCATTACCTGTATGATTCACCTAAAGTTTGAACACAATGCCAATCATCACTATCTCCATCCTCTGCCCAGACCTACAACAGCCGAATGAGTCTGATATGTTTTTTGTAATTAAATAGAAAGAATACTAACCAACTACGATGAACAAGCAGGCAGCTTTAAAAGGAGTAGCAGATGATTGACATTGACAGCATTCTTATTTCACATTCATAGTACCTTAATGCTATTGTCATAGCTACATGAGAACAAAATATCCATTGTCGGATGCCATTGGACCATTTTAACATCCTGTGTATGTCCTTGCAACACAGAAACACACTCAAACTCATTATGTGGTAATACTTCCCATATCCAGACAGATTTGTCTCGCCCGCAAGTCGCGAGTAATGAGCCAGATGCATTCCAAGAGACACTTTTAACTTCGTTTTCATGACCCTGGACATCAATTCACCATTTTTATACATTAATTTCCGAAAATATCTTAAAGGCCAAGCAAATTGCTGTCACTACATTCAAACACAAATACCTCTAAAGTGGAGACACATTCAAAATCACCACCAACATCCTCCCATATGGCTGTGGTGGCATCAAAGCTTGCCGTAGCCAATAATTTACCAGACGGTGACCATGCACATGATCTCACAGTCCTGGTATGCGTCTCCTCCAACACTGCCTGCATCAGAACATCATTAACTCCAAAAAACATAATTATCCTAAAATCCAATCAAATTTCCACTCACATTTTATCCACGTTATTAGCAGCGTACTGAAATTTTTCAAAATTTTAGCAATTTCGATGTGTAAAATTTACGATAATGCCGACACAGTACTGTTTTATATGTTTTCTTTGCGTATAGGGCACTTCCAAATCTCATAAATTAAACTAAAATTCACAACAAGACCTTGCACTGAAAATAGCCAGTGGCGGGGCTCTGTTCCCAGATGCGGACTGTTTTGTCTCCACTACACGAAGATAATACTGCGGGGACGCCATCCACTCCAGTGGCTGGTTTCCAGGCCAGGCTCCAAACCTTATCTGAGTGGCCTTCGAGTTTCTGAATTTCTTTCAGCTCGAAATTCTCGTCCGTGAAATTCATCGGGCTTATAGTAGAGATCAGATTGGGACAAAGTGAATTAGGATTTTAGACAAGTGAGGTTTAGGGTCTAAGAAGTGTAATGCACGCGCCGCCGGGAAGGAGAAAAGTGCGGTTGACTCTTGCCGACAGCTACTAGCAACCGGGAAATGTAGGATCTAGGATGATGCGAATCATAATCTCAAGTAAGTCCTCGTATTAATAACTATTATCATTTAATTAATAAAGAAAACAATGTCGATATTTCCGTGAGGATTTTTGGTTTTCACTATTTTTATGTGAAGATTTTTGAGTCCGATTGTGAAAATTATCGGCTAGCTTATTATAGATTGCCAACTGTCTCACATCCAATCGCACATTGAATGTGTTTCAGAAATAATACGCAATCGGTTATAATTATAATACGACGAATGGTGTAGTGTCCTAGCTTGTGGAGAATCAATGCTGAGAATGAAAACATCTAGCTAATAGTTTTCGAATGTAAAAGACCAAGATGTATAAAGGGGATCCAACACATATACACAAATGTACAAAGGAGTTCTGTGTTGTAAATTCTCTATTATGATTTATGAACATTTTTTGCCTCCGTTGAATGATATAATACATTGTAAATATCATGTTATATCTTTTGGTAAGAAATTTTGTACAATTATGTGTTTTGCAGTACATAAAATGACTACCTTTGGTAGAAAATAGTAGATCGATTTTCAAAATTCCAGGCTGTTTTTTTACCATATTAGCTTATATAGTACCACAAATCAATATATTTTTTACCACATAGTAGCTTATATAGTACTACAAATCAGTATATTTAGTACCACATAATAACTTAATAGTACTGTGATGACCAAAATTAAGTTGATGGAATTAATTGTTTTGGTTGTGGTGATTTATCGGAACTGAGTTGGGAATGAAATTCGAGATTCAAGTATAGTCTGTATAAGGGGTGAAATAATTGAACACTTATTTTTTTATGGAGCCAAAGTATGTTTTGTGAATTTTATGGAGACATTGGTATTATATACCTAGTTGGCTTGTTGTTCAACTCATTTCTCCTACTCCATTTCTCTTATTCTCTCCTCCCTCATTTCTTCCTCCATTTTTAGCAAGAGGAATGGCAGTAGCTCAACCAAGAAAGGAATTCTTGTGAAGTTGTTTGAGGGTAAGCATATATTACGCCTAATTATTGTTTATCTAGGTGTTGTGATTTGATTTTGGTTATGGAGGGTTTGAGTGTTGAGCTAGGTTTTGGGGAAACTTTTGACTCTTGTTATTTTGAGTTAAGTGTGTTGAAATCCTTGTAGAGTGTACAAGGATGCTTATTTATGGTTCTATGCAAGTTTGGTGTAGTTTGGGTGGTGATTTGTGCATAAAATTCTGGTATTTTTCGATTATTTTTGCCTACCTATGATCGGTCAATGAACATCGATCGATCGGTAGATGTCGTAAGAAGAAGAAGAATTTTTGGGCTACCGATTGATCGGTAGGAGAAGCATCGATCGATCGGTAGAGTGCAAAGTTAGAGAAGCCTAATTACAGGGCTACCGATCGATCGGTAGAGGCAAATTTTTGAAAATTATTTTGTGTTGCGATGTTAACAAATTCATTATTCGAGGATTTTAAATAGTATTTTATCATGAATTGATGTTATATCATGATCATGAGCTTGTGTGAGTGTGAGGCCAGTTATATGCACAAATGTTAACATTGATTAATTGAAAATGTAGAGCATGCTCGAGTCTAAGGACTCAAAGGAAGGTAATTTATCAATATCTCGGACGATAAGGTATATACGAGCATTAATGGTATAAATGGTTTATACTTGATGAATGATGATATTGTGATTTGTAATAACAGATATTTTGTTTATGTTTATTAATTAAACATTGAGGTGATTGTGAATATCAAAGGATGATATGAGATGATTGTAAATATCACGGGTTGACATGAGATGATTGTGAATATCACGAGGTGATACGAGATGATTGTAAATGTCACGGGTTGACATAGGAATATCAGAATTACATTATTGAAAAGGAAATGAATTTGTATATCAATACTTGGTTTGTTATTGGTATGCGATGAAGTATTTCTATGATCATGCATTTATGTGACGTTGATTATGTATTGCGATACATAAATATACAGAAAAAGGAATATGTGGTCTTGGTGCTTGTGATATTGTGGATATAGTATTATGTGGAAGTAATGGCGGTAATTGGTATAGTTGTTGTTGTTTGAGCAAATACAGTTAAAGCGGGGTCAAAGTGCCACTATGATAATTAAAGCGGGGTCAAAGTGCTACTATGATAATTAAAGCGGGGTAAAAATTCGATATGACCCTCAGTTGAATATCCATATATCTCTAAGGTGACGATTATTTCTGAATTTATCTAATAACTCTATCTAGCTATATTAAACATAATATCAAATTGCAGTAAGTCGCTCTCGCGTACTTATTTAACAACTCAATATGCATTAAGATTTGTGAAAAACTACTAGCTTTTGATTATAGATATCTATGTCTATCACACATGTATTTGATCTCATCTCTCGATCTCAGTATGAAAATCCACGGCCTAATTTACTATGTCATATCATAATATCATCTCTCGATCTCAATCATGATAACTAATATCAATTCAAATGTAGCTACTTCCTTGAAAACATTAATAACATAAATCATGCACATAGGATATAGAAATTCAATCAAGATAAGAATAATTAAATCAAAGGTTCAAACCAAAGGATTCCCTAGTCTTGATAAATAAACTTAGTTTATAATTAAATTGTAAAACAAAAGCTTAAATATGTTTGGCAACAATCCAAGCATGAATAAATCAAAATAAAACAATACTAAAGTTTAAAAGATAAGGATAAACTACCGGCGTCCCTTTTATTGCTCCTAGCTTCTTCTCTTGCTTCTTTCTCAATCGCCTATTCAATTCCCTTATTGGCTTGTTCCAATTTGTAAGATGAATATGGATGAAGGCGGATGATGGTGAAGGTGGACGGGTGATGGAGGCTATTCCTCGGTTGAAAATATGTGTTCAAGTCTTACAAAATTCGTCCATCATGTATTTATAAGGGATGAATAAGTAGATTCCTTGTAGGACTCAAACTCTAAAAGGTATTTTTTCCATATTTTCTCGCCTACCGATCGATCGCTAAGAAGCTACCGATCGATCGGTAATTCTCCGAATTTTCTTCCTTCAGCTACGACATTTGCCGATCGATCACTATGAAGCTCCCGATTGATCGGTATTTCTTCAAAATCGTTGCTCGTGTATCGTGATTTACCGATCTATCGGCACAAGACCATCGATCGATCGGTAGTCTTTTTTTCTTCCAAACACAAAGTTTCGTATTCCTTCAACCAGTTTGCTCGTTCGAGTCCTTTTCATCATTTTTAGCTCAATTCCTTCACTTCCACGAACTTGACCTTGATTCCTGAAACATGCAAAACCAACACAAAGTTGCATATTATCCTCCAGAAATCAACATACAAAGCATTTAAAATCCTAGAAATATAAGTGTAAAAATCACACTTATCATCTCCCTCAAACTCACTTGATCATCTTCGATTAAGCATTAAAATCAAAAGGTAGAGTTTTCTTTATATTTGAAACAAATTAGTTCATGACTAGCATCTACCTCAGAAACTTCACTTACACACATACAAAAGTTGAACAAGACATGTTTTCTCATATATCAAGCAACACCTCTCAAAATCGGTACGTGTGAGTTGATATTGTCAATCTCAAGTTTCATCCACATCTTTATGATCAAATCATGCTAATCAAATCAATGTCAAGATTATCATCAAGTACCCCATAAGCCTATTTTTCAAACATTTCTCCACTAATGTAGTCACTCCCTAGACTTGATCAAAAAATCTTTTTAATCTTGTAATGTTAGGTCTTTGGTGTCGGCTTAAAAGAAAATGTAGGATAAGCACAAAGAAAAAAGTATAGTAATAATTTCACACAGTAAGTGCTTGTTCTCTTTCTTTTCTTTTTTTCAGCCTTGGACCCATTGGGTCTCATTTTTTTCTTTACTCTAGCCTATTTCAACTCTTTTTTTTTTTTTTCTTTCTTTTGTGCCATATTCGTGAAGCACTTCATTTTTTTTTCTTTTATCTCATTCAAACTTTTTTTTTTCAATAAGCTCCTCAAAATTTAACAATTCACATGCTTCAAATGAGATTCATTATACTCCCTTAGGATGTGGATAAAACCTTTTCATTTAGGCTCGTAAAGATTGGTATAATGAGTTTAAACAATAAATGTCGAATGGAGGTTTAATTGTATGTTAAACATACACCATTCTTTTTTCTTTTTCTTTTTTTCTTTTCCATTAACGCTAAAAGTGGACACTAGGGAATGATATAGAAAAGGTAGGCTTGAAATGCTCAAACGTACCAAAGATCGCATAATTCATTTTCAAGTCAAGTTTATAACTATAAAATTTCGCATCAAAGTGTCATCAAATAGGTTCAATGATAACTCTAAGATGCTTAAGACAAATCATCGAGTTCACAAAAATTATCACTATTCAACCCGCAATCCGCAACGATCATGACTCAATGTGATCAATGTATTCCTCATTCTTGACATCCTAACTCAATAAAGGATATACATGTACAAGTTTAACTATCATACAAATTTAAGTTCATATGCATAGTGAGATTAATATCCTTATTGAATAACAACAACTACTATAATTCATTTTTTCTCAAGTCTCATAAAATAATTTTTTTTAAAGCTCATAATCGGACGATTCAAGTGTCAATTTCAGATCACGATACATATTAAAAAAGTAACATGCAAGTCACTCCCCCAAACTTAAATGAAACATTGTCCTCAATGTTTAAAAGAATCAAAAGGAAAACAATAAACTCCACTGATCAATACACTGGCATGAGGACTAAGGGTGATTGGCTTTTGAAAGCTCTACTGTTGTAGGGATTTATCGCTCCAACTGAGTACCCTCGCAAGAGAAGAATTCAGTTAGTAAAATAGGCGACTCGAGAGACAATAAAAAAATAATGCAAACTGTAAAATAAACTAATTATAAAGGATATGATTGGGTTGCCTCCCAAGAAGCGCTTGATTTCTAGTAGTGAGCTTGACCATTAGAAGCAACCATCAAATAACGGCTTCCGCCCAAATGGGTCTTTATTCAGTATGCTCAAGATTGGCAAGGTATGAACAGTGTAGGATCGTTCTCCAACAACTATCTTTATGTGTAAGGACCCACATGCCCTTAACCCAGTGTATTAATCCAAGCATTTAGTGCATGTAATCAAACATGTAGGGGAGAAACCCACTTATCACCATAGTAAATCATGCCAATAATAAAATTCTTTACATTATTCCATATATGTCTAGTTTTCCCCAACCAAGTCGACATACATGTCATGCACTATTATAATACACTAACATATTCTCAGTTCATTAAGCAATTCAATAAATAATTGTGTGCAACTCATAAATGAAGAGAGAAAGGCCGTTGCCTTTTTATACATGCCATATACACATAATAGTGCTCACATGTGAGCATCAAATAGGTATGTGTGTATCAAATGTATAAAATACGGTGCTCTATACCGTCACTGGTATTCGATCCCTAGAAGCACCTCCAATCCATAGCTCGAGCTCATCTCCCAAGCCATCGATGTACCTACTCACCTGTCCCAGCAGAGACAGCCCCCACACGGGGTGAGCATACCAATATCTCAAATCCAATAATCACAATAATACAATTCATAATTTACAAAAATTTAAATGCTATGAAATATAAAAGATGCTCCCTAGATGGTATCATCCTCATCCGGGATTCCCTGTACTATCCATGTTCTCAAAATAACTAAAACCATCAAATTCCAAAATGCCAGTTAATCATTACATTGATTAACAAATCCATTTGCCACATACCGATATCAAAATCAATAATACCAAATCATTACACAATGATTACAAATATTCCATATATCTCACTTATGGTTCCATATTTCTATTTCATTGCTCGCTCTACAATAGCGGCATTTCATTCTCACGCATGCTCAACAACAGTGGCGTCATAACCAGTGTTCGCTCAAAGGCGACAACATACCAATCATTGCTCGCTCAAAAGCGGCACTATATAATTCCCAATGCATATATATACATTTGTAGCAAATACCATAAACCATGCATTTCAATATCCGTTTATTGCTAATACCATATACCATGATTTCCATATACATTCATTGCAATACAGTGTACCAAGCACTCAACAATTGCAATTATATTAAAGGGCTATGCTAGTACGTCATACCTTATAATTTCGTAGTTCGAGTCCAATCTTTTCTGAGTCCCACGACCCGATGAGTTAAGTGCTAACATGCAAATAACTCCCAATTAAACATAGGCATGGAATCACATGCCCAATCACGTTCACAACTTCCAAACCTATTGTCCATCCATGACGATCACCAAAATAAAAGCCCCCCGGCTAAGCATGCATAGTACCCAAAATAATCCATTTTATAAGTTTAAAAGATAGCCAAAAACTCAATCGAGAATTCCGTTTTATTAAGCTTTGGCTCCAACCAATCCATTTTAAAAGTATAGCATTCCCATTGGAATATAGATAGTGCCCCGGAAACCGGCTATTTAAACCTCAAGTCCAAAATTCCAAGTTTTAAAACAAATAGTGAAAAATCACTATTCAGCAAGCCGCGATCGATCGCCATTTACGCGTGATCGATCGACGTTCCTTACTGCCGGGTAGAACTAGCTCGCGATCGATCACCATGTCTTGGCGATCGATCGCCAAGAAGTCACGGTCGATCGCCAAGAACTCACGATCGATCGCCGCACTGTTTATCTTCCACAAATTTCCAGCTGCTCGTCGCGACCGATCGGCGCTCCTCGGCGATCGATCGCGACCTGCGATTTTCCGAAAAACTCAAGCTTTCATGGTGTTTTTGACACCCAAACTCAAAACCAACACCCCTAACTTCCTCAACACCTCCAATACACCAAATAAACTCAATAAAAACTCTAAAAACAACATTTTAGATTTTTAACCAAAACCCTCAAATCTCCAAGCCAACCCAAAACTCAATCATCTAGCACAAAACTATAATCAAATCAAAGCTAAAGGTGAGGAGAAGAAGATTACCAGCCTTTCTTCAAGAAATCGGGCTCCCAAGACGAGCCCCCATCGATTTGTTATCAAATGAAAAGAGGGGAAGGGTTGGGGTGAGGGAGAGAGGCGTGAGGAGAGGAGAGGGGGAGAGATTCCGTATAATGACGGAATACCGAGTCCATTTGGTATTTATAGCACCAAGGCTCCAAAATACCAATACCTCCACAACTACATTATGATTCATTAAAAATCATCTGTTTTCAATAATCATCTCTCCAACTCAAATTCCATTACCAGCCCCAGTACAAAGTACTCCGGACCCCAGATTCCACCAAAAACCAAATTCCAAGGTTATCACCACGATGAGAATGCAATCTCATCTCTTGGGTCCAACGACTCCAAAAACCGGATTCAAAATCTGTGAGAGTCCCAAAACCGCAATTAATTCATAATTGCCACAATTAAAAATCCTTTAAGGATTATTACCACACCGGGATTAACACCATAAATCTCCGGGCATCACATTATGACCCTTCCCAAAAAACCCAAGAATCGATTTTTTCAAGGAGGAGGAGAGGATAAGAGTTCCAAGCCTGGTTTTGCTTGTGTCTTGCTAAGGATTTGATGTTTCAGTGGTAACGAACCCTCCCCTTCAATGTTTAACCGTGTTTTGAAAAGTTTTGGGTTTGATTTTTGGGGGAAAAAAGGATTGATTTTATATATGGTGTTTTATGTATTGATGTTTGAGTTTTGATGTTATTGATGTATTTTGTGTAGTATATTGAAGTTTTGGTTATGTTGGATGGTTGGGGTTTGATGTTGTAGGAGTGATATGAGTTGGAAGGGGTGAAATGTGTGAAAATGGTGAAAATCGTGATTACAGGCACCCGCGATCGATCGATGCATTTTACCGATCGATCGCGAGCATCATGGTGCCCGGACAGAAGCATTTGGCGATCTATCGCCCAGACTTGGCAATCGATCGCTGATTAGCAAATTTTGCATGTGTAGGCAGTAACATCTCGCGATCGATCGGCACCCTTGGGCGATCGATCACGAGATATGAAATATGGGATTTTTGGTTATTTTGTTGGATTTTTGGTATTGGATTATGATTTGGCTTCTAACATTGAGTTGTGCACTTGGCTAGAGCTTTCCCAGGTGGCAACACAATGCAGGGGATAAAGTCCTGCAACATTCCCATATTTTGGAAAGGTACATAGAGAGACGTACGGGCACCAAACGGTAAAATGTATTTGTACATTTTGGATTATGTATTGTGGTTGTATATATATATTGGATGCATTGGTGCATATTATGGATAGTCGTGTTATACTCGAGTGATGATTTTAATGCTTTGCCACTGTCATTTGAAGCTATGAGAGAATACTTGTCGCTGTCATATCATAGTGAGGAAATAATATTTGCCGCTAATATGTTGAAGCGATGGTAATGCCGCAGTCACATTAAAGTGAGGTTATTCGATGCCGCTGATATGTCGAAGCGAGGGGTATTAGTGCCGCGGTCGTGACAAAGCGATTTGCATTAAAATACACTGTTATAACAAGACTATGATGTGTGATAAGTGTGGGTGGGTTGAATATATGTCATGACATTTGTGGAACCATATTATAATCCATTGATTATGATTATGAGCTAAGGTACGGGACAACCAAATGGAGCGTTTTAAATGCATTTGAATACAGGAAGTGCTTTGTATTTATGGTTTACACATTTACACATTATAATCATATTGTTGTGAATATGGATTATTATATGCTCATGGTTTGGGGTTGTTCCTGTAGGAGCTTTTGGCATGGAGGGCTAAGGACAGGGTTGATGCAGTGAGCTGTGTGAGGAGTGCTACTTGTATAGCAGGACATGAATTCTTTTGTATAGTTTCTATACAGGGTAGAGTAAATCTATAGCTGTTACATTCATTTTGTGGGAATGCAACTAAATTTTTTTTTTTTGAAAGTTTTATTTTGGCACTGTAATCCTTAAGCTCAAAGCATCAACATGAACATTTATACTCTGATGAATGCATTTATAACTCTCTTAATGCACTTAATCCACTCTTAAGGTAGCGAGGCCTTACATAGGTAGAAGAGTCAATCTTTTTAGCAGCATCCCTCAGAGAGAATGGAAAGGCTCGCAGTTTAATTTGCTCCTATGTTACGCCAGTCGGCTTCATAGTAGTGCACACCAAGTGAAATTTCATCAAGTGCTTGTGGGGGTTCTCACCTGCAAGACCATGAAAGAAGGCAACAAATGAATTAAGCCAGATTTAAGTTTGAAATTTACATTATTCAGGGAAAGTGGTGCAGAGAGGCTGTTGATCCCAAGGTAGGATTGGCCAATTGTCTCAAAATTTTATTCGCAGCCATCGTGTTCCTCTCTTGTTCTTCTTCTTCAAATCTCCTAGCTTCTCTTCTCCTCCTATGTATTGTCCTCTCAATCTCAGGATCGTATTGGAAATTATCTTCGTGATCAGAGGGTTCACCTGTACTCATTAACAAACCAAGAACCAGGTAGAATATTAAAAAGTTTAACACAAAAATAAACAATGCCTTCCCCGACAACGACGCCAAAATTTGGTAGCGTTTATCGCGTACGCCCAAATTAACCCTCTCAAGTTAATCACATTAATTAATGTAGTAGTGTGAGTAGAGATCGATCCCACGGTGAAGGTTATATTTTGTGTTAACTAATGCAAAAACAAAAAGGGGGTTTTGAAATCAATTGAATTACTACCATGATGCAAAATTAAACTAATATGAAAAATTAACTAGATGAATTAACTTATGAGAAAAGAGTGATTCTTGGTTTTCGGTTGACTTTACAATTGGGGTTTACGATATTGATCATCGATCTTCACATACGATTCAATTTTCATATGAATATTCAGCGTTGGACGTTTAATCCAATAATCAAAGTCATATCTCACCTCAAGTTTTGTTAAGTAGCCCAAGCATTCTAGTTTAACCCTTATCAAACAATCAATCAAAATACAAGCGATTAAGATTTAAATCGATGATAACATAAGAACTACAGAGATCGATGAAGCTAAATTGCAAGGACCTTAATTCCTTAAGTGCGAAATAAGGGCATAAGTAGAGCTAAAGTGTATTATCAGAGTATAAAAGTTCGTGTTGAGGCCTTGAGCTTTAAGGATTACATGCCAAGATAATTACTTCCAAATGGATTAGTTACATTCCTAACAAAATGAATGTTAATCCTATAGATTTATACTACTCCTAGAGTAGAGACTATACAAAAGAATCTCAGCTTCTATATCAAAAGCACTCCTCGCTAGCTCACTGCGTCAACCCGACCCAGTCCCTTTATGCCAAGATTTACCTACAAGGACAACCCCCAAATCATGAGCATATAATAATCCATATTAAACTTAGCATGATTAAAAAGCGTAAATGCATAAACCGTAATTACAAAACACTTCATGTTTTCCAATTGCATTTTAAATGCTCCCTTTTTGGTTGTCCCTATATCATAACTCATGAGTACAATCAATGGATTATTTAATGATTTCACAAATGTCATGACATAACACCATTTCATTATCACCAATCACAAATCCCTAGTCTGTTATAACAGCGTATTTTAATGCACCTCGCTTGTCATGACAGCGACACTAATACCCCTCGCTTCGACAGATTAGCGGCATTGAATAACCTCGCTCAAATGCGACATGCGGGAATACCCTCGCTTCAACATTTGGCGGCAAATATTCATTCCTCGCTACAATATGACAGCGGCAAGTATTCTATCATCGCTTCAAGTGACAGCGGCAAAGCATTAAAATCATCACTCTAATATAACCATGACTCATGGTATGTGCACCAAGTGTTCAACATACACATATGCAATCATAATGCATAATTCAACATGTATTTGCATCTACAATGCACAATTTAATATATACTTGCATCCTCAATGCATAATCCAATGAGTATATAAAATAAATGTACCGTTGGGTGCCCGTACGTCTCTCTACGTACCTTTCCAAAATGTAGGATTTGGTAGGACTTTACTTCCTTTGTTGTGTTGCCACCTGGGATGGTTCTACACATTCATACAAACCATTATTAGGAGCCAATAATAGTTCGATACCAAAAATCCCACAAAAAATAATTAAAACACATAATTTGGCTTCTCGCGATCGATCGCCAATGGGCCCCGATCGATCGCGAGATGCTACTGCCTCAATGCCCAAAATTCACCATTCCGTGATCGAACGCTGAAAACATGCCGATCGATCGTTGACTTCGCCGATCGATCGCGCAAACTCACGATCGATCGCGGAGAGTCTCTGCCTTGCACTCTGGTGCTCGCGATCGATCGGGAAAAACGCGCAGATAGATCGCGGATGTCTGTAATCGCGAAAAACCACCATTTTCGAGCACCATCCTCATGCTACCCTAAAACATACTACAAACTATCATACTTCAACAACTCAAGACACAAAATACTCCATTATACTACCATGTAACTACACAAAACAATATTCTCAATAAAAAGCTACTACACATGCCATTTCCACTCAACAATTTATCTAAACTCAACCAAAACATGAACCATTACATAACATGGTTCCTCACCCTTTTTGCTCCAACGTTATGCAAGGTTTTAAGCAATATGGAAGCAAGCCTTTCTCTCCTCTTTGCTGATCTGAAGTGGGACAAAAATGGGGGGAGAAAGTGGTAGAGAATGAGTGGTGGGAGGTTGAGTGTTGAGTGAGTGCAAGAGGTATGGGTGAGAAGGGGCATGGGTCCATGTGGTGGAGATTTAATGAGTTGTAGCATGGTATACATGTCTAATTGTGTTCCGTAAATTAGCATGATGTATTAAAATATCCTTACATGATATTTAAAAGCATTTTCGAAGAATTCATCGTAACTTCTATTAACCATGCTTTACCAACATAATCAATATCTAAATTATTTCGGGGGTATCACAATACTCCCCTACTTATAAGATTTCGCCCTCGAATTCAGCATGCACTTACCAAAATGAAACAAAACATAAACCACATACTAGATAATAGTTCCGGGTAGTGCTGCATCATATGTTGCTCCGTCTCTCACGTGGCCTCCTCGACACCCCTGCGATCCCACTGAACTTTTATCATAGGTATCACCTTGTTCCGAAGTCTACGATCTGCCCGATCTAGTATTCTAACAGGCTGTTCCCCATAAGATACATCGGATTCTAACTGAACCTCAGAAGGCTGCAACACATGTGACGGATCCGGCTCATACTTCCGTAACATAGACACGTGGAACACATCATGTATACCAGACAAAGAAGGTGGCAAGGCCAGTCGGTAAGCTAAGGTGCCAATGCGCTGCAAGATCTCGTACGACCCAACATATCTCGGAGACACGCGCATTCCAAATCGTACAACACCTCTGAAAGGTGAGATCTTCAAAAAGACCTTATCTCCCAACTGAAACTCTAACGGTCGCCGCCGTTTATTAGCATAAGCTGCTTGTCTGTCCTGTGATGCTTTCATTTTCTCTTATCACCTTTACCTTCTCTTCCATTCCCCGGACTAACTCTGGTCCTCTGACCGCTTTATTTTTAAACAAAAGATATTTCAAAGAATAGTGTGAAGCGATTCTACCGCAAGTGCACGGTTGTCAAGTTTTAGTATAGTGAAAATTAAGTACGGGTTGTCGAATCCATAGGGACTAACGTATAAGTACCAAATAAGATTAATAAAATTATATTTAGCCTACGATTAACAAAGGTGATTATCTAATGCCAAACTGAACTAACGTCCGACAAACAAACAAGAAACAGTAAAATGTATGGTCCCGGATATGCGAAGGCAAGTTACTCGAGAAAATTACCAAGATCGTCGTTCAACTATGTTATCTTTAATGATTCAACTGAATTCTCAAATTATCAACCAATTGATTTTAAAGGTGAAAGGTTTTCGCGATTATTCGATACACTCTCTCGAGCTGTAAAGAAACTAACATTAATTAGAATAAGTCACTCTCGTGCACCTATTTACTAATATAATATTGCATAAGACGTCAACACCTTATAACTCTAAATCTTTCGATTCCAAGTTCTCACGTATGCGATATCATCTCTTGATCTCAATCGTAACATACATCATAAATTAATGGAGCGTGTTACAACGTTATCTCTCGATCTCGGTTATAACTCTCAAATTCAATCAAAGCTAGCTAGACTTTGATCTACACAAACAATTAATTTATGAACAATAACAATCAATACGCTCAAACACAATTGAATCAATAATCAAACACAATGAAACTAAAACTCGATAAAATAAACTAGATTTAATTCAAATCAAATACATAAGAGTTTAATTGTCTCTCGACCTCAAAAACATCAAATGGAATTGAAAATCAAAGAAATCAAAGTTTAGAAATACGATAAACGGTGGATGAATCCGTGCGTTGCACCGTGATGTCTTCTCTTGTTCCTTCCTTGTACTCCGGAATTGATTGGCTTTGACTCGGGTGAAGAACCGGAAGAACGGATCTCCTTGGTGGCGGCTAGGCGGCGGCTAGGGCTCTTCTTTTGTCCAGAAAAATCGTCTGATCTGCTCTCCTCTTTGGAATGAATCAAATTCCCGCTTAAAACCCCCACAATCACGATAAAAAAGGAAAATAAAATCTTCAGGATTTCGCGTCTCGATCGATCGGAAGGTTTTCTCGATCGATCGGTGCACTGTTCATGCCAGCTTTTGAAACTCACTGTCTCGCTCGATCGATCGAGATTTTCCACCGATCGATCGAGACTTTAATAAAATTTGCTCTGGAGTCACTGCCTCGCTCGATCGATCGGAAATTTGTACCGATCGATCGAGACTTGAAATTCTTTGATGCTCAACTCTCTGCCTGGCTCGATCGATCGAGAGTAAATCTCGATCGATCGAGATTCCGAAAATCTCATTTCCTAAATTTTAGTTCTTTCTCGCCTCGATTTCGCCCGTTATCTTCATATTGGCTCATTTCTTCCACTTCCGATCTATTTTCCTGAAACAAACGAATAAACACCAAAAAGCATAATATCATCCAGGAAAAAATACGGAAAGTGGAAGAAATTACAGTTAAAAACACTCAAAATCTAAGCCTATCAACTCCCCCAAACTTAGACTTGATCGTCCTCGAGCAAGCAATAAGCTCAAAAAGAAAAGTTAAACTCGATACTAAGCATGAATCATCTTTACAACATACGTAAAAACTCAGAAATCCTACTTACACATCAATAGAAGTCCTTCAACACTTAACAAGAAGCAATTTCTCCTAAGTTAAACAATACATCGCAACATCGGAACGTGCGTGTGTGCTATTGTCAAACATGAGTTACATACATATCTTTAAAATCAACATGTGCCATATCAACTCCTAGTCAAGATTACTTTGAACTACTCTACAAATTTACTATCCAGCACTTCTCCACTAATGTAATTATTCCCTAGACTTGGATCAACAGGACTTTAAAAGCCTATAACGTTAGGCCTTTTGCTGTCGGCTCCAAAGAAAAGGTAGGATAGAAGCAAAGAAGAGAGTATAACAGAATCAGTTAAAAATCTTCTCACATAATCATTGAGCTTCTCTTCACATTTTCTAGCCTTGGCCACTTTGGGTCTTATTTAAATTTTCTTTTCAAGGCTTTTTCTCTACATCTTTTCTTTTTCTTTGCTCATTCTTTTGTTCATTTTATTTCTTTCACAATGAACTTATCAACATATAACAATTTAATGCAATGAATGAGATTCATTATACTCCCTTAGGGGTGGATAAAAATTTTCTTTTAGGCTTAATCCAAGGTAGGTATAATGAGGTTGTCAAGAATGTTGAATGGGGGTCTAATCATATGCAATGCATATACCATTCTTTTTCAATCAGGCACAAGAGGGGACACTAAGGAATGATGTATAAAAGGTAGGCTTGAAAGGCACAAACGGTCCAAAGATCGCCTAAATCATCTCCAAGTCAAGTTCCTAATTATAAATTTCGCCTCAAAGTGCTTTCAAATAAATTGTAGAGTTATCTAAGATGCTCAAGACTCATCATAGTTAACACAAATTTTCACTTTAATCAATACATACTTCACTCAATCATGACTCAATAAGTGCTCAAATTATTCCTCAGTTTTGACATATGGTTAACAAAGGATATATACAAACAAGTTAAACATTTTCATGACTCCTATCTAGATGAGGATTAATTTCATCATGTATTACCGTTGCAAATCTAATTCTTCATTTCTCAAGACTAACTCACAAAAAAAAATTTTTTGTTGGTAATGCTCAAGGATGAATCAGTCTCAAAATCATGCAGTCATGCTAGGAAAAGAAACAAGACAAGTAGCAGAATGTGCAAGTACAAGATATATACAAATACTCAAAAACCCCCCCAAACTTAGCATGTGAATTGCCCTCAATGAACAAGAAAAATGAATGCACAGGCAAAGACACATACCATGACGACGATCGTCACTGATCGTCGTCCTCATCATGCTCCGGAGGGGGGACTGGGTAGTGGTGCTCCTCGCCCTGATATGGCGGAAATGGTGGGTACTCAGAAGGTGGAGGTGCATGCGGATGATAAGGTGCAAAGTGTGGCTCCGGCGGGAACTGGAAATTTGGAAAGCCCTGGGCCATGGCAGTGTTCCATGCACTCTGATAGTGCATGAACTCCATCTGTCGCTGAGCTACCTGCTCATGGTCCATCTGCAATGCTCGCTGCATGCTATGAATGTCCCGCTGCATGCTGTGAATGCTCTGCTGCTCCAGGCGAATATCTTGGAGATCCCTATGAAGAGAGTCCAATGTAACATGTGTACGCTCTGCAGCGGAGGATGATGCTCCAGCCTGTGTAGTGTCCGAGGGTCTTGGCTCGGCCCTTCGTCAGCCTGTAGGAGGTGGTGGACCGTCCACAATGATCGGGGTCTTCGGCGGAAGTAGTTCCTCGTCGTCCCCCCATGTCACTCCGCCTCTCTGACATAAAGCAGTGATCGTGGATGGAAACGGTAGTACGGAGGTCGGTGGGCTGCTCCCAATCTCTTCAATATGATCACTAATGATCTCGCCGAAGTCCACTTCCTTCCCTGAGAGGATGGCATATACCAGGACCGCTCTATCTTTTGTCACCTCAGAAGTGTGGGTTGAAGGCATGACCCGCGAGGTGACAAATGAAAACCATGCTTGGGCCTCTGGCTTCAAATGCTTTTTTAGAACCAACTGTGGCTCTGCTTTATCGTTCCTTTGCCAATCCACTCCCGGCATGCCAATGACTGCCAATACCTCATCGTAGTCTATCCTGCTATTCTTGAAAGATTGGTATGCACAGTTATGCAGGAACGGCATCCGGTAAATATTATTTATTGAAGCTCGATCCACCAACACATCCTTCCCTCGAACATAAACAACTGCTCGGTGCCCTGGTTTAATAGCCCGAAGATTTGTGTAAAACTCCCTCACCAGTGGCACCACAGCATCAATCGGTGTCTGAACAAATTGAAACCACCCTTTTCGCCGTACTGTCCTAATGACAGAACACTCCAATTTATCCATGCTCATTCCCCTTTCACGGCTCAGGGGTTTCTTATGGTAGGTGGGATATAACTCGGCAATTGTGGCATTGACAAACTTCTGTTCGTCATACCCTGGTTCAGAAACGGTAGCCTCCGCCTGCTTTTGCTTTTGGGAAGTCTCCGCCTGCTTTGACCTCTTTCTAGACGACATTTTCTTGCTAAATTATTCCCACTAACTCTCTTGAATGCAACTAAACACCACCTCAAAGATACAACAATGCTAATACCCCTCAACACAACAATACTTCCCCCAAACGTTGATGCTTATCTACCCAATTCAATTCAACAAAGTAATTGCACCAACGGATGAAAATAAATGAATTGTGAAAGCAATTACCAAGTAAAAATCTGATCTTTGATGACTCTTTGTGCTTGACTTGGAATTTCCTTTCGCCTGCAATTCTACCCAATTCGAAGCGTAATATTTCAGATCTGCAAAGAATTTCTCATTAGACTCAATACTTACTTCAAGTATTTGAAATAATTGGACAATTGATGGAATAAGGATGAGATTAGATGAGAAAGTTGGAAGAGGCGATTTGGGTTCTGTTATGGAGAGGAGAAAAATTGAGTTTGAATGTGATGGCTGCTGCGTCTGTGCCCTATTTTTTTCAAAATTTTCTCTCGCTCGATCGATCGGAAAAATTTTCGATCGATCGAGCGAGGCAGTAGCTTAAAACGTCTTTTTAAAAACTTCGGGCGATCAATCGAGATTTTGTCTCGATCGATCGCCAACAGCAGCAGACTAAATTTGAAATTTTTTCAAAATTTTCTCTCGGATTGCCTCGCCTACAACCAAATTGCTCTTGCTTTCACACCTGCAATATAAAACACACGAATTCATTCCCAGACAAACTCAAAACAAATATACTAATAAATCACACCCAAAACAAAGAATTAAAAACAACACTTGAGAAAAGAAAAACGGAAGTTCTTGATTTATAGTCCCAAGCTGGACTGTCACCTCCTTGTCTTGTCAATTCGATGGCTCCTTTGGATTCTTTACAGAATCACTTGGGAGCGTACCTTGCGTTCTCCCTGAAATCAATGTGGCCAATTGCCCTATCTGCACCTCCAAATTCTTGATCGATGCATCTTGATTTTGCATCCTTACCTCTGTCGATGAAATCAGCTTTGCCATAAGTTCCTCCATACTCGGCTTTTGTGTGAACCCTGCCTGCGGTTGTGGGTTCAACACATTTTCTTGATTCGACCATCTCAAATTCGGGTGGTTCCTCCATGGTTGATTGTAATTCGAGTATGAATTGTTGGGTGGCCTGTTACCTACAAAATTCACAGCCTCAACAGATTGGTTAAACTGGTTACCTGCCTGACACTCGATGCTTGGATGACCGCCTCCACACAGCTCACAGAAGATAGCTTGATCTTGCATCGCTGCTTCTCCCATGTTGTCTATCTTCCGGTTCATAGCTTCTAACTGAGCCGAAAGAGCAGTGATCTCGTCCACTTGATGGACTCCTATTGGCTTCTGTGGCGTGCTCCTCTCTGACTGCCACTGATAGCTGTTGCATGCCATTTCTTCCAACAAGCTATATGCCTCTTCCGGCGTCTTCCTCATTATTGATCCCCGAGATGCTGCATCTATCATCGAACGGTTAGAAGAAAATAAACCATTATAGAAAGTTTGTACCTGCAACCAAATGGGTAGACCATGGTGTGGGCATCTCCTCAACAATTCCTTAAAATGATCCCACGCTTCGTATAAAGTCTCGGGGTCAAACTGCCCAAAAGTTGTGATATCGTTCCGCATCTTCGCCGTCTTGGAAGGGGGAAAGTACTTTGATAAAAACGCCTTCGTCATCCCCTCCCATGTTGTGATAGAACCTGCAGGTAGTGAATTCAACCATGACTTAGCTTTGTCTCGTAATGAAAAGGGGAAAAGTCTTAACCTGATGGCGTCGTCGGAGACGCCATTATGTTTGAACGTGTCACAAATCTCCAAAAAGTTGGAGATGTGATTATTCGGGTCGTCCGTAGCCGCTCCCCCAAACATAACCGAGTGCTGAATCATTTGTATAATTGCCGGCTTGATCTCAAAGTTGTTCGCTTGAATCGTCGGCCTCGTAATACTGGACAACGATCCATGAAATGCTGGTTGGGCAAAGTCCATCATTGACCTTGGGTTCTGTGCTTCATTATTATCTGCCATCTCTCGAGCTTCTCGTAATCGCCTAAGTAGGGTTCTTTCTATTTCCGGATCGAAAGGCTCGAGAATGGGCTCCTCTCTTCTGAGCATGCACTAGAGAAAAGATTCCTGTACAAAGTAGACAAAAGGAGACAACAAAATACACAAATCAAAAATCAAAACAATCAACTAACAAAAACAAAGAATTAAAACAAATCGAAATAATAAAGAATTGGCTAAATTACAATTAACTAATCTCGTATGATATTATACAGATTAGTCCCCGGCAACGGCGCCAAAACTTGACCGCTTTATTTTTAAACAAAAGATATTTCAAAGAATAGTGTGAAGCGATTCTACCGCAAGTGCACGGTTGTCAAGTTTTAGTATAGTGAAAATTAAGTACGGGTTGTCGAATCCACAGGGACTAACGTATAAGTACCAAATAAGATTAATAAAATTATATTTAGCCTACGATTAACAAAGGTGATTATCTAATGCCAAACTGAACTAACGTCCGACAAACAAACAAGAAACAGTAAAATGTATGGTCCCAGATATGCGAAAGCAAGTTACTCGAGAAAATTACCAAGATCGTCGTTCAACTATGTTATCTTTAATGATTCAACTGAATTCTCAAATTATCAACCAATTGATTTTAAAGGTGAAAGGTTTTCGCGATTATTCGATACACTCTCTCGAGCTGTAAAGAAACTAACATTAATTAGAATAAGTCACTCTCGTGCACCTATTTACTAATATAATATTGCATAAGACGTCAACACCTTATAACTCTAAATCTTTCGATTCCAAGTTCTCACGTATGCGATATCATCTATCGATCTCAATCGTAACATACATCATAAATTAATGGAGCGTGTTACAACGTTATCTCTCGATCTCGGTTATAACTCTCAAATTCAATCAAAGCTAGCTAGACTTTGATCTACACAAACAATTAATTTATGAACAATAACAATCAATACGCTCAAACACAATTGAATCAATAATCAAACACAATGAAACTAAAACTCAATAAAATAAACTAGATTTAATTCAAATCAAATACATAAGAGTTTAATTGTCTCTCGACCTCAAAAACATCAAATGGAATTGAAAATCAAAGAAATCAAAGTTTAGAAATACGATAAACGGTGGATGAATCCGTGCGTTGCACCGTGATTTCTTCTCTTGCTCCTTCCTTGCACTCTCGACTTTGGACGAAGAACGGAGATTGAATCTCCTTCGGCGGCTTTAGGCGGCGGCTAGGGCTGCTAATTTTCGACCTAAATCACGTCTGGTATGGTCTCTCTTTGATATGGAAGTGATTTATCCTTTTATACCTCAAATATCATTTCAAAAATGGAAGATAAGATTTTCCCGGATTTGCGTCTCGATCGATCGAGATTTGCGTCCGGTCGCTCGGTGCACTGTTCATGCCAGCCTTTGAAACTCACTGCCTCGCTCGATCGATCGAGATTTCCTTCCGATCGATCGAGACTTTGATAAATTTAGCTCTGAAGTTTCTGCCTTGGTCGATCGATCGAGAAATAATCTCGATCGATCGAGACTTTGATTCATTTGATACTCAGCACACTGCCTGGCTCGATCGATCGAGAAATATCATCGATCGATCGAGAATCCGAAAATCCCACTTCCTTCATTTCAACTCTTTCTCGCCTCGATTTCGCCCGTTATCTTCATATTAGCTCATTTCTTCCATTTCCGATCTAATTTCCTGAAACAAACGAATAAACACCAAAAAGCATAATATCATCCAGGAAAAAGTACGGAAAATGGGAAGAAATTACAGTTAAAAACACTTAAAATCTAAGCCTATCATCCTCCGACCGATTTACGGTCCAAGTCGTCCCAACATAAGGGTGATCTACATCATCTGCCATAAAGGGCCTCAAAAGGAGCCATCTGAATGCTTGCCTGGTAGCTATTGTTATGTGAGAACTCTACCAAGGCCACTGAATCCTGCCATGAAGTATCAAACTCCAATACACTTGCCCTGCGATTTTTGGATGCATTGTACCGGTGAGTGTACCGCATCATGTAAGAGGTAAATATTTCCGAGTAGTGATACCTTTGGGTATACTCGCTGGAACGGCTAAGGCCAAGTGATTGGTGGTAAGAGTAGTCATTGAGGAAACTACTCGTTTGTCGTTGTGATGTGTGGTTGACATTGTTACACCCACCTTGAGGGTGTGGAATAAGTCCTAATGGATTAGGATTGCACCGTGGTCGAGCAAGGACACCGGGATGACCATTATGCTTTGGTGTTTTAGAGAAATATTGGGTGATGACCCACTACTCTAAATGGATGTTACGGTATGGTATACCGAGTGGAACGTATGATACGTTGGTAGGCTTAATATAAGCATATGGATGCAGCGCTTTGCTAGCCAGATATCGTGGCAGTGATATAGTGTGCTTGTTGGAGCCATTATACTGCATGTTGGGACCGAGTTTGGTGAATCGTACGGTGATACGATAAGGGTTTATGGTAGACTCTTGTAGTCTCTATGTGGCATGATGATTGAGGCAGGGAGTGCCTCACGGGGACGTTTATACGTCAACTGTTAAGGGACTTGTTCTGGGACAACACAAGTCTGTTGGGAGTACCAACGTGAGTGTCGACAAGTCATTGTTAGCTCTGGTTGAGCATCCTTGCACGTGGAATGCAACGGGAGTTACAATTGGAATTGTGGGATATAGTTAATGGGGTAATACTACTATATTGATTTTATCTCTTGGAGAGATTTGGATTGTACTGCCATGGAGACAGCTGGTATCGGTCGTGGGTTAATTGTAAATCAGCCATGGTAAGCATTACTGGTGTTGGACCGAGTAATGGATTACTTACCTTTCAGTGAGACGTTCGAGGAGACGTCTCCGGGGGAATGCTCAAGATTGTGTAGTACTATGGTATTAGTACAGAGCATCTTTAGGATGAGTATACATGACGTATACGGGTTTCGATTTGGTAATAGTGACTTTGACGCGCTATTCTGAACCAGTCGCGTATTTTTGGTTCCGAGATATGTTTTGGTAAATATATCCAGTTTTCCGAACGATGGTTCGAGGTTGAAGGGTCATGGATTCATGACATTTTCATTGTGAGGAAGGTGGTATTGACATACCTACCGATTGGGAATCTTTGGGAGAGTCAATGCGTCGGTTTGCGTGGTGTTGATGTTGGAATCACACCATTGGTCGTTGGTCTGTCATTATTCTCTGCAAGGTGAGAATAGCTGGGGATTCCAACTTTGGTTTTGGGACTTTTGGGTATGATTGGTAATACCCGAAACGATTGCATGGAATATGCAGGTGGTATTGGTGCTTAGGCATGTATGCCAGTGTGGGTATACGAATGCCAACATTTTCTTGGTACTCGTCGAGCATCGGGTTTATATGCTGTGATGAATGAATCTCCGGTGAGAGATTGGGGCACCTTGAGATTGGTAATCTCAATAACACGATGTATTCTGGAGAATGATCGTGAGGTCTGATTGACTCCCTTGAGGAGGGATTGTCGTGTGTTGAGGCCATGGTAAGTCGTTTTTGACTAATTTGCTAACGTCCCTGTGTTAGGATTGTTAAATCCTAGGGTAAACGAGGGATGGCCATGGGTTGGATTTGTTAGGTGTTGTGGTTGACACGTGTGGCAGGAATGCAATTGATTTTCTTGCATGTCCTTTCGAGAACATGAGACATTGTGGAGTCTCGATAGTGTGTTTGGGACCAAGATGTGACTTCTTGGATCACACGGATGTAGACATCTTTGGAGATGTGTCTGGTGTCGATCGGTGACCGTGAGTTGTCCGATCCGTGTTGCAAGTGGTGCAACTACTCCTCTGTTGGAGATGGAATTGGGAAATGGGAACCGGATGTAGTTTAGGTACACGGTTGTGTACCGGTGTTTTCCTTGGAAACGATGTAGATTTAACATTGTAGGCTAAATCGTAAAGATATCATCGAGGCGATATCTATTTTGGAATCACGAATGATTTGTTTGATTTGCAGTTAGGGTTGGCTGACTGCTTTTGAGATGGTTAGCATTGGGGTGTGCTGATGTTCTGTCGCGGTTGTGATGGTTTGGGAGGTTTATCCCATTCCAGGTTTTGGTGCGAGGTCGGTATCCTCGCGGTTGGTGTGTCATTCATGACATGTTCATGATTCGATGATGTGAATCCGTTTGGATTTTGTGATCTCGGCAATACGTGGAGTACGCCGTGCAAATTTTGAGGACAAAATTTTATTAGTGGGGGATAATTGTGATGCCCGGGAATTATTGATGTTAATTCTGGAGTGATAATGATCCTTTATGTATTTTGATTGTGGCAATTATGAATTGATTGTGGTATTGGGACTCCCGGGGATTTTAAATCCAATATTTGGAGTCGTTGTCCAAGGGATGAGATTGTATTCTCATCGTGGTGATAACCTTGGAATTTGGTTTTTGGTGGGTCTGGGATCCGGAGTACTTTGTACTGGAGCTGGTAATGAAATTTGAGTTGGAGAGATAATTATGGAAAATAGATGATTTTTAATGAATCATGATGTATTTGTGGAGGTATTGGTATTTTGAAGTTTTGGTACTATATATACCAAGTGGACTCGGTGTTCGATCATTTGGATCTCTTTTCTCTCACTCTCACCAGCGCTCCCCCCCTTTCCCCAACCCTTCTCTCCTTTCTCCCTTGAGCAAAAATCGTTGGAGGCTCGACTAGGGAGCCGAATTTCTCAAAGATAATAAGGTATTATTCATCCCCTCCCATTTATCTTCGATTTGATAATGGTATTGTGGTGTTTAGGAAGGATTGGAGTTGGGTTTAAGAAATTGGCTTTTTAAAGATTTTTGGGTTGTTGTGTTTTGGGGTTGATTTATAGCCCCTTGTTAAGGATTTATGTTGTATGGGGTGTGAGCATTGTTGTTGGGGAAGATTTTGCAAGAAAAATGCCATTTTTGGCTGTTACAGGTCGAGGCGATCGATCCCTAGGGCAGGGAGATCGATCGCCGCCCTTTGTTGAAATTTTCAGGAAGATGAACAGTGAGGCGATCGACCGCCTCAAAGGAAGCAATCGATTGCCATGAGGCAGTAGCCAAAACATTGAGAGGCGACCGATCGCTTGGAAATGAGGCGATCGATCACCCATGCCATTTTGCGAGGCGATCGATCGCCTAGGGCGAAGCGATCATCGCTAGTGCCTGTTTTTGGGGTTTAATTTCGTGTTGAGTTTTCGATGCATGCTTCGTCCAGGGTCTTTTAAAATGGTTAATCGTCATGGATGACGATATAATTGGGGTTTGTGAACGTGCTTGGGCACGTGGTTGCATGCTTGAGATTAATTGTGGATTATTAATCGTGTTTAGCACATAATTCATCGGTCACGGGACCAAGGCAAGATTGGATTTGAACTACGGGAATATAAGGTACGTATAACGTACGAGCATAGCCTGTTACAATATTGCAACTGTGAAATGCATGGTGTATGGTATTTGTAATAAATGAGCATTGAAATGCATGGTATGTGGTATTTACAATAAATGGGTATTGAAATGCATGGTATGTGGCATCTACAATAAATGGATATTGAAATGCATGGTATATGGTAACTATGTTAAATGAACGTACATTGGGAATCATATGGTGCCGCTTTTGAGCGAGCAATGATTGAGATGTTGTCGCCGTTGAGCGACCATCGGTCATAACGCCGCTATTGTTGAGCGTGCGTGGGGATAAAATGCCGCTATTGTGGAGCGAGCTATGAAATGGAAATACGGAATCATTGGCTAGATACATGTGCTATCTGTAGTACTCTATTTGATGATTTAATCATATTTGATTGTGGAAATGGTATAGTAGGAATGGTTTTAGTTGATCAATGAGATGATCAACTAGCTTTTGAGAATTTAATGGTTTGGTTATTTTGAGAACATGGACAATACAGGGGACCGGATGATGATGATACCATCCAGGGAGTATCATTTAAATTTATAGCATTTACATTCTGTAAATTATGAATTGCAATGTTATGATTGTTGGATTGGTGGTTTTGGTATGCTCACCCCGTGTGGGGGCTGTCTCTGTTGGGGCAGGTGATATAGGTGTAGCAGCAGCTTTGGGAGTTGAGCTCGGGCTGTTGATTAGAAGTACTTCCAGGATCGAGGTACCAGAGCTGGGCGAATAAGTACGTAGATCCAGAGTTGGGATCGAGTTGTGCTTGGGAGATGCTTCCAGTATTGAAGTACCATTAACGGTATCTGGTAGAGTATTTTATACATTAGATACACGCTTATTCATTGGGTGCTCTCATGTGAGTACGTTTTTACGTGTATATGGAATGCATAAATGGACATGGTTTTCTCTCTTCATTTATGGTTTGCATGCAATTAAATACGGAATTGCTAAATGAACTGAGAGTATGTTAGTGTATTATTAGGGTGCATACTATGAAAGTGGTTTTGGTTGGGGAAGTTGAATATTGTGGGGTTCTAATGCAAGAAATTTTATAGATGGTACATGATGTTATACTTGTATATAGTTTCCTTCCCATAATAATATGATTGTATGCACTAATGGTATGGATTAATACACTAATAACGGGTTAAGGGCACGGGGGTCCTTACATGCCCTCAACATGTCCTCGAGCGCCTGTATAGTACGCTCGGTCTGGCCATCCGTTTGGGGATGATATGCAGTGCTCAACCTAACTTCAGTTCCCAAAGCCGACTGAAGACCCTCCCAAAAATGAGATGTGAACCGTGGATCTCGATCAGACACTATAGAAATAGGGATCCCGTGCAATCTTACCACATCTCGAACATATAACTGAGCCATCCTCAAATAGGTGAAGGTCATACTATATGGAATGAAGTGAGCCATTTTGGTCAGTCTGTCCACAATCACCCAAATGACATCAAAACCCGAAACAATCCTCGGCAAGTGGGTCACGAGGTCCATTGATATGTATTCCCACTTTCATTCCGGTATCTCTAAGCTCTTCAGCTCACCACCAGGTCTCTGTGCCTTAACCTGCTGACAGATTAAACACCTCTTGACAAAAGCGATGACATCACGCTTCATCTGTTTCCACCCAAATTGATCATATAGATCCTTATACATTTTCCTCCCTCCTGGGTGGATACTAAGCCTGCTGCTATGAGCCCGCTGTAGGATTCCTTGACGCAACTCCGGCGTACTCGAAACTACCCAACGGTTACCGAGCCTCAAGGAACCGTCTTCAGCCACTATGAACTTTGATGATTGACCAAGACGCACCAATGATAACCATCTTCGTATCTCCTCGTCTGATTTCTGAGCTCTCCTGATACTCTCATAAATATCTGGCTCAGCTAATAAGGTCGATACACGTACTGGCGATGCATCCACATCGTAGTCATAGCCCAGATAACAGTAGGTGGTCATCATGGCTGATAATTGCAAGACATCCTCAGCAGTACACCTCACTTTCCGGCTCAAGGCGTCTGCTGTCAGGTTCGCCTTTCCAGGATGGTACTCAATTTCACAATCATAGTCCTTGAGTAAGTCCTTGTGGTCTGTATAAATGGTAAACTAAGTGCCATACAAGTAGTGCCGCCAAATCTTCAAGGCAAAAATAATAGCTGCCAGTTCCAAATCATGAACTGGATACCTAGTCTCATGCGGCTTTAACTGTCTCGATGCATAAGCTACCACATGCTTGTCTTGCATCAGCACACATCCTAAGCCTTGAAGTGATGCATCAGTATAGAGAACGAATCTCTTATTCTCTGTGGGAATCACCAATACTGGTGCTGATGTCAACCTGTGCTTCAACTCATGGAAACTCTGTTCACAAGCCTCATACCAATAAAATGGTACTCCTTTTTGAGTCAACTGCGTCAGTGGCTTGGCAATCTTTTAGAATCCTTCGACGAAACGTCGGTAATATCAGGCCAAACCAAGAAAGCTCCGTATCTCGGGCACTGAAGTAGGCGTAGACCATTCCAGCACCGCCTCTACTTTCCTGGGATCCACTGATATCCCGTCCATAGAGATGACATGACCGAGAAATACTACGCTGCTCAACCAGAATTCACATTTGCTGAGCTTGGCAAACAACTGATTATCTCTGAGGATCTGGAGCACCGTCCGCAAATGACTCACGTGTTCCTCCTCACTCCGAGAATAGATAAGTATGTCGTCAATGAATACAATGATGAACTGGTCAAGATATTGCTGGAACACCCGATTCATCAGACCCATGAAGACAGCCGGGGCGTTCGTCACACCGAACGGCATAACCAAGAACTCGTAATGTCCATACCGAGTTCGAAATGCAGTCTTCTGTACATCCTCCTCTCTAACCCAAATCTGATGATAACCAGACCTCAAGCCAATCTTAGAATAGAGTCTCGTGCCCACTAACTGATCAAACAGATCATCAATCCGCGGAAGAGGGTACTTGTTTTTAACCATCGCTTTATTCAACTTACGGTAATCGATGCACAGCCGCATCGAGTCGTCCTTCTTCTTGACAAACAGGACCGGCGCACCCCAAGGCGATACACTCGAACGTATGTATCCATTTTCAAGGAGTTCCTGTAATTGCATCTTCAGTTCCCTCAGTTCCGTCGGGCCATTCTATAAAGGGCACGAGAAATAACACAAGTCCCCGGTAACAACTCGATTCCAAACTCGACATCTCTACTCGGCGAAAACCCTGGAATCCCATCCGAGAATACATCGGTAAATCCGCAACCACCGGTACTTCCTCCATATTCAGCTCTTTCTTATTTTCCGCTATATCAACGGCATAGATAAGGCAACCCGTATGGCCACGTTCCAATAACCGTGACATTTTAACAGCTGAAACCAACGGAATCTTCGGACGAGCACCATTCCTATAAAAGATCCACTGAATCCCCTGATCAGATCGGAAGCGAACAGTTCTCTGTCGGCAGTCAACCACGGCCTGATATCTGTTCAGCACATCAATGCCCACAATACAATCAAAGTATGCCATATTCAGCACAATCAGATCAGTTTTCAAATCATTGTCCTCAAAATAAATGAGGCAGTGTAGGGTCTTCCTACCTTAACATCATACTAATAACGTATTATGGACTAAACATGCATTAATAACATCTTAGGGTTCCGGTTGTAGCTTTGAGCTAATAGAATTACAGGCCAAAAATAAAATTTCAAACTTAATAATTACATTCCCAAAAATGAATGCTAACATTATAGGTTTACACTACTCCTAGAGTAGAGACTATCTAAAATCCTGTATCCTATATTCTTTCATGCTCCTTTTAACTCACTGCCTCAACTCGACCCTTAGCCCTTCAGTCCAAAAGTGTACCTACAGGAACAACCCATAATGAGCATGTACATCATTACTTAACATCATAAGGTAATGGCATATAAATAAATGCATGAAAATAATCATAACATATACTTCGTGGTTAATCGCATTAACCCACTTTGGTTGTCCCTGTTTCATAGTCATACATATAATCATTAGTTCTTGACATAAATGATTAAAATCATATTTCACATATATGCTCATAATCAACAATGTTATTCAGAAATGGGGATGTTTATGGCCTTGTTATGTCAGCGGAACAATTGGCCCCCTCGCTTCGACATATAGCGGTACTGTGATACCCCTCGCTACACCTTGATAACAGATGTATCTCCTCGCTAGCTATGTCAGCGGTAAGTACCTTCCTCGCTTTCCCATAACAACTACCAGAACACTCTACCATTCTCAATAACATAGTTAAACATACATCATCATCATTATATCATAAACAGCATAATCTTATAAACATCATCATCTTATAAACATCATCATCTTGTAAACATCATCATCTTATAAACATCATCATCTTATCATAAACGTCCTCATAAACATCATATCATCTTTACTCATCATAAGCTTACTTATCATAATCATCATCATAAACATCATATATACTTATGCAATCATTGCGTAGTTTTAGTATAGGAGTGTGTTTTACCATCCGATGCCCGTACGTTTCTTACGTACCTTAATTCCCAAAAGTGGAGAAGTTGGAGAACTTTATCTCCTTGATGTTGTTGGTACCTGGGATGGTTCTACACAACCATACAAATCAATATTAGAAGCTAAATAATAGCCAAATACCAAAAATTCAACAAAAATCATCATTTTCCATTTTTAAGCAGCTGGCGATCGATCGCTGCACGAGGCGATCGATCGCCTGACTTTTTGCCTCACGGCGATCGATCGCTTCATTTGAGGCGATCGATCGCCTGCTGTGCAAATCGCTACTGGCCTTCGGCGATCGATCGCCTCATATATGGCGATCGATCGCCACCTGCTGGTGCGCGATTCTTCACCATTTTGAGCATTTTTCAAGCTCAACTTCATACCCTTCAAACCCAAACTTTCCAACAACACAAACATCATCATAACTCACCAAAACCCACATAAAACACTTCAAAAATCATACCTCAACCATATACAACACATACTCAAAACAAACCCACATAAAAACTCAAAATGCTAACCCATTTCTAAACCAAACATCATTAAAACTTTAGGAAGGGTTCCATACCTCTTAAGGACTCCAAATCTTAACAAAAATCCCACAAACAAAAGTTTTGTGAAGATTTCTCCTTCCTTCCTTGCCAAATTTCGAAAATGAGAAATGGGTAGGGTTTGAGAGTGAAATTGGGGATTTTAGAGATGGGGAAAAGTGAGGTAAAAAGGAGGGTATAGTGGGGTTAAAAGGGGTTATGAAGATTAATTAAAATTGTACCCCAACAACTAACATGATGTATAAAATACCCCAACATGGTATTTTAAAAGCATTTTACAAAAATGCAACAAACTTCCATTAAATTCATATCTTCCTCATAATTAACAACCAATACAAATAAATCATGTTAACACCCCATTTCCCAACATGCATAACATGTACCCTGAAATGCAACCCCCAGGTCACGCCTACCATGTGGCTAAGCATTTCAACAAGATAATTAATTTCAACACATAAATCAATTATCTCCATAATTAATCATATAACCATCATTAATGCCCAAATTGCATATAATTAATTTCGGGGCATCACAGACAGTCAGGTAGTAGTCGATCCGCAATCACATTCCTCCTGGTGGGTGTCGAGACCATAAGAGGCGTGGGCAACGGATACAGGTACATACGATGCCTCTCCACAAAATCAACGGATATAAAAGAATGGGAAGCACCTGTGTCTATCAAAATAAAAGCAGGGTACGTAAATAAATGGCACGTACCAGCAATCACCTCCTCTGGGGCTGCCTCGGCCTGCTCTCTAGTCAGTGCGTATACTTGTCCCTGAGGTGGTTCCACTATCTGTCCTCCCGATGGTCAAGGCATAATCTGCTGCCTCTGATGCACTGTCCTATCATCAAATCTCGGCCTATTCATCCTGAAATCCGACTGTCCTCCCCGACTGGGGCAATACCGAGAAATATGGCCCATTTTGCCACAACTGTAACAAGCTGGGCAGTTGCTAGATGAGTGTGGCTCTCCACAATTATCACATCTGGTTTCCCCCGTTCTGTTCACTTGCATTGGTCCCCGGTTGATCGTTACATTGCTCTTTCTACTCTCCTGTTTCCGGTTATAAGACTTCTTCCCACTAAATCGAGAGGATGAAGAAGCTCCACGAGGCTTAAACTGCTCTCCTCGTGGTCTCAGGCTGTCAGCAACTGACCTCTGCGGTGGCACATGTGGGGGTACAATATCTGTAAGGATCCTAATCCTTAAGTGCGGAATCAAGGCATAATAGAGCTAATATTAAAGATCAGAGTGTAAAAGAACGTGTTGAGTCTATGAGCTTAAGCATTACATGCCAAAAATAAGGACTGCCAAATGGATTAATTACATTCCAATCAATGAATGTGTTCAACTATAGTTTTATACTACTCCTAGAGTAGATACTGATAAGTGTGATTTTTACACTTAATTTGATACATGATTAGGGGTGTTTTTGTAGTGATTCCTAGAAAATATTACACGTTTTGGTATATATTTGTATATGTCAGGAATCTAGGTCCAAATGCATAAAAGTGGATGAAATGGGCTTAAAAATGCTGAAAAGGACCAAACTGAGCAAATCTGGAAAAGGAGGGACCAAATCGCAAGATTGGAGATTTGAGGTCCGCGATCGATCGCCAACTTTCGAAGATCGATCGCCACCATCCAGAATGTTTCCGCGATCGATCGCCAACTGACGAAGATTGATCGCCAAACCCGAAAATTTTGAGATTTTGTTTCCTTCTTGGTTATTTTGTGTCCAAACTTTACCAAACTCCTTCACCATTATATATATTAGGTCTTGGACAAAAATATGGACTTTTATCATATTTTACACCCTAGGAATAGCCTCCATCCATACTCCCATCCTCCATATCACCATCATTCACCTCCATCAATCAATCATCCTAGGATTTTGGAACACCACCAACAAGGCGATTAAAGTGACGATCGAGAAGGAAACAAGAGAAGGAGCGAGGATCTACAACCGGAGTCGACATCGGGAGTTTATTCTTGTCTTTAATATTAGTTTTGATTTGTTTTGATTTACTATGTTGAACTAATTTATTTATCGAGGCTAGGCAATCCATTGTCAAGAACCTATGATTTGATGATTTATTTGATTAAATTCCTTTAATTCTTTGTGTATAATTTATTGATCTTCATGCTTTTGAGGGGTTGATCACCCTTGGATGATTGTTATATTGCGATTGAATTGACCATAGGATATTGCAATACGATAGAGTAAATTATACCGTGGGTTTTAGGTTGAGACGGACCAAGTAAAATCTAGCACACGTGTGATAGCAATAGATTACCAAAATCGAAGGCTAGTAGTTTTCATAGATCTTTATTCGATATTAATTGTTCAATAAGGACACGGGAGTGCTTTACTGCAACATTAATATTAGACTTGTTATAACTGGACCAAAGTATAACGAATGCATTAGGAAAACTCGTCACCTTAGAAGTATTTGGATATTCAATCGAGAATTGTAGGGGATTGCATTGGTGAGCCAAAGTCTCGATAATCTTCTCTAGTGGATTTTTCTCGTTTACTTTTATTGACTTGGTTGGATTAGTAGTTAATTTAATTAATTAGTAGTTTAATTATTAATTCATTTTCGTAGGTTAAATATAGTTAAAAGCATCTTATTTGATACTTACAGTTAGTCCATGTGGGTTCGACAACCTGTTCTTCATTTACTATACTAAAACTTGACAACTGTGCACTTGCGGTAAAGAATCGCTACACTGATAAATAATTGTTTAAAATAATAGCGATCAAGTTTTTGGCGCCGTTGCCGGGGACTAACTTTAGTAATATCATACGAGAAGCTTTGACTGTAATTTAACCATTTTTTTTCTTCTTTGTATATATTTATAAAAAAAAAACTATATTTAATTGTTTTATTTGTTTTCCTTGCGAGGTACTTGTGATGCTTCATCAACAAGTCTTCACAAGATTTGCCCAACAATATTCAGAGCCTTTTTATGTAGCGTGGGGAAGATTCAATGAATTGGCAGACACATTCCGGTATCACAACTTTTCGAACTATACTCTTCTGCAATATTTCTTCAAAGGTTTGGATGCACAGACACGAGAATGGGTATTTAGCGGAGCACTGGTGACTGGGAGTCCCCTGGTTGATAGAGATGAGGACAGTGTGTTACACCTGTTCAATGATATGGCGGACTTCGATTATCACTGGTATTGTGATTCTTCACTACAAGGTTGGAGTCACCAATACCCACCGGAGCCTCACTACCCTAATGATACGCCCCAACTATTTGAACATCACGAAGAGAGGAGAGATAGTTCTGCAGACGTCACGACTCAGTTAGAGGATACCTTAATAAGATTCATGGCATCAACTGAGAACAGTTTGGAGTGCCAAACCAACTCTATGTGCCACCTGGAGCAGCAAATGGCGGTCCTTATGGAAACAATTTCAACTAGCTGCCAGGAGGAAGAGACGAGAGCTACCAATCAAGAGGCGATGAATCGAGTTTGGTTATATGATGATGTTCACTCAACCAACCAAGTTTGGGGGAGTGATCCTACTCATGTGGAAAAGTCATGGGAACTTGAGCCTCTTCAAGAGATTGAGCCTACTTCAAAGATGTTATCCGAGGAGTTCTCATGTGAAGATGAGTCGAGTGTGACGTTGGAGAAGGAAGAGACTTTCGAAGATTCTGATTTGAGCCCATCGATGGAGACATGTTCTATGCCATATGTGGATCCGTATTTTCCATCGATGCCAACTTCACCGCACTACATCCTCCAAGATATGAAGCCAAGTCAAGAATCATTCTCACGTACCTACCAATTCAAGAGTGTTGTTGGAGCGAAGAGCTTACACTGTTACAATCATGCCAATCTTGAGGGCATACTGAATCAAGACCCATTAGTTGTATCATACGATACTTACTATGGGCGGCAGCCGCTCTTTGATGGTTGCTTCTGATGGTCAAGCCGATGACTAGAAATCAGCGCTTCTTGGGAGGCAACCCAAGCGTATCCTTTTGCAATTTAGTTTGTTATTTGCTTTTCAGTTTTGTTTTTCGTTTTGTCTATCTCTCGAGTCGACTATTTTATTTGCATTCTTCTCTTGCTAGGTACTCATTTGGAGCGATGAACCCCTACATCAGTGGAGCTTGCAAAAGCCAATCTTCCTCAACCCTCATGCAAGCGTCTTGATCAGGGGAGTTTACTGTTTCCCTTTGATTCATTTCAACATTGAGGACAATGTTTGATTTAAGTTTGGGGGAGTGGCTTGCATGTTTTTCTTGTTTTATCTACATGTTGTGTGCTTAATTGACACTTGAATCGTCTGATTATTAAGAGCTAATTTTTTTTTAAAGAGTTCAATTAGTAAGATAAGAATAAATCATAGTAGTGGTCTCTATTCAATGATGATACTAGTCTCACTATGCATGTCAACTTGAGTTTTGATGATTGTAAGACTTGTTTGTGAATATCTTGTTTTGAGTAGCATGTCAAAGATGAGGAATATTTTGAGCACATCTGAGTCATAATCTTGTGAATTGCATTTGGAGTAGTAAGAATCTTTCTGAACTTAATGAATTATTTTGAGCATCTTAGAGTACCTTAGAAACTATTTGATGATGACACTTTGAGGCGAAATTTTATAGTTGTGAACTTGACTTGGAAATGATCTAGGCGATCTTTCGACCGTTTGAGCCTTTCAAGCTTACCATGTATATATCAATCTCTAGTGTCCCATTTTTGAGCTTTAATTACAAAAGAATGGAGTATGTTTAACATACAATTAGCCCCCATTCAACATTCTTTGGCAAACTCATTATACCCACCTTTATGAGCTTAAATTGAAAAGAATTTTCCTTACCCAAAGGGAGTATAATGATTCTCATTAGATGCACATAAATTGCTATACTTTGATGAGCTTATTGAAAAAATTGATGAATGAGAAAAGAAAAGAATAGAAAAAGCCTTGAAAAAAAAATCTAATTAAGACCCAAAGTGGCCAAGGCTAAAAAAAAAAAAAAAAAAAGAGAAAAAGAAGAGAAGCTCAAGTTGTGCTAAAAATTTAAAATTTTACATGCTTATACTCTCTTCTTTGTATTACCCTATCTTTTCTTTGAAACCAACACCTAGGCCTAACACTACAAGCTTAAAAATACCTATTGATCCAAGTCTAGGGAGTGACTACATTAGTGGAGAAGTGTTTGAAAATAGGACTATGGAATGCTCAAAGATAATCTTACTTTTCATTGAATAGCATGATTTGATCTATGAAATTTGCATGAAACTTGAAAATGACAATAGCACACACGCACATTCTGATTTGGAGACATGTTACTCGATCTAAAAAGCACAACTTGTTGAACATTTTTGATTGACTCTTGTTTGTCTGTAAGTGAGATGTCTGAGCTACATGATTGACTGGGAATTGGTTTATTTGAATTATGAAAATTGAACTCTACATTTTGATCTTATTTCTTGCTCGAGACGATCAAGTTTAAGTTTGGGGGAGTTGATAAGTGTGATTTTTACACTTAATTTGATACATGATTAGGGGTGTTTTTGTAGTGATTCTTAGAAAATATTACACGTTTTGGTATATATTTGTATATGTCAGGAATCTAGGTCCAAATGCATAAAAGTGGATGAAATGGACTTAAAAATGCTGAAAAGGACCAAACTGAGCAAATCTGGAAAAGGAGGGACCAAATCGCAAGATTGGAGATTTGAGGTCCGCGATCGATCGCCAACTTTCGAAGATCGATCGCCACCATCCAGAATGTTTCCGCGATCGATCGCCAACTGACGAAGATTGATCGCCAAACCCGAAAATTTTGAGATTTTGTTTCCTTCTTGGTTATTTTGTGTCCAAACTTTACCAAACTCCTTCACCGTTATATATATTAGGTCTTGGACAAAAATATGGACTTTTATCATATTTTACACCCTAGGAATAGCCTCCATCCATACTCCCATCCTCCATATCACCATCATTCACCTCCATCAATCAATCATCCTAGGATTTTGGAACACCTCCAACAAGGCGATTAAAGTGACGATCGAGAAGGAAACAAGAGAAGGAGCGATGATCTACAACCGGAGTCGACATCGGGAGTTTATTCTTGTCTTTTAATATTAGTTTTGATTTACTATGTTGAACTAATTTATTTATCGTGGCTAGGCAATCCATTGTCAAGAACCTATGATTTGATGATTTATTTGATTAAATTCCTTTAATTCTTTGTGTATAATTTATTGATCTTCATTGAGGGGTTGATCACCCTTGAATGATTGTTATATTGCGATTGAATTGACCATAGGATATTGCAATACGATAGAGTAAATTATACCGTGGGTTTTAGGTTGAGACGGACCAAGTAAAATCTAGCACACGTGTGATAGCAATAGATTTACCAAAATCGAAGGCTAGTAGTTTTCATAGATCTTTATTCGATATTAATTGTTCAATAAGGACACGGGAGTGCTTTACTGCAACATTAATATTAGACTTGTTATAACTGGACCAAAGTATAACGAATGCATTAGGAAAACTCGTCACCTTAGAAATATTTGGATATTCAATCGAGAATTGTAGGGGATTGCATTGGTGAGCCAAAGTCTCGATAATCTTCTCTAGTGGATTTTTCTCGTTTACTTTTATTGACTTGGTTGGATTAGTAGTTAATTTAATTAATTAGTAGTTTAATTAGTAATTCATTTTCGTAGGTTAAATATAGTTAAAAGCATCTTATTTGATACTTACAGTTAGTCCCTGTGGGTTCGACAACCTGTTCTTCATTTACTATACTAAAACTTGACAACTGTGCACTTGCGGTAAAGAATCGCTACACTGATAAATAATTGTTTAAAATAATAGCGATCAGATACTATCCAAAATAATCCTGTCCTTCAAGTCCCAAAAGCATCCTCAACAAGCTCACCATCTCAACCCGTCTAGCCCTTCTATCATGCCAAACGTGTACCTACAAGGACAACCCCCAAACATGAGCAATAATAATCATTCATATTCAACACAATATGAAGATAAAGCGTAAATGCATAATCATAATAAAACACTTCCTGTTTTTCCCATGCATTTCAAACGCTTCCCGTTTGGTTGTCCCTGTACCATAACTCATGAGTATAATCAATAGATTATTTTTAATGGTCTAAACATGTCATGACATATACCATCTCATCAATACCAAATACTGATCACCAATCCCTATTCTCTCCATCACAATGTATTTTAATGCCCCTCGCTTATTTACATATAGGCGGCATAGGATAACCTCGCTTCAATGGACATGCGGGACTCCCACCCCTCGCCTCACATTGAGCGGCAAATACCCTTTCCTCGCCCTATATGATAACCACGCTCAAATGTGACATGCGGCGCTCCCACCCCTCGCTTCACATTTAGCGGAACCAAACAAATAGCGGCAAGCATTAAAATCATCAAGGGATGACCACGACTCATGGGATATGCACCAATAATCATATGCATCTATAAACATCATGCATAACATGTATTTGCATCCACAATGCAATACCACATATATACTTGCATCCACAATGCATAAACAATAAGTATATAAGATACATGTACCGTTGGGTGCCCGTACGTCCACTACGTACCTTTCCAAAAGTGGATTTGATATGGCTTCAGTTCCTTGGTTGCGTTGCTACCTGGGATGGTTCTACACAATCACACAACCCCATATTAGAAGCCAAATAATAGCCAAATACCAAAAATTTGACAAAAGAAATCATTTTCCAAAAATCCACAGGCGGCGATCGATCGCTTCCCTCAGGCGATCGGTCGCCTCCAAATTTCCACTGCGGCGATCGATCGCGCCAAACATGGCGATCGATCGCCTATCCTTTGATTTGGCTACTGCCTCCCGGCGATCGGTCGCCTCATTTTAGGCGATCGATCGCCTAACCGGCAAAAATGCTACTGTCCCTTGGCGATCGGTCGCCTCTTTTCAGGCGATCGATCGCCTCGCACAGACATGCGATTTTCACCATTTTTGCTCCCAAAAACCTTCCAATCCATACCAACACTTAACCCAACAAACCAACAACATCAAATGCAACATAAACCACCAAAATATACTTCAAAACAAGTATAAATCCAACATATAACCAAAACCACAACAACCCAAAACAAACCCATTTTAAAATCCTTCAAAATCAACCCAAACTTAAATAAAACACAACAAAATTAACCATGAGGTATCCATACCTCTCGGGGACCTCAAATCACCCAATAAACTCCACAAAACAAGATTTTGCAAGGACTTCTCTTCACCCCAAAGCTCAAGAACGAAAATGAAGGGGGAGGGTTTGTGGGAATTGATTTTGGTAAAGTAAGAGTGATTTGGTAAAGGTGGGGGGTTATAAGGGTATAAAAGAGGATTGGGTTTAATTAAAAATGCAATCCACAACCCATGGTGTATAAAACACCCCAACATGATATTTTCCAAAGCATTAAACCAAATGCACCAAAATATCAATTAAATCATGATTTCCAATTAATTGCTAACCATGGCAAATAAATCATGCTTCCAACCATAATTCCCAACATACCCAACATGCACCCTGAAATGCTATCCCGGGTCACTCTAACACGTGACTAAGCATTTCCACATAATAATTCCAACACATAATTAATTACCATCATAATTAATCATATAAACACAATTAATGCACCAAGTTGCAATTAATCATTTCGGGGATATCACAATATCAGCATAAGCCCCAACCCCAATCTCTGCCAGCTCTGCTCTAGTAAGAGCATCATCAAAAGAGCTGGGGTTATTGGAGATAACCCGGTCAAATAACTCCGGTCTCAGACCTTTCAGAAAATGCCTCATCTTGGCATGTCCATTGCTAGCAACGTGAGGACATACCTCAACAGTGACAAGTAATGCATGGCATAATCCGAGACAGTCATACTGCCCTGTTTCAAGTTGGTGAACTCGTCCTCTTTCAGCTCTCTCGCAGCAACTGAGAAATATCGATTCAGAAACCGGGTTCTGAACAAGCTCCAATCAATAGGTACCCCTTGAGCTCTCAGCTCCATCACAATTTTCTTCCACCACATGGAGGACTTCTTCGCCAGTTGAAATACCATTCATCCAAGCAGTCTTGGCACAGGTGACACGAAGATCTGTTCTATCCTCTCTAACCATTCCTCAGCTTCTTCCCCAGTCTCAGTTCCCTCGAATCTAGGTGGATGGAAGGTCAGGAACTGCGTCAGACTCAGTTCACCAGGCAATAGTGGCTGTACAATAGGTTCCACACCCACAGCAGGTGGCAGTAGAGGATTCCTCTGAGCAATACTAGCGTTAACACTTCCTACATCGCCCACCTCCTCATTGAGGTTCCCCAAATGTATGGCCGACATGCTGTAATACAAGGGTTAACAACAATTCCAGAAACAATACATATATTACACCGTTAGATAACATGAATAACAATAAGCATGTTAGCATAACAATTATATACCAATATGCACCACATGCATAAACATGCTCATATGTAAACTCCTAGCCAACAAGTTGCTAAGGCTACCCTTCAATCATCCCCGGGTTCTCTAACCACTGCTTTGATACCACTAATGTAATGACCTTAGTTCCTTAAGTGTGAAATAAGGGCATAGTATAAAAATTCGTGTCGAGGCCTTGAGCTTTAAGGATCACATGCCAAGATAATTACTTCCAAATGGATTAGTTACATTCCTAACAAAATGAATGTTAATTCTATAGATTTACACTACTCCTAGAGTAGAGACTATACAAAAGAATCACGGCTTCTATATCAAAAGTACTCCTCACTAGCTCAGTGCGTCAACCCGACCTTAGTCCCTTTATGCCAAGATGTACCTACAAGGACAACCCCCAAACATGAGCAGATAATAATCCATATTAAACTTAGCAAGATTAAAAATCGTAAATGCATAAACCGTAATTACAAAACACTTCCTGTTTTCCAATTGCATTTTAAACGCTCCCTTTTTGGTTGTCCATGTATCATAACTCATGAGTATAATCAATGGATTATTTAATGGTTTCACAAATGTCATGACATAACACCATTTCATTATCACCAATCACCAATCCCTAGTCTGTTATAACAGTGTATTTTAATGCATCTCGCTTGTCATGACAGCGGCACTAATACCCCTCGCTTCGACATATTAGCGGCATTGAATAACATCTCTCAAATACGACATGCGGCAATACCCTCGCTTCAACATTTGGCGGCAAATATTCATTCCTCGCTACAATATGACAGCGGAAAGTATTCTATCATCGCTTCAAGTGACAGTGGCAAAGCATTAAAATCATCACTCTGATATAACCATGACTCATGGGATGTGCACCAAGTGTTCAACATACACATATGCAATCATAATGCATAATTCAACATGTTTTGCATCTACAATGCACAATTTAATATATACTTGCATCCTCAATGCATATTCCAATGAGTATATAAAATAAATGTACCGTTGGGTGCCCGTACGTCTCTCTACGTACCTTTCCAAAATGTAGGATTTGGTAGGACTTTACTTCCTTTGTTGTGTTGCCACCTGGGATGGTTCTACACATTCATACAAACCAATATTAGGAGTCAACCAAAAATCCCACAAAAAATAATTAAAACACATAATTTGACTTCTCGCGGTCGATCGCCAATGGGTCCCGATCGATCGCGAGATGCTACTGCCTCAATGCCCAAAATTCACCATTCCGTGATCGATCGCTGAAAACATGCCGATCGATCGCTGACTTCGCCGATCGATCGCAGAGAGTCTCTGCCTCGCACTCTGGTGCTCGCAATTGATCGGGAAAAAAGCATCGATCGATCGCGGATGTCTGTAATCGTGAAAAACCACCATTTTCGAGCACCATCCTCGTGCTACCATAAAACATACTACAAACTATCAGACTTCAACAACTCAACACACAAAATACTCCATTATACTACCATGTAACTACACAAAACAATATTCTCAACAAAAAGCTACTACACATGCCATTTCCACTCAACAATTTATCTAAACTCAACCAAAACATTAACCATTACATAACTTGGTTCCTCACCCTTTTTGCTCCAACTTTTTGCAAGGTTTTAAGAAATATTGAAGCAAGCCTTTCTCTCATCTTTGCTAATTTGAAGTGGACGAAAATGGGGGGGGGGGGGGGGGGGGGGGGGGGGGGGAGAAAGTGGTAGAGAATGAGTGGTGGGAGGTTGAGTGTTGAGTGAGTGCAAGAGGTATGGGTGAAAAGGGGCATGGGTCCATGTGGTGGAGATTTAATGAGTTGTAGCATGGTATACATGTCTAATTGTGTTCCGAAAATTAGCATGATGTATTAAAATATTCCTACATGATATTTTAAAAGCATTTTCCAAGAATGCACCATAACTTCAATTAACCATGCTTTACCAACATAATCAAATCTAAAAGTATAATTATTTCAGGGGTATCAGATAAACGACAAAATCCAAGCGTCTATGTTTAATCTAGTCAATTGTTTTTCCTAAGAATTTAACAAACTCTCAAGCGGAAATTTATTAATCTTAGTTGCTTCGTAAATTAGAGGGATCAAATGATTCCGTATTTTATATCTAATTTTGCATTAAATTGCATGAACAATAATTAGATGGCCAATCCAATAATCAAACACAACAACAATCATGGCATGAAAATTAGAAAAATAATTGATACTCAACAAAAATCGACAAACAAAACGTAATCTCACGATAATCGTGTGATATCCGGAATTAATTGTGTTGATCCCGGAGTCGTTATAATCCTTAATGGATATAATTTGGAGTAATTATGAGATAATTACGGTGTTGAGACTCCCGATGATTTTAGTCCGGTATCGGGGTCGTTGGGCCCAAGGATTGAGATTAGGGTGGTAAACCTTGGATTTGTGTTGGTAGTGGGAGGTTGGTGATGAAAATAGTGAATGGGCGATTGATAGGCTTAGATTTTGAGTGTTTTTAACTGTGATTTCTTCCCATTGTACTTTTTCCTGGATGATATTATGCTTTTTGGTGTTTATTCATTTGTTTCAGGAAATTAGATCAGAAGTGGAAGAAATGAGCCAATGAGAAGATAACGGGCGAAATCGAGGCATAAAAGATGATGAAAATGTAGAAGATGGTTTCTTCAGATCTCGATCGATCGAGAGTTATTCTCGATCGATCGAGCCAGCCAGTAGCAAGACTCAGAATTTTCGAAGGCTCGATCGATCGGTAGAAATATCGATCGATCGAGCGAGGCAGTAACTTCAGCAACAATTTTTGAGAAATCTCGATCGATCGGTGAAATTCCCGATCGATCGAGCGAGGCAGTAAGTTCCAAAAGCTGGCGTGAACAGTGCACCGATCGATCGGTGAAATTCTCGATCGATCGAGACGCGAGATCTGAAGATTTTATTTTCCTATTTTTATCGAGATTTTTGGAGGGCTTTTTAAGGGGACTCTCTTCCACAGAATTAAAGGACGAATTTTGATAGAATATATCAGACTTTTTAGGTCAAGAGCAGCCGCCCTAGCCGCCGCCCAACGCCGGAAGAAGGAGATCCAATCTCCGTTCTTCGTCCAAAGTCGAGCCTATCCGTTCCGGAGTGCAAGGAAGGAACAAGAGAAGAAATCACGGTGCAACGCACGGATTCATCCATCGTTTATCGTATTTCTGAACTTAATTTATTTGATTTTCAATTTTCATTTGTTGTTTTTAAGGTCGAGAGACAAGAAAACTCATCTGTTATTGATTTGAATTAAAATTGGTTTATATTATTGAAGTTTTAGTTCGTTGTGTTTGATATTATTGATTCATTGATATTTGCGCGCATTGATATTTATTGTTCCTAAATTAATTGCATGTGTAGATCAGAGTCTAGCTAGCTTTGATTGAATTTGAGGGTTACAGCCGAGATCGAGAGATAACGCTGTAACACGCTCCATTAATTTATGATGTATGTTACGATTGAGATCGAGAGATGATATCGCATACGTGAGAACTTGAAATCGAAAGATTTAGAGTTAATAGGTTTTGATAATTTAAGCAACTTTGAATTAGTAAATAGGTGCACGAGAGTGACTTGTTCTAATTTATTGTTAGTTTCGTTACAGCTCGAGAGAGTGTATCGAATAATCATGAAAACCTTTCACCTTTAAAATCAATTGGTTAATAAAGTGAGAATTCCATTGAATCATTAGAGATAACATAATTGAACGACGAACTTGGTAATTTTCTCGAGTCACTTACCTTTGCATCTCCGGAACCATTCTTGTCATTATTTCTCGTTTAATTTTGTTCTTTAGTTTAATTTAGTGTTAGTTTATCAAACTCCTTTAATCGTAGGCTAAATATAATTTGATTGATCTTATTTGGTACTTATACGTTAGTCCCTGTGGATTCGACAACCTTTACTTAATTTTCACTATACTAAAACTTGACACCGTGCACTTGCGGTAGAATCGCTTCAACCCATACACTGAAAAATAATTGTTTAAAAATAAAAGCGGTCAAGTTTTTGGCGCCGTTGCCGGGGACTAATCTGTATAATATCATACGAGATTAGTTAATTGTAATTTAGCCAATTCTTTTATTATTGCATTTTTGTTTTCTTTGTTTTCTTTTGTTGATATTTGTGAATAATTTTGTGCATTTTTGTTGTCTCCTTTTGTCTATTTTGTACAGGAATCAGTTCTTTAGTGCATGCATAGAAGAGAGGAACCCTTTCTCGAGCGGTTTGATCCAGAGATAGAGAGAACGTTACTAAGAAGATTACGAGAAGCTCGAGAAATGGCTGACAATAACGAAGCACAGCACCCTAGATCGATGATGGACTTTGCACAACCTGCATTTCATGGATCGTTGTCAAGTATCACAAGGCCGACGATCCAAGCAAACAATTTTGAGATCAAGCCGGCAATCATACAAATGATTCAGCACTCGGTGATGTTCGGGGGAGCAGCTACAGATGATCCGAACAATCACATCTCCAACTTTTTGGAGATTTGTGATACATTCAAACACAATGGCGTCTCTGACGATGCCATCAGGTTAAGGCTCTTTCCTTTTTCATTACGAGATAAGGCTAAAGCATGGTTAAATTCACTTCCTGCAGGTTCAATAACAACATGGGAGGGGATGACAAAGGCGTTTTTGTCAAAGTACTTTCCCCCTTCCAAGACGGCGAAGATGCGGAACGATATCACGACTTTTGGTCAGTTTGACCCCGAAACTTTATACGAAGCGTGGGATCGGTTTAAGGAGTTGTTGAGGAGATGCCCACACCATGGTCTACCCATATGGCTACAGGTACAAACGTTCTATAACGGTTTATTTTCTGCTAACCGTTCAATGATTGATGCAGCATCTGGGGGATCCATAATGAGAAAGACGCCGGAAGAAGCATATAGCTTGTTGGAGGAAATGGCGTGCAACAGCTACCAGTGGCAATCTGAGAGGAGCACGCCACAGAAACCAATGGGAGTCCATCAAGTGGACGAAATCACTGCTCTTTCGGCTCAATTAGAAGCCATGAACCGGAAGATAGACAGCATGGGAGCAGCAGCAATGCAGGCCCAAACTATTTTCTGTGAGCTGTGTGGAGGCGGTCATCCTAGCATCGAGTGCCAGGCAGGTAATCAATTTAACCAATCCGTTGAAGCTGTTAATTTTGTAGGTAACAGGCCACAAAATAATTCCTACTCGAATTACAACCAACCATGGAGGAACCACCCGAATTTGAGGTGGTCGAATCAAGAAAATGTGTTGAACCCTCAACCGCAGGCTGGGTTCACACAAAAGCCGAGTATGGAGGAATTGATGGCGAAGCTGATTTCATCAACAGAGGTGAGGATGCAGAATCAAGATGCATCAATCAAAAATTTGGAGGTGCAGATAGGGCAATTGGCCACGTTGATATCTGGGAGGACGCAAGGTACGCTCCCGAGTGATTCTGTAAAGAATCCGAAGGAGCCATCAGATTGAGAAGGCGAGGAGGTGACAGTCCAGCTTGGGACTATAAATTAAGAACTTCCATTTTTTTTTTTCTTTCCTTGAGTCTTGTTTTTGATTTCTTGTTTTGGTGTGTTTTTGTTAGTGTGTTTGTTTTGAGTTTATCTGGGATTGAATTCGTGTGTTTTTAATGCAGGTGTGAAAGTAAGAGCAACAATGAGCTAGGCGAGGCAACCCGAGAGAAAGTGTTGAGAGAGAAATGAAAATCCTAAGTTCTGGAGTTGGCGATCGATCGAGACAAAATCTCGATCGATCGCCCGTTTTTTAAAATGCATTGTGAAGTACTGCCTCGCTCGATCGATCGAGAATTTTTCCGATCGATCGAGCGAGCGGATTTTTTGAAAAAAAGAGGCAGACGCAGCAGCCATAATTCATTCTTCTCCTCTCCAAAACAAAACCCTAGCCAATTTTTTTAAAATCCTTTCATCAAATCTCAAATTTTGTTCATCAAATTTCGATTTACTTCAATTCTAAGAAGTAACATTCATTCTAATGAGATTTACATTGCAGATTTGAAGATTTGAAAGGAAAATTGGGTAGAAGCGCATAAAGAAGGGAATTCCAAGCCGAGGGCCACATTTGTCCAAGATCAAGTTTTTACGAGGTAATTGGTTTCCAATCATCCTAGATTTGAGCTTTTGGTGCTTTTTCGTGAATTCTATTAGAAGGGGATTGGAAAAGAATTTCAATTAGGAGGAAGTTGTGTGGTATTGAAAGGTGTCGGATTACAGTGTTGTGGGGTGTTAATTGAATTGAATTGAAGTAGTTGAGAATCTGTTGGCAAAGAAATGTCGTCCAGAAAGAGGTCAAAGCAGGCAAAAGCTTCCCAGAAGCAAAAGCAGGCAGAGGCCACTGTTTCTGAGCCAGTTTATGATGAACAGAAGTTTCTAAATGCCAAGATTGCTGAGTTATACCCCATCTACCATAAGAAACCCCTGAGCCGTGAAAGGGGAATGAGCTTGGATAAATTGGAGTGTCCTGTCATTAGGACAGTACGCCGAAAAGGATGGTTTCAATTCATTCAGACACCGATTGATGCTGTGGTGCCGCTGGTAAGGGAGTTTTACACGAATCTTCGAGCTGTTAGACCAGGGCACCAAGTAAGTGTTTATGTTCGAGGGAAGGATGTGTTGGTGGATCGAGCCGCAATCAACAATATTCACCGGATGCCGTTACTTCAAAACTGTGCATACCAATCTTTTAAGAGTAGCAGGATTGACTACGATGAGGTATTGACAGTTATTGGCAAGCCGGGAGTGGATTGGCAGAGGAATGATAAAGCAGAGCCACAGTTGGTTCTAAAGAAAAATTTGAAGCCAGAGGCCCAAGCATGGTTTTCATTTGTCGCCTCGCGGGTCATGCCATCGACCCACACTTCTGAGGTGACAAAGGATAGAGCGGTCCTGGTATATGCCATCCTCTCAGGGAAGGAAGTGGATTTCGGCAAGATTATTGCTGATCACATTGCTGAAATTGGAAGTAGCCCACCGACCTCCGCACTACCGTTTCCATCCACAATCACTGCTTTATGTCAGAGGAACGGAGTGACTTGGGGGGAAGATGAGGAGCTACTCCCGCCGAAGACACCAATCATTGTGGCCGATCCTACGAGACGAAGACCCTCGGACACTACACAAGCTGGAGCATCATCCTCTGCTGCAGAGCATACACGAGTTACTTTGGATTCTCTTCATAGGGATCTCCAAGATATTCGCCTGGAGCAGCAGAGCATTCACAGCATGCAGCGGGACATTCATAGCATGCAAAGAGCATTGCAGATGGACCATGAGCAGGTAGCTCAGAGACAGATGGAGTTCATGCACTATCAAAGTGCATGGAACACTGCCATGGCCCAGGGCTTTCCAGGTTTCCAGTTCCCGCCAGAGCCACACTTTGCACCCTATCATCCGCATGCACCTCCACCTTCTGAGTACCCACCTTTTCCGCCATATCAGGGCGAGGAGCACCACGACCCAGTTCCCCCTCCGGAGCATGATGAGGATGACGATCAGTGACGATCGTCGTCATGGTATGTGTCTTTGCCTTTGCATTTATTTTTTCTTGTTCATTGAGGGCAATTCACATGCTAAGTTTGGGGGGGGTTTTGACTATTTGTATATATCTTGCTTTTGCACATATTGCTACTTGTCTTGTTTCTTTTCCTAGCATGACTGCATGATGTTGAGACTAATTTGTCCTTGAGCATTACCAACAAAATTTTTTTTTTTGGATTGAGTTATTCTTGAGAATTGATGAATTGGACTTGCAATGGTAATACATGATGAAATTAATCCTCATCTAGATAGGAACCATGAAAATGTTTAACTTGTTTGTATATATCCTTTGTTAACTATATGTCAAAACTGAGGAATAATTTGAGCACTTATTGAGTCATGATTGAGTGAAGTATGTATTGATTAAATTGAAAACTTGTGTTAACTATGATGAGTCTTGAGTATCTTAGAGAACTTTACAGTTTAGTTGAAAGCACTTTGAGGCGAAATTTATAATTAGGAACTAGACTTGGAGATGATTTAGGCGATCTTTGGACCGTTTGAGCCTTTCAAGCCTACCTGTTATATATTATTCCTTAGTGTCCCCTTTTGAGCCTTATTGAAAAAAGAATGGTATATGCATTGCATATGATTAGACCCCCATTCGACATTCTTGGCAACTCATTATACCCACCTTGGTTTGAGCCTAAAAGAAAATTTTTACCTACCCCTAGGAGAGTATAATGAATCTCATTCATTGCACAGAATTGTATATGCAAATGAGTTCAAAAGGAACAAAAGAATGAGCAAAGAAAAAGAAAAGATGTAGAGAAAAGCCTTGAAAAGAAAAATTCAAAATAAGACCCAAAGTGGCCAAGGCTATAAAAAAGCTGAAGAGAAGCTCAAAAATAGTTGAACTGATTTTGTTATACTCTCTTCTTTGAATTCATCCTACCTTTCCTTTGAAGCCGACACCAAAAGGCCTAACGTTATAAGCTTTTAAGACCTTTTGATCCAAGTCTAGGGAACAATTACATTAGTGGAGAAGTGCTAGATAGTAAACTTGTAGAGTAATTTAAAGTAATCTTGACTAGGAGTTAATATGGCACATGTTGATGTTAAAGATATATATGTAACTCATGTTTGACAATAGCACACACGCACGTTCCGATGTTTCGATGCATTGTTTAACTTAGGAGAAAATGCTTCTGGTTAAATGTTGATTGAATCCTATTGATGTGTAAGTAGGATTTCTGAGCTGTTACATATGTTGCAAAGAAAATTCATGCTTAGTATCGAGTTTAACTTTCTTTTTGAGTTTATTGCTTGCTCGAGGACGATCAAGTCTAAGTTTGGGGGAGTTGATAGGCTTAGATTTTGAGTGTTTTTAACTGTGATTTCTTCCCATTTTCTGTACTTTTTCCTGGATGATATTATGTTTTTTGGTGTTTATTCATTTGTTTCAGGAAATTAGATCAGAAGTGGAAGAAATGAGCCAATGAGAAGATAACGGGCGAAATCGAGGCATAAAAGATGATGAAAATGTAGAAGATGGTTTCTTCAGATCTCGATCGATCGAGAGTTATTCTCGATCGATCGAGCCAGCCAGTAGCAAGACTCAGAATTTTCGAAGGCTCGATCGATCGGTAGAAATATCGATCGATCGAGCGAGGCAGTAACTTCAGCAACAATTTTTGAGAAATCTCGATCGATCGGTGAAATTCCCGATCGATCGAGCGAGGCAGTAAGTTCCAAAAGCTGGCGTGAACAGTGCACCGATCGATCGGTGAAATTCTCGATCGATCGAGACGCGAGATCTGAAGATTTTATTTTCCTATTTTATCGAGATTTTTGGAGGGCTTTTTAAGGGGACTCTCTTCCACAGAATTAAAGGACGAATTTTGATAGAATATATCAGACTTTTTAGGTCAAGAGCAGCCGCCCTAGCCGCCGCCCAACGCCGGAAGAAGGAGATCCAATCTCCGTTCTTCGTCCAAAGTCGAGCCTATCCGTTCCGGAGTGCAAGGAAGGAACAAGAGAAGAAATCACGGTGCAACGCACGGATTCATCCATCGTTTATCGTATTTCTGAACTTAATTTATTTGATTTTCAATTTTCATTTGTTGTTTTTAAGGTCGAGAGACAAGAAAACTCATCTGTTATTGATTTGAATTAAAATTGGTTTATATTATTGAAGTTTTAGTTCGTTGTGTTTGATATTATTGATTCATTGATATTTGCGCGCATTGATATTTATTGTTCCTAAATTAATTGCATGTGTAGATTAGAGTCTAGCTAGCTTTGATTGAATTTGAGGGTTACAGCCGAGATCGAGAGATAACGCTGTAACACGCTCCATTAATTTATGATGTATGTTACGATTGAGATCGAGAGATGATATCGCATACGTGAGAACTTGAAATCGAAAGATTTAGAGTTAATAGGTTTTGATAATTTAAGCAACTTTGAATTAGTAAATAGGTGCACGAGAGTGACTTGTTCTAATTTATTGTTAGTTTCGTTACAGCTCGAGAGAGTGTATCGAATAATCATGAAAACCTTTCACCTTTAAAATCAATTGGTTAATAAAGTGAGAATTCCATTGAATCATTAGAGATAACATAATTGAACGACGAACTTGGTAATTTTCTCGAGTCACTTACCTTTGCATCTCCGGAACCATTCTTGTCATTATTTCTCGTTTAATTTTGTTCTTTAGTTTAATTTAGTGTTAGTTTATCAAACTCCTTTAATCGTAGGCTAAATATAATTTGATTGATCTTATTTGGTACTTATACGTTAGTCCCTGTGGATTCGACAACCTTTACTTAATTTTCACTATACTAAAACTTGACACCGTGCACTTGCGGTAGAATCGCTTCAACCCATACACTGAAAAATAATTGTTTAAAAATAAAAGCGGTCAGCGATAATTATTGAACACGGATGATTTTTAATGAGTCGTGGTGCGAGTATTTGAGACTCGGGTTTTTGGAGCCTCGGTAGTATATATACGAAGCGGACTCGGTGTTCAACCATTCTCCATTTTGTAATACCCCCGAAATGTTATATGATTATGTGCTATGATGATGATTTATGTTAAGTTTAAGGGTTGTGGTGTAATTAATTTGGGGGAATATAATTACGATATGATGATATGATTTAGGGGGCATGATAGGTGTTTTAAAGGATGTATTAATTTAAATGAAGTTATAAAATATCGAGTGAGGATATTTTAATACATCGTACTATATACCGGGACACAATTAAACACCACATGACCACCCAACCCACACCACCCACCCCTGCCACTCGGCCACCCCCCCCCCCCCACTTGGCAGCCCATACCCCATCACATCCCTCACCCATGCTTCACTCATTTGCTGGCAAGACACTTCTTCCTCTCCCCTTCCTCTCCCCAAAATCGTCCAGGAAGAGCTGCAGTAAGGTGGAGATTTGGCTGGTGGATTGTGTTGAGAAATCCTTGCCAAAAAGGGAGCAAAAAGGGTGAGGTAATCCATGACCCTGTTTTCTGGGAGCTTGGTTAAGATAGGGTTTGGTTGTGTGGTTTTCAGCATGCTAGTGTAAGGGTTGGTCGAAACCTTGGTTTGGGTGCTTACATGTTAGTGTTATGTAACTACTAGCATGTTAGATCGAACACTTTATACGTTTTATATGGTAGATTGCTGGACTTGAAACTAGGTGTTCGAAAATCTGGGTAATGTCATAATGCCCTGTTTTCTGTAAGTTTGGTTGAGCTCTAAGTTTATGAGGATGTTATGATGCATGCTAGCTTAGGTTTTATGAAACCTTGAATTTACGTGCTTACATAGAAGTTTTATGAAGCCCCTAGCATATATGTTGGAACATGTTGCATGGTTTATATGTGAGAATCATTGCTATGAAAAGTAGTGCTCGAAAATCTGGGTAGAAGTTGTGATGCCCTGTTTTTACGAAAATGTGGATGAGCACTGATAAAGATGAATTATTTTAATGCATGTCGGTTTAAGTTATGTGTGAACCTTTAATTTTAATACATGCATGGAAGTATGATGAAGCTATTGGTATGCTTGTTTAGGCATTATATGTATGTTATGAAGTAGTTTGAAGGGTATGATTTGAGGTGTTCGAGATTTCTGGAAAATCTCGCATGAATGGGAACGACCGATCGATCGGTGATGAACACCAATCGATCGGCAAATGCCGTAGCTAAAAAGAGAAAATGATGAACAGTTAGCGATCGATCGGTAAGAGAGACCGATCGATCGGTAGTTACTGTTCATATGTTGTAAAATTTTATGTTCTTTTTCTTTGAATTTTGATTTCGATTCTCGTATCGGTGCCTAATATTATATTATGTGGTTGTGTAGAGCCATCCCAGGTACCAGCACAATCGAGGAGATAAGTCTGTTGACTCCTCCTCCTTTTGAAAAGGTACGTAAGAGACGTACGGGCATCGGACGGTAAAACACATCTTTACACTATGACTATGCTTTTATTGCATGAGTATACATGATGAGATGATGATGTTTATAAGATGTTTACGGTGTTTATAAGATGTCTATGATGTTATATGTGGTAAGATGCCACGGGGTAAGATGCCCCACATTGTAAGAGGTCATGCGATGTTATTTGTGGTAAGATGCCACGGGGTAAGATGCCCCACATGGTAAGAGGCCATGCGATACTATTTGTGGTAAGATGCCACGGGGTAAGATGCCCCACATGGTAAGAGGCCATGCGATACTATTTGTGGTAAGATGCCACGGGGTAAGATGCCCCACATGGTAAGAGGCCATGCGATGTTTATAATGTGGTAAGATGCCACAGGGTAAGATGCCCATATGCATGATTATGAATCAGGGACAACGATAAGAAGTTAATGAATAACCAGCATATTTACTTAACCAATGTTTCATGCATTTACTATGATGTTATATGATGTTGAATGAGATTGTATATGCTTATGATGTGTTGTCCCTGTAGGTACGCTTTTGGACTAAAGAACTAAGGGTTCGGGTTGAGCAGTGAGCTACGAGGAACACAGGAATGTATAGGAATCAAGTCTTGTGATGCCCCGAAATTAATTAATTGCAAGTAAGGCATTAATTATGTTTATATGATGAATCATGTGTTAATGAATTTATATGTTGGGTACTAAGATATTAACATGATTTAATTGTGTTAATTATTAATTATGAGGAAGATGTGATTTTAGATGAAGTATAGAGCATTGTTGTAAAATGCTTTTAAAACATCAAGTAGAGTATTTTATACATCATGTTATGTTTGGGGTACATTTTTAAATTAAGTTAAAGACAACCCCTTTTAATCTTTTACCCACCACTTTAACCCCTCTATACCTTTCACTTTATTAAAAATCCCCAAAATCACTTCCCAACCCCAAACCCTCCCATTTTCGAGTTCCACCAAAAGAGGAGAAGAAAAGTTCCACAAAAACTTTGTTTGTGTGATCTTTGCTAGGATTTGGAGCCTACAAGAGGTATGGAACCATTCCTATAAGTTTTATGATGTTTGGTGTTGAAATGGGTTAAGTTTTTGATGTTTTATGTGGGTTTGTTTGGGTATGTGTTGTTTATGGTTGGGGTATGATTTTTGAAGTGTTTTTATGTTGGTTTTAGTGGGTTATGATGTTATTGAAGTTGTGAGGAAGTTTGGTTTTGGGTGGCATGAAGAGGAGCTTGAAAAATGAGCATTAATGGCGATTTTTCGGAGTACAGTGCTCGGCGATCGATCGCCCGTTCTTGGCGATCGATCGCGAGCCTCCAGTGTCCGCCAGTAGCATTTGGCGATCGATCGCCACCTTTGGGCGATCGATCGGCGAGGCTGACGATCGATCGCGCCAAAAGTGGCGATCGATCGCCAAGAAGAGAATTTTTGCCCCTCGTCCAGTGTGATCTCGCGATCGATCGCGCCTGGGCAGCGATCGATCGCGAGCTGTAAAAAGGTGGATTTTTGATATTTATGTGGGATTTTTGGATATTGGACTATGTTTAGCTTCTAATATCAATTTGTATGGTTATGTAGAACCATCCCAGGTGCCCACGACTTCAAGGAGATAAAGTCCCCCGACTTCTCCATTTTGGGAATTAAGGTACGTAAGAGACGTACGAGCATCGGACGGTAAACCATACCCTTACATATTATGATGATGTTTACGATGATGATGTTTATGATGATGCTTATGATGATGTTTATGATGAAGATGTTTATGATGATGTTTACGATGATGATGGTTATGATGATATTTATGATGATGTTACAATGATGATGTTTATGATGATGTTTATGATGACGTTATGATGAAGATGTTTATGATGATGGTTACGATGATGATGTTTATGATGATGTTATGATGATGATGTTTATGATGACGTTTATGATGATGAAGTTTATGATAAGGTCATACGACGTGTATGATTGGGTAAGACGCCCGCGTGGTAAGATGCCACCCAAAGTATATGATTGGGTAAGATGCCCCGTGGTAAGATGCCACGCAATGTTTATGATATGGTAAGACGCCATATGATTGGGTAAGATGCCCACGTGGTAAGATGCCACACGATGATTATGATATGGTAAGATGTCATACAATGGGGTAAGACGCCCTAATATATGAATAAGAGTCAGGGATAACAAAGGAAGTCGAAGGACGACCAATAACCTTTACTTAACTAGGACGTTATGCAGTATTGTATACTCTTGATATAATGTTAAGTAAATATGTATATGCTCACGATGTGTTATCCCTGTAGGTACACTTTTGGACCAAGGGCCTAGGGTCGGGTTGAGGAAGTGAGCTAAAGGAAGCAAGATGAATGTAGGATGCAGGATTTTGATAGTCTCTACTCTAGGAGTAGTGTAAACCTATAGCTTTAACATTCATTAATGGGAATGTAATTAAATAGCTTTTGGAAATTTTATTTGGCCTGTAATCTCCTTAGCTCAAGCTACAACCGGAACCCTTAAGAGGTTATAAATGCATGTTCTGTCCAATTTATGTGTACTAATTGATATTATGGTAGGAAGACCCTACATTAGTGGTATCAGAGAAGTGGTAAGATAACCCGGGAATGAGTGAAGGGTAGCCTTAGCAATAAGTTAGCTAGGTGCTTACTTTCGAACATGTTTTGTGCATAAGTTGCATATGAAGTATATGATGTTGTGCTAACATGTTTTGTTTATCTAACGAAGTATTATACGAACTGCTTTTGGATCTTGTTGTTAACCCTTGTGTTGCAGTATGGCAGCAAATGTGGTGGTAGGTGACGCAGTGAGCGTCAATGCAAGCGCGGGGCGTACGAATCCCCTACCCCCGCCAGCTTTTGATGATGAACCGGCCGAACAACAGTTGTTGCCAGGGGAGCTAAGCTTAACTCAGTTTCTTGCTTACCGACCCCCAACCTTTGAAGGAACCGAAACTGGGGAACGAGCTGAGGAATGGTTAGAAAGAATAGAGCAGATCTTTGTGGCAGCCCCATGTGCGAAGACAACATGGATACGGTTAGCAGAGTTCCAATTGGCCAAGAAGGCGCTAATGTGGTGGAAGACCACCGTGGTAGAGCAAGAGGCTCAAGGTCATGAAGTTAACTGGAAAATGTTTCGAACTCGCTTTCTGAACCGTTATTTCTCGGCTGCAGCACGACAGGCTAAGGAAGATGAATTCACTCACCTCAAGCAAGGTAATATGTCAGTGTCAGATTATGCTCTTCAGTTTTGCTCCTTGCTCAGATATGTGCCTCACATTGCCACGAGCACGCAAGCAAAGATGAGGAATTTCATGAAAGGTTTGAGGCCGGAGCTGTACGATAGGGTGATCACTTATGGCCCTACTTGTTTTGACGATGCACTCTCACGGGCCGAGCTGGCCGAACTAGGAGTGGGTGCATACCCTGATGTTGTACCACCGTCGGCACCCTCTCAGAAATCCACTCCGGATAATTTGAAGCCAAGGAGTGATCAGTTCAAGTCAAGGGGGAACTCATCGGCGTCAAGGTTCAGTGGTAAGAGGCCTGACAATAGATGGAAAGGGAACCGAAGGAGTGATGCCCCATCTGGAAGGGGGCAGTCTCAGGGAGACAGATCTGGGAAGATCCAATGCACTCTTTGTGGGCAACCACATCTGACGAAAGAATGTGTAGGGTGCTATGTTTGTGGCGACAAGGGCCACTTTGCTAGACAGTGTCCCAACAGGGGAAGTCAACAGGGTCCTGTGGGGAGGCCTGCGGATAGGACAGCACAGCACAGACCCCCATTTGTGCTGCGTCAGCATGGAGGTCAGCCCATGGGGCCACCTCACGGACAAGTCTATGCACTGACAAGGGAGCAGGCTTCAGCGGCTCCGGAGGAGGTTATAGCGGGTACGTGTCTTTTATTTACGCACCCTGCTTTTATATTGATCGACACAGGTGCATCACACTCTTTTGTGTCAACAAGTTTTGTGGAAAGACACCACATATGCACTTCTCCGTCGCCCACGCCTCTTATAGTCTCGACCCCCGCTGGAAGAAGTATGATTACTGATCGGATCGTCTACAATGGCCTCATTTATTTTGAGGATAAAGAACTAAGGTCAGATTTGATTGTTCTGGGAATGTCAGATTTTGACTGCATTCTGGGCATCGACGTTCTGAACAGGTATCAGGCAGTCGTGAACTGCAGGCAGAGGACAGTACGGTTCGAATCTGATATGGGAATTCCATGGACGTTCTATGGGGATGGTTCTCGCTCAAAGATTCCATTGATATCTGCTGTCAAGATGGCACATTTATTGGAACGAGGCCATACAGGATATCTCATATATGCCGTTGATGTTACGGGGAAGAAAGAAGAAGTAAAAGTTGAGGATGTGCCCGTAGTGGCGGAGTTTCCTGATGTCTTTCCGGAGGAGATTCTCGGATTCCCACCGACGAGAGAGGTTGAGTTTGGGATTGAACTATTACCGGGGACGTCTGCCATTTCTCGTGCCCCTTATAGGATGGCACCAGCGGAGCTAAGGGAATTAAAGATTCAGTTGCAAGAGCTCCTTGATAAGGGCTATATAAGCCCTAGCGTATCGCCCTGGGGAGCACCGGTTTTATTTGTGAAGAAGAAAGATGGTTCGATGCGTTTGTGCATCGATTACAGACAACTGAACAAAGCTACAGTGAAGAATAAGTACCCACTCCCGAGGATCGATGATTTGTTTGATCAGTTGCAGGGTACGAGGCTCTACAGTAAGATCGATCTGAGGTCGGGGTACCATCAGATTCGAGTATGAGAAGAGGATGTTCAGAAGACAGCCTTCAGGACGAGGTATGGGCACTATGAATTCCTAGTCATGCCTTTTGGGGTGACAAATGCCCCGGCTGTTTTCATGAGTTTGATGAACAAGGTGTTCCAGCCATTTTTGGATCAATTCGTCATAGTTTTCATTGACGATATACTCATCTACTCTCGGACCGAAGAAGATCATGTACGGCACTTGAAGACAGTACTTCAGATCCTTAGGGATCATCAGTTGTATGCAAAGCTTAGCAAGTGCGAGTTCTGGTTAGACAGCGTGGTATTCCTAGGCCATGTCATATCTAGCCGAGGGATATCTGTGGATCCCAGGAAGATTGAAGCTGTAATAGAGTGGGCAGCACCCACTTCTGTACCCGAGATACGGAGTTTCCTTGGCTTAGCAGGTTATTACCGACGTTTTGTCGAGGGATTTTCTAAGATCGCTAAGCCATTGACACAGCTGACTCAGAAAGGAGTCCCATTCTTTTGGTCCGAAGCTTGTGAGGAAAGCTTCCAAGAATTGAAGCGTCGTTTGACGACAGCGCCAGTATTGGTGATTCCGTCTGAGGATAAGAGGTTTGCCTTGTACACGGATGCATCATTGCAGGGTTTGGGCTGTGTATTGATGCAAGACAGACAAGTGGTAGCTTATGCTTCGAGACAGTTGAAGCCTCATGAGACCAGATACCCAGTCCATGATCTGGAACTGGCGGCTATCATTTTCGCCTTGAAGATTTGGCGTCATTATCTTTATGGTACTACGTTTACCATCTTTACGGACCATAAGAGCCTAAAGTTTCTATTCACTCAGGCTGAACTGAATATGCGTCAAAGAAGATGGATGGATTTGCTCAAGGATTATGACTGTGAAATCGAGTACAATCCTGGTAAAGCAAATTTGATAGCAGACGCCTTAAGTCGGAAGGTGAAGAGTACTGCTGAGGATGTTATGTGTTTATCAGCTTTGATGACTTCCTATTGCCATCTGGGCTATGACTTCGATGTAGACACGTCGCCGGTGCGAGTGTCGACCTTATTGGCCAAGCCAGACGTATTTGAGGCTATCAGGAAAGCCCAGAGGTCGGATGATGAAGTGCAGAGATGGTCATCGATAGCACTTCGAGGTCAGCCAACAAAGTTTAGAGTGGCTGAAGATGATTCATTAAGACTGGGCAACCGATGGGTAGTCCCAGATACACCAGAGTTACGTAAAGGAATTTTGGAACGGGCTCATAGTAGCCGATTCAGTATCCACCCCGGAGGAAGAAAGATGTATAAGGACCTGAGTGGTCAATTCTGGTGGAGACGCATGAAACATTATGTGATCAGTTATGTTAAGAGATGTTTAATCTGCCAACAAGTAAAGGCGGAAAGGCAGAGGCCTGGTGGCGAGCTGAAGAGCTTGGAGGTACCTAAGTGGAAGTGGGAGCATATATCTATGGACTTCGTGACCCACTTGCCAAGGTCGGCCTCTGGATTTGATGCGATCTGGGTGATCGTGGATAGGCTGACGAAGGTAGCTCATTTCATCCCTTACAGTATGACTTTTACGTATCTAAAGATGGCCCAATTATATGTACGGGATGTAGTGAGGTTGCATGGGATTCCAGTCTCGATCGTGTCTGACAGAGACCCAAGGTTTACTTCCCATTTCTGGGAAGGTCTCCAGACAGCTTTGGGCACCGAGGTGAGGTTGAGTACAGCTTATCACCCTCAGACAGATGGCCAAACGGAGCGTAATATACAGACGCTCGAAGATATGCTGAGGGCATGTATTTTGGAGTTTGATACTCCGTGGCAAGAGTCTATACCACTGGTAGAGTTCTCCTACAATAACAGCTATCAGGCGAGCATTCAAATGGCCCCTTTTGAAGCTCTATACGGACGATAGGTCACCGCTGTATTGGGAGGACTTGGCGAGTAAAGCGGTCGGAGGACCGGATATGATTAAGGGCATGGAGGAAAAGATTAAAATGATACGCTTGAAGATGAAAGCGGCCCAAGATAGGCAAGCAGCCTATGCAAATAAGCGGCGACGGCCGCTAGAATTTCAAGTAGGAGACAAGGTCTTCTTGAAAATCTCACCCTTCAGGGGTGTTGTTCGTTTTGGTATGCGGGGGAAGTTATCCCCGAGGTATGTTGGACTGTATGAGGTATTACAGCGTATCGGCACTTTGGCTTACCGATTAGCTCTACCGCCGTCTTTATCTGGGATTCATGATGTTTTCCATGTTTCTATGCTACGGAAGTATGAGCCAGACCCGTCTCATGTTTTACAGCCTACTGAAGTACAGTTAGACTCAGATGTATCCTACGTTGAACGACCAGTCAGAATTCTGGATCGTGAAGATCGCAAATTACGAAGTAAAGTTATACCGATGGTCAAAGTTCAGTGGGATCGTCGGGGTGTCGAGGAGGCTACGTGGGAGACGGAGCGGCATATGATGCAGCATTACCCGGAACTATTTTCTGGTATGATTTATGTTTAGTTTCTTTTGGGTAAGTGCATGCGATTTCGAGGACGAAATCTTGTAAGTAGGGGAGTAATGTGATGCCCCGAAATTAATTAATTGCAAGTAAGGCATTAATTATGTTTATATGATGAATCATGTGTTAATGAATTTATATGTTGGGTACTAAGATATTAACATGATTTAATTGTGTTAATTATTAATTATGAGGAAGATGTGATTTTAGATGAAGTACAGAGCATTGTTGTAAAATGCTTTTAAAACATCAAGTAGAGTATTTTATACATCATGTTAAGTTTGGGGTACATTTTTAAATTAAGTTAAAGACAACCCCTTTTAATCTTTTACCCACCACTTTAACCCCTCTATACCTTTCACTTTATTAAAAATCCCCAAAATCACTTCCCAACCCCAAACCCTCCCATTTTCGAGTTCCACCAAAAGAGGAGAAGAAAAGTTCCACAAAAACTTTGTTTGTGTGATCTTTGCTAGGATTTGGAGCCTACAAGAGGTATGGAACCATTCCTATAAGTTTTATGATGTTTGGTGTTGAAATGGGTTAAGTTTTTGATGTTTTATGTGGGTTTGTTTGGGTATGTGTTGTTTATGGTTGGGGTATGATTTTTGAAGTGTTTTATGTTGGTTTTAGTGGGTTATGATGTTATTGAAGTTGTGAGGAAGTTTGGTTTTGGGTGGCATGAAGAGGAGCTTGAAAAATGAGCATTAATGGCGATTTTTCGGAGTACAGTGCTCGGCGATCGATCGCCCGTTCTTGGCGATCGATCACGAGCCTCCAGTGTCCGCCAGTAGCATTTGGCGATCGATCGCCACCTTTGGGCGATCGATCGGCGAGGCTGGCGATCGATCGCGCCAAAAGTGGCGATCGATCGCCAAGAAGAGAATTTTTGCCCCTCGTCCAGTGTGATCTCGCGATCGATCGCGCCTGGGCAGCGATCGATCGCGAGCTGTAAAAAGGTGGATTTTTTATATTTATGTGGGATTTTTGGATATTGGACTATGTTTAACTTCTAATATCAATTTGTATGGTTATGTAGAACCATCCCAGGTGCCCACGACTTCAAGGAGATAAAGTCCCCCGACTTCTCCATTTTGGGAATTAAGGTACGTAAGAGACGTACGAGCATCGGACGGTAAACCATACCCTTACATATTATGATGATGTTTACGATGATGATGTTTATGATGATGCTTATGATGATGTTTATGATGAAGATGTTTATGATGATGTTTACGATGATGATGGTTATGATGATATTTATGATGATGTTACGATGATGATGTTTATGATGATGTTTATGATGACGTTATGATGAAGATGTTTATGATGATGGTTACGATGATGATGTTTATGATGATGTTATGATGATGATGTTTATGATGACGTTTATGATGATGAAGTTTATGATAAGGTCATACGACGTGTATGATTGGGTAAGACGCCCGCGTGGTAAGATGCCACCCAAAGTATATGATTGGGTAAGATGCCCCGTGGTAAGATGCCACGCAATGTTTATGATATGGTAAGACGCCATATGATTGGGTAAGATGCCCACGTGGTAAGATGCCACACGATGATTATGATATGGTAAGATGCCATACAATGGGGTAAGACGCCCTAATATATGAATAAGAGTCAGGGATAACAAAGGAAGTCGAAGGACGACCAATAACCTTTACTTAACTAGGACGTTATGCAGTATTGTATACTCTTGATATAATGTTAAGTAAATATGTATATGCTCACGATGTGTTATCCCTGTAGGTACACTTTTGGACCAAGGGCCTAGGGTCGGGTTGAGGAAGTGAGCTAAAGGAAGCAAGATGAATGTAGGATGCAGGATTTTGATAGTCTCTACTCTAGGAGTAGTGTAAACCTATAGCTTTAACATTCATTAATGGGAATGTAATTAAATAGCTTTTGGAAATTTGGCCTGTAATCTCCTTAGCTCAAGCTACAACCGGAACCCTTAAGAGGTTATAAATGCATGTTCTGTCCAATTTATGTGTACTAATTGATATTATGGTAGGAAGACCCTACAAGTCTCGAATTAGTATCTACTCTAGGAGTAGTATAAATCTAAACATGAACATTCTTTTGGAAGTGTAATGAATTTATTTTTGAAGTCCTTTATTTTGGCCTGTAATTCTGATAGCTCATGTAACAACCAGAACCTTAGAATGTTATTAATGCATGATTAGTCTTTCTTATATCTATTGATCACTGTTAAGGTGGGAAGACCCCACATTAGTGGTATCAGAGCAGTGGTTAGATAACTCGGGAATGAGTGAAGGGTAGCCTTAGCAATAAGTTGGCTAGGTGCTTACTTTTGAACATGTTTTATAGGTATGTTGCATATAAAGTTCCTATGTTATATTATGCTAACATGTTGAATTATCTAACGATTTGCTTTATGAACTGCTTTTGGTGTTGTTATTAACCCTTGTGTTGCAGCATGGCAGCAAATATAGAAGTGGGTGACGCCGTTAGTGTAAATGCAAGTGCTGGGCGTACGAATCCACTGCCACCACCAGCCTTGGGCGAAGAACCCTCTGAACAACAGTTGCTACCTGGGGAGTTGAGCTTGGCTCAATTTATGATGTACCGACCCCCGATGTTCGAAGGAACTGAAACAGGGGAAAAAGCTGAAGAGTGGTTGGAGAGGATTGAACAGATATTTGTGGCAGCGCCTTGTGCAAAGACGGCCTGGATCAGATTAGCAGAATTTCAGCTGGCCATGAAGGCACTGATGTGGTGGAAGACCACCGTGATTGAGCAAGAGGCTCTGGGGCAGGAAATAAATTGGAAGATGTTCCGAACGCGGTTTCTGACCCGCTGCAAGACAAGCCAAGGAGGATGAGTTTACCAGTTTAAGGCAAGGTACCATGCCTGTATCTGATTATGCTCTACATTACTGTTCCTTACTGCTTTACATGCCCCATATTGCTGCAAACCCTCAAGCGAAGATGATGAATTTCATGAAGGGCTTGAGGCCGGAACTATATGACAGGGTAATTACCTATGGCCCTGCCTATTTTGCCGATGCGCTTTCACGAGCTGAACTAGCCGAACTGGGAGTTGGCGCATATCCTGATGCAGTGCCACCTCCAGCACTCCCTCAGAAATCCACCTCTGACAATTTGAAGCCCAGGGGTGATCAGTTTAAGCCTAGGGGAACACTTCAGCGTCGAGATTCAGTGGCAAGAGGCCCGAGAATCGATGGAAAGGGAACCATAGGAATGATGCTCCACCAGGGAGAGGACAGCCTCAGGGAGACAGATCTGGAAGAGTTCAGTGTACTCTTTGTGGACAACCACATTTGGCAAAGGATTGCGTAGGATGCTATGTCTGTGGCGATAGAGGCCACTTTGCTTGACAGTGTCCCAACAGGGAAAGACAGCAGAACTCTACGGGGAGGCCTGCGGACAGAGCGGCACAGCACCGACCACCTTTCGCACCGAGGCAGTATGGAGGTCAGCCCACGGGGCCACCTCAGGGACAGGTGTATGCTTTGACGAGGGAGCAGGCTACAGCAGCTCCGAAGGAGGTTATAGCGGGTACGTGTCTTTTATTTACGCACCCTGCTCTGATATTGATAGACACAGGTGCGTCACACTCTTTTGTGTCGACGAGTTTTGTTGAAAGGCACCACATATGCACTTCTCCGTCGCCCATGCCTCTTATGGTCTCGACCCCCGCTGGAAGAAGTTTGACTACGGATCAGATTGTCTATGATGGCCTCATTTATTTTGAGGATAATGAGTTAAGATCAGATTTGATTGTGCTGGGAATGACAGACTTCGATTGCATGGCATCGATGTTCTGAACAAGTATCAGGCGGTGGTAGACTACAGGCAGAGGACTGTCCGTTTCAGGTCTGATATGGGAGTCTAGTGGACATTCTTTGGGGATGGTTCTCGCCCAAAGATTCCGTTGATATCTGCTGTCAAGATGGCACAGTTATTGGAACGAGGTCATACAGGATATCTTATCTATGCTGTTGATATGACGGAAAAGAGGAAAGAGCTAAAGGTTGAGGATGTGCCCGTAGTGGCGGAGTTTGCTGATGTCTTTCCGGAGGAAATTCCCGGATTCTCACCGACGAGAGAGGTCGAGTTTGGGATTGAGCTGCTACCAGGGACGTCTGCAATTTCTCGTGCCCCATATAGGATGGCACCAGCAGAGTTAAGGGAGTTAAAGATTCAGTTGCAAGAACTCCTTGACAAGGGCTACATACGCCCTAGCGTATCGCCCTGGGGTGCGCCTGTCTTATTTGTTAAGAAGAAAGATGGATCGATGCGTCTATGCATTGACTACAGACAACTAAATAAAGCTACAGTAAATAACAAGTATCCACTTCCGAGGATCGATGACTTGTTCGATCAGTTGCAGGGTAGAGGCTTTATAGTAAGATCGATCTGAGGTCGGGGTACCATCAGATTCGAGTAAGAGAAGACGATGTTCAGAAGACGGCATTCAGGACTAGATATGGGCACTATGAATTCCTGGTCATGCCTTTTGGGGTGACGAATGCCCCAGCTGTTTTCATGAGTTTGATGAACAGGGTGTTCCAGCCATATTTGGATCAGTTCGTCATAGTCTTCATTGACGACATACTTATTTACTCTCGGACTGAAGAAGAGCATGTAAGGCACTTGAGGGTAGTACTTCAGATCCTTAGGGATCATCAGCTATATGCAAAGCTTAGTAAGTGCGAGTTCTGGTTGGACAGCGTGGTATTCTTGGGCCATGTCATATCTAGCCATGGGATATCTGTAGATCCCAGGAAGATTGAAGCTGTGTTAGAGTGGGCTGCACCCACTTCTGTACCGGAGATACGGAGTTTCCTCGGTTTGGCAGGTTATTACCTACGTTTCGTCGAAGGTTTCTCGAAGATTGCCAAACCCCTGACACAGCTGACTCAGAAAGGAGTCCCCTTCTTTTGGTCGGAGGCTTGTGAGGAAAGTTTTCAAGAACTGAAGCGTCGCTTGACTACAGCGCCTGTATTGGTAATTCCGTCTGAGAATAAGAGGTTTGCCTTGTATACGGATGCGTCACTGCAGGGTTTGGGCTGTGTGTTGATGCAAGATAAGCACGTGGTGGCTTATGCATCGAGGCAGCTGAAGCCACACGAAGCTAGGTACCAAGTGCATGATTTGGAACTTGCGGCCATCATATTTGCCTTGAAGATCTGGAGGCATTACTTGTATGGCACGTCTTTCACTATATATACGGACCATAAGAGCCTGAAGTTCTTATTCACTCAGGCAGAGTTGAATATGAGGCAAAGAAGGTGGATGGATTTACTCAAAGACTATGATTGTGAAATTGAGTACCATCCAGGTAAAGCAAACTTGATAGCAGACGCCTTAAGTCGGAAGGTGAAGAGTACTGCAGAGGATGTTATATGTTTGTCGGCCTTGATGACTTCTTATTGCCATCTGGGCTACGATTTTGATGTAGACACGTCGCCCGTGCGAGTGTCGACCTTATTGGCGGAGCCAGATATATTTGAGGCGATCAGGAAGGCCCAGAAGTCGGATAGTGAGGTTCAGAGATGGGCATCATTGGTACTTCAGGGTCAGCCATCCAAGTTCAGAGTGGCTGAGGATGATTCTTTGAGACTGGGCAACCGATGGGTAGTCCCAGATGCACAAGGACTGCGTAGAGGAATATTGGAGCGGGCTCACAGTAGTCGTTTCAGTATCCACCCAGGGGGAAAGAAGATGTACAAAGATCTATGCGATCAATTCTGGTGGAGACGCATGAAGCGTGAGGTGATCACGTTTGTGAAAAGATGTTTGATCTGCCAACAAGTAAAGGCAGAGAGGCAGAGGCCTGGTGGTGAGCTGAAGAGCTTAGAGGTGCCTGAATGGAAGTGGGAGCATATATCTATGGACTTCGTGACCCACTTGCCAAGGACGGCCTCAGGATTTGACGCGATCTGGGTGATCGTAGATAGGCTGACGAAGACGGCTCATTTCATCCCTTATAGTATGTCTTATACCTATTTGAAGATGGCCCAGATGTATATACGGGATGTGGTGAGATTGCATGGTATTCCAGTCTCGATAGTGTCTGACAGAGACCCGAGGTTCACTTCACATTTCTGGGAGGGTCTCCAGACAGCTTTGGGCACAGAGGTGAGACTGAGTATGGTCTATCACCCTCAGACAGACGGCCAGACGGAGCGTACCATTCAGACGCTCGAGGACATGTTGAGGGCATGTATTTTGGAGTTTGATACTCCGTGGCAGGACTCAGTGCCGCTAGTGGAGTTCTCCTATAATAACAGATATCAGGCGAGCATTCAAATGGCTCCTTTTGAAGCTCTGTATGGACGACGATGTGGATCACCGCTGTATTGGGAGGACTTGACTAGCAAAGCGGTCGGAGGACCGGATATGATCAAGGATATGGAAGGTAAGATAAAGTTGATACGCAAGAAGATGAAAGCGGCCCAGGATAGGCAGGCAGCCTATGCAAATAAGCGGTGACGACTGCTGGAATTCCAGTTAGGAGACAGGGTCTTCTTAAAGATCTCGCCCTTCAGGGGTGTAGTTCGTTTTGGGATGCGGGGAAAGTTATCTCCGAGGTATGTTGGGCCATATGAAGTTTTACAGCGTATCGGTACTTTGGCATATCGTTTGGCTCTACCGCCATCCTTGTCTGGCATACATGATGTTTTCCATGTCTCTATGTTACGGAAGTATGAGCCAGACCCGTCTCATGTCTTACAGCCTACAGAAGTTCAGTTGGACTCAGATGTGTCCTACGTAGAACGACCAATCAGAATTCTGGATCGAGAGGATCGCAGACTACGAAGCAAAGTTATACCGATGGTCAAAGTTCAGTGGGATCGTCAGGGTGTCGAGGAGGCTACATGGGAGACGGAACGGCATATGGTGCAGCACTATCCGGAACTATTCTCTGGTATGTTTTTAATGTTTAGTTCCATTATGATGATGCATGTGGATTTCGAGGACGAAATCTTATAAGTAGGGGAGTAATGTAATACCCCCGAAATGTTATATGATTATGTGCTATGATGATGATTTATGTTAAGTTTAAGGGTTGTGGTGTAATTAATTTGGGGGAATATAATTACGATATGATGATATGATTTAGGGGGCATGATAGGTGTTTTAAAGGATGTATTAATTTAAATGAAGTTATAAAATATCGAGTGAGGATATTTTAATACATCGTACTATATACCAGGACACAATTAAACACCACATGACCACCCAACCCACACCACCCACCCCTGCCACTCGGCCACCCCCCCCCCCCCCCCCAGTTGGCAGCCCATACCCCATCACATCCCTCACCCATGCTTCACTCATTTGCTGGCAAGACACTTCTTCCTCTCCCTTCCTCTCCCCAAAATCGTCCAGGAAGAGCTGCAGTAAGGTGGAGATTTGGCTGGTGGATTGTGTTGAGAAATCCTTGTAATCCATGACCCTGTTTTCTGGGAGCTTGGTTAAGATAGGGTTTGGTTGTGTGGTTTTCAGCATGCTAGTGTAAGGGTTGGTCGAAACCTTGGTTTGGGTGCTTACATGTTAGTGTTATGTAACTACTAGCATGTTAGATCGAACACTTTATACGTTTTATATGGTAGATTGCTGGCCTTGAAACTAGGTGTTCGAAAATCTGGGTAATGTCATAATGCCCTGTTTTCTGTAAGTTTGGTTGAGCTCTAAGTTTATGAGGATGTTATGATGCATGCTAGCTTAGGTTTTATGAAACCTTGAATTTACATGCTTACATAGAAGTTTTATGAAGCCCCTAGCATATATGTTGGAACATGTTGCATGGTTTATATGTGAGAATCATTGCTATGAAAAGTAGTGCTCGAAAATCTGGGTAGAAGTTGTGATGCCCTGTTTTTACGAAAATGTGGATGAGCACTGATAAAGATGAATTATTTTAATGCATGTCGGTTTAAGTTATGTGTGAACCTTTAATTTTAATACATGCATGGAAGTATGATGAAGCTATTGGTATGCTTGTTTAGGCATTATATGTATGTTATGAAGTAGTTTGAAGGGTATGATTTGAGGTGTTCGAGATTTCTGGAAAATCTCGCATGAATGGGAACGACCGATCGATCGGTGATGAACACCGATCGATCGGCAAATGCCGTAGCTAAAAAGAGAAAATGATGAACAGTTAGCGATCGATCGGTAAGAGAGACCGATCGATCGGTAGTTACTGTTCATATGTTGTAAAATTTTATGTTCTTTTTCTTTGAATTTTGATTTCGATTCTCGTATCGGTGCCTAATATTATATTATGTGGTTGTGTAGAGCCATCCCAGGTACCAGCACAATCAAGGAGATAAGTCTGTTGACTCCTCCTCCTTTTGAAAAGGTACGTAAGAGACTTACGGGCATCGGACGGTAAAACACATCTTTACACTATGACTATGCTTTTATTGCATGAGTATACATGATGAGATGATGATGTTTATAAGATGTTTACGGTGTTTATAAGATGTCTATGATGTTATATGTGGTAAGATGCCACGGGGTAAGATGCCCCACATGGTAAGAGGCCATGCGATGTTATTTGTGGTAAGATGCCACGGGGTAAGATGCCCCACATGGTAAGAGGCCATGCGATACTATTTGTGGTAAGATGCCACGGGGTAAGATGCCCCACATGGTAAGAGGCCATGCGATACTATTTGTGGTAAGATGCCACGGGGTAAGATGCCCCACATGGTAAGAGGCCATGCGATGTTTATAATGTGGTAAGATGCCACGGGGTAAGATGCCCATATGCATGATTATGAATCAGGGACAACGATAAGAAGTTAATGAATAACCAGCATATTTACTTAACCAATGTTTCATGCATTTACTATGATGTTTTATGATGTTGAATGAGATTGTATATGCTTATGATGTGTTGTCCCTGTAGGTACGCTTTTGGACTAAAGGACTAAGGGGTCGGGTTGAGCAGTGAGCTACGAGGAACACAGGAATGTATAGGAATCAAGTCTCGAATTAGTATCTACTCTAGGAGTAGTATAAATCTAAACATGAACATTCTTTTGGAAGTGTAATGAATTTATTTTTGAAGTCCTTTATTTTGGCCTGTAATTCTGATAGCTCATGTAACAACCAGAACCTTAGAATGTTATTAATGCATGATTAGTCCTTCTTATATCTATTGATCACTGTTAAGGTGGGAAGACCCCACACATTTCACTTTTCCCCTCTCTCTCCACGCCTTCCTCTCTCTCTCCCCCTTTTCCCCCATCTTTTCCCTCTTTTTCTCTTGGAAGAGAAAATTGTTGGAGGCCCGCTTTCGAAGCGAGATTTCTCGAAGACAACTGGGTAAGATTCTTCCCCTCGCTTTCATCTTCGTTTGATTGTGGTTTTGTGGTGTTTGGTTTGGTGTAATGGTTTTGGGGTTTGGGGATTTTTTGGTAAAAATCTTAAAGTAATGTTTATGGTGTTTTTATTGTGTATAAATGGAGTATTGAGGTTGTGAAGGTGTTGGGGTGTTGGTTTTGAGTTTGGGTGTGAAAAACACCATGGATGCAAAATAATTTTTCGGAAAATCACAGGTCGCGATCGATCGCGGCTTGGCGCCGATCGATCGTGAAATTACACTGATTTTTTGAGGCGATGTACAGTACCCGCGATCGATCACGAGAATCTAAAGATCGATCACGGCGAGGCAGGCGATGTTGGCGATCGACCGGCGTTAAGAGACGTCGATCGCGGAGGTGGAATTTTTGGGCAGTAAGATCTCGCAATCGATCGCGGGAAATGGCGATCGATCGCGGCCCCTGTTCCTTTGTTTTTAATGAATTTTGGTAAATGCCGGGATTTCGGAATTGAGGTTTGTTTGGTAGATTTTCGGGACGATGTCTACATTCCAATGGGAATACTACGCTTTAAAATGAAATGGTTTGGGTTGGAGTTTAATAAGACGTACTACTCGTTCGAGTTAATTGGTAACTCATTAGACATTAAGTAGGGATGCCTTGAGTAGTACGCATAGTTCAATAATGGTGATTAATCATCGTGGTAGGATGATGTATTTGGGGGTTTTGTACATGTTATGCATGTGGTTGTGAGTTTATTATTATTTGTGAGTTATTATTTGTAAATAGCAATTAATTCACCAAATCTCGGGGCAAAAGCAAGGATTGGTTCTGGCTATTGGACTATAAGTATGACGTACGAGCATAGCTAGATATATTATTGTCATGTGCATGAATAATATATGGTTGTTGCAATAATTTTGATATGCATTGGGAATTATGTGGTCCCACTATTTAGCGAGCAATGGTTATGATGTTGTCGCTGGTGAGCGAACATCTGTTATGATGTCTCCGCTGTTGAGCGTGCGAGAGGATGGAATGCCGCCGCTATTGAGCGAGCGATGTGATATGATCTGATAGAACTGTGGAATCATTGTTAAGATATGTGTGATATCTGTAAAATAATGAGTGTAATGATTTAACTGTAATTGATTATGGAATTAATGGTTTGAGCATGTGCATAGTTAATCAAAGTAATGATTAACTGATTTTGGGGATTTGATGGTTTGGCTATTGTGAGAACAGGAACAGCACGGGGGATCCCATATGATAACGGTACTATACAGGGAGTATCTTTTACATTTACAGTTTTATATTTTGTAAATTATGATTGTGATATTGTTGTTATTGAGACAGTGGATTAGTATCTTCACCCCCGTGTGGGGGCTGTTCTGTTGGGACAGGTGAACAAGTACAACATTGGCTCTGGAGTTGTTCGGGCTGTAGATTGGGAATACTCCCAGGGCTGAGGTACCAATGCTGGTATTGAGCAGTATGCTTTATACATTAGATACACATTCTTTTATTCAATGCCCGCCTGTGAGCATTTGATGTGTATATGGAGGTTGTTAGAGTTCTCTTTTCATTTATGGTTGCATGGAATTAATTATGGAGTATTGCATGATGAATTGAGAACATTTTAGTGTATTATGAGGTGTATGTTCATGCTAGTGGAATGGTATTTGTGAATTGAACATTAAGTGGATTAACGTCAAAATTTTATAGATGGTATATATACGGGATTTCCTTAATGTTATAAAAGCATGCACCATTATTTGTGATAATACACTATTAGCGGGTTAAGGGCGCGGGTCCTTACAAATCGTAAACTCCTAATGTATCGTCTTCCATAACAAAGAATCACAAAATTGTTTACCCACTCATGACTAAATTAAAAACAAGCAAATTTAATATAAAAAGCTTAAACAAAAGCTAAAGAAAGAGTTACTAGAAGATAGCACGATTATGGCTCGTCAATTCTGTCTTCGCGCTTGAATCCTCCAAGTTCTTCTTCAAAAGTTGAGAGAAATAAATGTATTCTAAGTCTAAAAGTCCGAAATATTCTCTTGGTAGGCTGCATTTTCGAGATATAAGGTAGGGGAAGTAATATGAAGCAAGATTCTCCAAAAGATGGTATAGAAACCAAGTTTCCATATTTTCTCGGACTCTACTGGCGATCGATCGTGGATGGCTGGAGATCGATTGACAACCTTTATTTTTCAAACAGTGTGTCTTGGCAATCGATCGTGGAAATTTGCCGATTCAATCACCGAGCCTTCAATTTTGTTGTTTCCTCCACGCTCATCGACGATTGATCGGCGTTTGTTTGGCGATCAATCGCTGTCCTTTTTCCACTTTTATGCATTTTTCTTGGTCTACTTTGATCCCTTGTCAATTACATGTTCCTTATTTGCCATTGTTAGCTCGATTTCTTCGATTCCACCTACATTTACATAAATATATGATTAGGTAGCCTATGTATCAAATTAACTATCAAAACATACCAAATTGTAGGCAATTAAACGCAATAGATGTGTCTATTTCTAGTCACATCAATTGTTAGACTTGTACATGAATATCCTTCGTTGAGTTAACAAGTCAAGAATGAGGAATAATTTGAGTACATTGAGTCATGATCTTTGTGGATTGCATGTTGAATAGTGATAATTGTTGTGAACTCGATAATTTGTCTTGAGTATCTTAGAGTTATCCAAGAACCTATTTGAGGGCGCATTGAGGCGAAATTTTATAGTTGCAAACTTGACTTGGAAATTATATGATCTTTGACACGTTTGAGCCTTCAAGCCTACTATGACATATATTATTCCTTGAGCCTTATTGAAAAAGAATGGTGTATGCATTTCATACAATTAGACCACATTCAAATTTTGTTGTTTAACTCATTACATTTACCCTAATATGAGCCTAAATTGAAATTTTATCCTCACCCTAAAGGAGTATAATGAATCTCATTCGATGAACGTGATTGTTTTATCTTGATTAGCTTATTGTGAAAAATATTGATGAATGAGAAAAGGAAAAGAAAATGAAGTGCCTTATGAGTTAAAAGAAATAAGGCCCAAAGTGACCAAGTCTATAAAAGAAAAAGGAGAGAAGCTCGAGTTGTGCACAAATATGAACTTTATATGTTATACAATCTTCTTTGTGCTTATCCAACATTTTCTTTGAAACCGACACCAAAAGCCTAACATTACAAGCTTAAAACACCTATTGATCCAAGTCTAGGGAGCAACTACATTAGTGGAGAAGTTGTTTGAAAATATGCCTATGGGGTGCTTGACAAAAATTTTGACTTTGATTTGATTAGCGCGATTTGATCCAGGAGATGTGTATGAGACCTGAGATTGACAATAACACACACCCACGTTCTGATTTCGCGATGTGTTGCTTGGCTTAGAAGAAACACGTCTTGTTTGATTCTCGAATGGACTCTTGTTTGTGTGTAAGTGAGGTTTCTAAGCTATACATTTATGTTGTGAATTAATTCTTTGGAAGTATCAAGAATGTACTCTACCTTTTGATTTTAATGCTTGCTTGAGGATGATCAAGTTTAAGTGTGAGGGAGTTGATAAGTGTCATTTTTACAATTATCTTGCTATGTTTTCTTGTTATTTTTTATAATGATTCTTGAACAATATTACTCTTTTTGGTATGATTTTGCATGTTTCAGGAATCTTAGCAAAAATGAGAGAAAATGTAGAAAATGAGCTAAATAATAATTAAAAAGACCCAACCGAGCCAACACGTCAAAGGAAATAGGCGCAGAGAAATTTGAAGAAACAATTACCATAGCGCGATCAACCAGTTCATGATGCGCGGTCGATCGTGTCTGCCAGGATTTTGATAAATAAAAATAAACGAGGCGCGATCGATCGGGAGTTGGAGCGTGATCAATCGCGAGGCAGCAATCTGCACACATTCTTGCCTTTTAGTGTTTGAATCCTACAAGAAACATAATCCCTTTCGCCTCAACTATAAAAAGGGTGCATGTTGTCGACCCATAGAGATATTCAACCATATTTTCACCCTAGAAACAACCTACATCCATCATCCATCACCAACCTTCATCCATAATTCATCCTAGGAAGAAACAACCCAACAAGGGGATTGAAGAGACGATCAAGAAGGAAGCGAGAGAGGAAGCTAGGATCTACAAACAGAGTCGACCCCGGGAGTTTATTATTGTCTTTAAAAATTTGTTTTGCATTGTTTTACTTTATTATGATGAACTAAATTTATTTATCAAGATTAGTGGATCAATTGTTTTGAACCTATGATTTAATTATTCTTATCTTGATTGAATTCCTATATCTAATGTGCATTATTTATGTTCTTACTGCTTTCAAGGGAATATGTACCTTTGAATTGATATTAGTTATCGTAATTGAGATCGAGAGATGATGTTATGATACGACATAGTAAATTAGGTCGTGGACTTGAGATTGAGATCGAGAAATGAGATCAAATACATGTGTGATAGCCATAGATTACCCACTCGAAAGCTAAAAGTTTTCACAGTATTTCATATAACATTAGTCTATTAAATAATAAATAAGTATACGATAGTGACTTACTGCAAATTGATGTTAGATTTAATATAGCTGGAGAGAGTATATTAGATAAATTCAAAAATACTCGTCACCTTAGAGCTATTTGGATATTCAATCGAGGGTCATTGGGGATACATTGGTGAACCGACGTCTTGATAATCTTCTCAAATGAATTTTTCGCGTTAACTTTGGTTTGCTTGGTTGGATTAGTAGTTAGTAATATTGTATTCAATTAATTATTAGTAGGTTAAATATAGTTAAAAACGTCAACTAATCCCGATAACTTCTCTTTATATCAAAGAGGAAACCAATTTTTGCATTCAACTCTCACAACATATTTTGCAAGAAAATTAAGCAATTTCGTGCAAAAATAGACAAAAAATTGGAAAAATAAATGTAAGGCCTCACTACCTTAATCACTCGTTCAGGCAAATAGAGTTCAATTTCATTATCAGACTAATAGAGTCTAATTGGATTCCATTAAGCATTAGAGGAGCTATAAAAAGTTCATACACAAAATCATTAAATTCCCAACAAAATGAATGTATCACTAACATTTACATACTACTTGTTCGTAGTCTATTATTCAAAATCTCCTAATGTTCTTCTACGTTGATAGCTCTATTCTTCACTTAGCTTACAACATGAACTATTGCCTTAAGCTCTCCTAGCCAAAAGCCCTGACAGTAACAACCCTACGACACATGAGCATAAATACAAGATTCATAATCAATAATGAAGACCTAACAAAATGCATTATATGATAGTACGAAATTACTCCATATATTTAATGTATTTAATATATTCTATTTGATTGTTCCTGTTTCACAACTCATATTCATTAGAATATAGGGCAGTTCCTCAATTCCTCAATGATTTCAAATGTCAGGACATTAATCAACGAAACCATAGCGAATACACATTCTCCGCAGTATTATAACAGCTGCATTTACAAAGCCCCTCGCTTCGTGTAAGGACCCCCGTGCCCTTAACCCGTTATTAGTGTATTAATCCATGCCATTAAGTGCATACAATCATATTATCATGGGAAGAAACCATATACAAGAATAACATCATTTACCATCTATAAAATTTCTTGTATTAGAACCTCATAATATTCAACTTCCCCAACTAAAGCCACTTTCATAGTATGCACCCTAATAATACACTAACAAACTCTCAGTTCATTTAGCAATTCCGTATTTAATTGCATGCAAACCATAAATGAAGAGAGAAAACCATGCCCATTTATACATCCCATATACACGTAAAACGTACTCACATGAGAGCACCCAATGAATAAGCGTGTATCTAATGTATAAGACACTCTACCAGATACATTACTGGTACTTCAATCCTGGAAGCACCTCCCAAGCACAACTCAATCTCAACTCTGGATCTGTGTACTTATTCAACCAGCTATGGTACCTCGATCTTGGAAGTACCTTCAATCAACAGCCCGAGTTCAACTCCAAAGCTGCTGCTACACCTGTATCACCTGCCCCAACAGAGACAGCCCCCACGCGGGGTGAGCATACCAATACCACAAATCCAATAACCCGTAATATTGCAGTTCATAATTTACAGAATGTAAATGCCATGAATTTAAATGATACTCCCTGAATGATATCATCATCATCCATGATCCCCTGTGTTGTCCCTGTTCTCAAAATAACAAAACTCATCAAATTCCCAAAGCCAGTTAATCGTCACATAGATTAACTAATACTATTTCTATTGTGTCAGTTCCATAATCAATATGGTAAAATCATTATATAAAAGACCGTAGATATCACATATATCTAACCAATGATTCCATGTTCCTATTTCATTGCTCGCTCTTCGATAGCGGCATTTCAAACCCCACGCACGCTCAACAATAGCGGCGGCATAACCGATGGCCGCTCAACGGTGACAAAATCTCAATCACTGCTCGCTCAAGGCGTCACCATAAAATTCCCAATGTATTTCCATTTATCGCAATTACCATATACTATACATTTCGCAATCCATTTATCACTAGTACTACAAACCATGTATTTCAACATCCACTTATTGCAATTATCACGTACCATGCATTTCACAGTTGCAATAATGTAACAGGCTATGCTCGTACGTTATACGTACCTTATAATCCCGTAGTTCGAGTCCAACCTTGCCTGAGTCCCACGACCCGATGAGTTAAGTGCTAACACATAAATAACTCACAATCAAACACAAGCATGCAACCACGTGCCCAAGCACGTTCAAAACTCCCAAACATATCGTCAATCCATGACGATTACCAAAATAAAAACCCCCGGCTAAGCATGCATAATACCCAAAATATACCGAATTATAAGTTTAATAGATATCCAAAGACTCAACCGAGAATCCCATTTTATTAAACTTTGGCTCCAACCAATCCATTTTAAAAGTATAGCATTCCCATTGGAATGTAAACATTGCCCCGAAAATCGGCTAATTAAACCCCGTTACCAAAATTCCAAGTTTTAAAAAAATAGTGAAAAATCACTATTCAGCAAGCCGCGATCGATCGTCATTTACGCGCGATCGATCGCCGCTCCCTACTGCCCGGCAGAAATGGCTCGCGATCGATCGCCATGTGTCATGCCTCGATATGACGTATACATGTGTGATATGATTATGGGGTAATTATGATTAATTACAGTACGAGGTAGACTCGGGTTCAGATTGAACTGAGTAATGATCGATGTAATAAAAGAATGAATTACTATGAGGAAACATAAAATAAGAAACATAGGAGATATGTGAGTTGTGAACAAATATATCCATGTTCTTGAAATATTGATGCATGTCTTATTTTATATGCAAGAGAAGGAAGAGACATGAAAGTGGAGGCAGTGATGGATTGGTCTGCGCCTACATCTGTGCCCGAGATCCGTAGCTTTCTCGGTTTAGCGGGTTACTACCGACGTTTCGTCAAGGGATTCTCTAAGATCGCTAAGCCGTTGATGCAGTTGACTCAGAAGGGTGTTCCGTTTTCATGGTCTGAGGCATGTGAGCAGAGCTTCCAAGAGTTGAAGCACCGGTTGACTACAGCACCTATTCTGGTGATCCCTTCGGAGAACGAGAGGTTTGCTTTGTACACAGATGCATCACTGCAGGGATTGGGCTGTGTAATGATGCAGGATAAGCATGTGGTGGCTTATGCATCGAGGCAGTTGAAGCCTCATGAGACCAGGTACCCGGTTCATGATTTGGAACTGGCGGCCATTATTTTCGCTTTGAAAATTTGGCGGCATTATCTTTATGGTACTTCTTTTACCATTTACACGGACCATAAGAGCTTGAAGTTCCTATTTACCCAAGCGGAACTGAATATGAGGCAAAGGAGGTGGATGGACTTGCTCAAGGACTATGATTGCGAGATAGAGTACCATCCAGGGAAGGCGAACCTGACAGCTGACGCCTTAAGTAGGAAGGTGAAGTATACGGCAGAGGATGTTATTCAGTTATCGGCCTTGATGACCTCTTGTTGTCATCTGGGATATGACTTTGATTTAGATGCATCGCCGGTGCTCGTATCGACCCTATTGGCAGAACCGGACATCTTTGAACTTATCAGGAAAGCTCAGGTGACAGACGTTGAGGTGCAGAGATGGTTATCATATTTGCGACTGGGTCAGTCATCAAAGTTCAGAGTGGCGGAAGATGGTTCATTGAGGCTTGGTAACCGTTGGGTAGTGCCGAGGGCACCAGAGTTGCGTCAAGGAATCTTGCATCGTGCTCATAGTAGCAGATTTAGCATCCATCCAGGTGGGAGAAAGATGTACAAGGACTTGTGTGATCAATTTTGGTGGCGACGGATGAAACGAGACGTTATATCATTCGTTAAGAAGTGCCTGATTTGCCAACAAGTGAAAGCAGAAAGGCAGAGGCCTAGAGGCGAGTTGAAGAGTTTAGAGATACCAGAGTGGAAGTGGGAGCACATCTCTATGGATTTCGTGACCCACTTGCCAAGGACTGCCTCGGGATTCGATGCGATCTGGGTGATTGTGGATCGACTGACGAAGGTGGCTCACTTCATCCCATATTGTATGTCTTACACATACTTAAAGATGGCCCAGTTGTATGTACGGGACGTGGTGAGATTGCATGGCATCCCAGTCTCGATTGTGTCTGATAGAGACCCGCGGTTCACATCGCACTTTTGGGAGGGTCTTCAATCGGCTTTGGGTACGGAAGTGAGGCTGAGTACGGCTTATCACCCTCAGACAGATGGTCAGACAGAGCGTACCATACAGACGCTTGAGGACATATTGAGGGCATGTGTTGTTGAGTTCGATACTCCGTGGCAAGATTCAGTGCCACTTGTAGAGTTCTCTTACAACAACAGTTATCAGGCGAGCATTCAGATGGCTCCATTCGAGGCCCTTTATGGTCGACGCTGTAGGTCACCATTGTACTGGGAAGATTTGACTAGTAAGACGGTCGGAGGACCGGAATTGATTCGAGAAATGGCAGAGAAAATCAAAGTGATCCGTCAAAAAATGAAAGCGGCTCAAGATAGGCAAGCGGCCTATGCTAATAAACGACGGCGACCATTGGAATTCCAAGTGGGAGACAGAGTCTTTCTGAAAATCTCACCTTTCAGAGGTGTAGTTCGTTTCGGTATGCGCGGGAAGTTGTCTCCGAGATATGTTGGGCCGTACGAGGTATTGCAGCGCATCGGCACTTTGGCTTATCGTTTGGCCCTACCTCCGTCCTTGTCTGGTATACATGATGTCTTCCATATATCTATGTTGAGGAAGTATGAGCCAGACCCGTCTCATGTGTTGCAGCCTTCAGAGGTTCAGTTGAGTTCAGATGTATCCTATGTTGAACGGCCAGTCAGAATTCTGGATCGAGAGGATCGCAGACTTCGAAGCAAGGTTATACCGATGGTCAAGGTTCAGTGGGATCGTCGGGGTGTCGAAGAGGCCACGTGGGAGACGGAACGGCATATGGTGCAGCACTACCCGGAACTATTCTCTGGTATGTGTTTATGTTTAGTTTCTTTTGGCGTAAGTGCATGCGATTTCAAGGACGAAATCTTCTAAGTAGGGGAGTATTGTGATGTCCCCGAAATGATTAATTGTGTTTAAGGCATTAATTGTGTTCATATGATTAAATATGATTAATTATGGTGGTAATTGCCTTATGTGTTAGAATTAATTGTCATGTGGAAATGCTTGGTCATGTGGGCTGGTAGAGCATTTCAGGGTGCATGTTATGCATGTTGGGTAATTGGGTGTTTTAATGGCTTACATGTGTTGGTAGTCATTTATTTTGTGAAACATACATTTAATTGGTATTTGGCGCATTGTGGTGAAATGTGTTTAAAATACCATGTTGGGGCATAATTTACATCATGTTAATTGTTGGGGTACAAATTTAAACAAAGGATTTAACCCTTTACCCCACCACCTCATTTCACTTTACTCCTTACACCCCCTTACACTCTAAATCCCCAATTCATTACCCAAACCCTCATTTTTTTCCCCAACTCGTTTTTGGCTCCAAGGAAGGAGAGGAATCCTTGCAAAAGCTTCACCCTTGTGATTCTTGGTAAGATTTGAGACCTAGGAAGAGTATATATACCATCCTTTATTGTTTTGAAGTGTTTGTGTTGAGTTTGGAATGATTTTAAAGGATTTTGAAATGGGTTTGTTTGGGTTAGTGTGATTTTTGGTGGGATGTTAGATTGTTGGTGTTTTAGTGATGTTTGATGAAGGTTTTTAGTGTTTTTGTGTTTTGAGTTTGTTGGTATAAGTGTTGTGGAAGTTGGGAAGAAATTTTGGTACAAAAATGGTGAAAATCGCGACTTCTGGTTGTGGCGATCGATCGCTACAAATGCTGTAAGGACCCCAAGCCCTTAAACCTTAATTAGTGTATTAACCACTATGTGTGGCACATGCTTTCAATAAAAAGCCAATCGGGAAGCTCAGATGATACTTTATCATTGCATGGCAATTACAAAAAAATTCCTTTAACACTCAATGTTAAGGTCATCAGCCTAACAACGAAGTTCGCCCAATATCATCCCTTTTTGCCACTTTTCACATTGTGGACTTTTATAAAATTTGGGCAGAGTCTCCCCATAAATAGAGCTATCCCGAAATAAAGCACAACACACAAATATAATTCCCGGCCAGGGAAAACATAATACTCATCAGAAAGCAGTAATACCAAGTAAATTCCCAGCCAGGGAAGACACCACACATATGACGACATAAATGGGTCTCAACACCCACATAATACACTAACGACTCTCATATCATTAGCAATTCTACCACAATTGCATGCAACATGTAATGAAAGAGAGGAAAGCTCATGCCTTTATATACAACCCATATACAAGAATGTCCGTGCTCACATGCGAGCATCATAAATGTGTATATAAACCTCGGGTGTATATAAGTACTCTATACGATACCGTGCTCCATCAAGCCCTGGTACCACGATCCTGTGAGTACATCCAATCAACAGCTCGAGCTTAGCTCCACAGCCATCGATGCACCTGTTCACCTGCCCCAACAGAGACAGCCCCCAACGGGGTGAGCATACCAATACACAAAATCTCATAATCACAATAATGAAATTCATAATTTACAACACAAGTAAATATTAATGAATTTTAAATGATACTCCCTGGATGGCAACATCCTCATCCGGGATTCCGTGTACTGTCCCTGTTCTCACAATCATCAAACTCATCAAATCTCATAAATCAGTAAATCAACACATTGATTTAACCCATTGCATGCCTAGTTCTCGAATATCAATAATTATGATTCCAAGTTCATCATTCATGCAAAAGTAGATATCTCAATATCTAACACTGATTTCATAGCCTCGCTATTAATCATAAATAAATTAAATGCCTAGCATTTATTTTACCAATTTTCCATTATACCTAGACATCTCAAATGTCTTATAATGAAAACATGATCCCACGATCATTCTCAGGCATCTCAAATGCCCAGGCATCTCAAATGCCCTACAATAGTCATATACATCAGGTACCCCATATAACTTATGAGAGTTACACTACTCTAGTGTCGTGTGCGCCCCTGACGGCGATATCAAGATTAGGTCGCTTCATAGCTTCTCAACACATATAAATAATCCTCATGCAACACATATAAATAATCCTCGTGCACGATTATTCAATAAAATCAAAATACATTATGCATTCACAAATGCTCTAATATGTAGTAATGCTCGTACGTCGCACGTACCTTAAATCTCCGAAGTCCGAGCCAAACCTTGCTCGAGTTCCATGCCCCGAGGAATGATGTGCTAACACGATAAATAATTCACAATTATTTACGAACATGCAACCCATGCTCAAGCACACCCATATCCCTCAAAATATTGTCAACACACGACAATTAACCTTTTAAAAGACCCGGGGCAGGGTACATACAGGGAGGGAAATAAATGAGACAATATCGAAATTTGTTCACGAACACCCTACAAAAATCGAACCCGAATCTCACAAATTTCGAACCCAAATAATACCATAATTCATCTAAAATGAGAATTAAGCTATCCAAGCAAGAATCAACACCCCTTGCCAAAAACCCCCAATTTTCGAACTCAACCTCTTAAATTCGAACCCCAAACAAGCCCTTAAATTCGAACCCAATACTTCATCAAATTCGAACACAATAATGGCAGGGAAATACACGAAAATGACGAAAAAGGGGTAAGGGAGGTTACCCAATCGAAAATCGGAAGAAATCGGACGAAATCCGATGAACCCTAGAAATTGGGGATCGGCGCTTCCAGCCAAAATTCGACTTCAAATCGCGATGAAACTTCGAATTGACGGAGGGGAAAGCTGCGCCTCGACGAGACGAAGCCGGTGATAGGTCGCATGCGCCGAATGGCGGCCGGACGGCGGCGGACGAAGCGCCTGAAGCGGCGGCAGCTGTAGCAGACGGGAAAAAGGGGCGCGCGGGAAGAGAGAGGAAAAATAGGGGCTGAAATGAAATGATTTCTAAAATTTTGGGTTCAATTGGTATTTATAGCAAAAATACCCCGAAAAATTAATAGCCCCACAAATACATCATGATTCCTTAAAAATCATCTGTTTTCAAAAACTCTCTCTCTAACTCCAAAATCCCCTACCGGTGCTCACACAGCACCCGAGATCCCGAGACACAACAAAAACCCAACTCTTAGGTTTTACACCGTAATGTGAATACAATCTCAACCTCTAGATCCAACGATCCCAACTACCCAATTAAACGAGCCCAGAAGGCCCAACACCTCGATTAAATTCCAAATCGCCACGTAAAACCACTTTAGGGATTATTAACACTACGGGATTAACACCTATAATCCCTGGTCATCACAATATCCCCCACTAAAAGAATTTCGTCCTCGAAATTAGCACTGGTGTATCACATAACACCCAGGCTACACAACAACATGAAGCCAGAACCTCGATTCTTGACCATATCAGAATCGTATAAATAAACGCAAGGGTACCTACCTCGCACCAACTCTGAAACAAGGCGACTTACCAATACCAACATATCACCCAAGAGGTAAAACGTACCGCGATGCGGGTCATCCCAAAAGTCAGTCCCTCATGACTGCGAAACAACCGATACTTACGACTGTAGATCGGACAGTCACCTTAGTTCTAACACGACTAGTAAGAACGCAACCTGAATGACACCTCAACCGTGAAAAACGTCGACCTCGTGTCAAACTCTGGAGTGGAATAGACTTCCAAATCCATCATAACGTCAAAGAGCGTCAGCACAGCTCAACGCTAATAATCCAAAAGCAGTTAGTCAACTGAAACTGTAAGGATTCTAATCGCTCCTGATTCTATCGTAGATATCATTCCATGACATCTCTATCAAGACTCACGATGTCTAACATACATCGTTACGAGGAAAACACCAGCATTTCACGGTATATCCATACCAGACCTGGTCCCCACTAAACAGACCACCTCCATCCAAGGAGCAGTTGCATCCTCTGCAACTCGAATCGGGCAACTCACGGCCACCGATCCACACAACAGACATCTCACAAGATGTTCACCTCCGGATATCCCAAGAGCCACATCCTGGTCAAAAATAAACAATCGAGACTCCACAGAGTTTCAATTTCTGAAAGGACATGCAATAAACCCATTGCATCCTCATCACTTGGGTCGTCCGCGACACCCAACAAATCCAAAAAAGATTCCTGCCATCCTTGATAATCCTAGGATTTAACAATCCAAACTTGGGAAGGCTATCGAAAACTCGAAAGAAAATACCAACAAGGAAATACCTTAACCCACACAAGATAATTCCTCCTCAAGGGAAGTCAACTAACTTCACGATTATTCCTCATAATCATCGTGCCATGTAGATTTCCAATCTCAAGGTTTTCCATATCTCTCATCAGAGATTTAACCATCCTAAAAAAAATAGCATAACTCTATGCTAGACAAAAGGAAATCAATAACTGGCATCCGTATACTCATCGGTATACCTGCCTAAGCACGAACACCTCATGCATACTCAATGCACTATGCTCGGGTATCTGCAACATACACCTAAGCCCCAAACACAACCGTCAATTCTAAGTCATTCCCATCCAGTGGAGAATGAAAATCGACGATCAATAACACGGCGTGATTCTCAAAATCAACACCACAAGCACCAGCTTACCGAATCTTTCACAGATTCCCAAATAGGTATAATACTACCTCCTTCCTCACAAGGGAAGTGCCATCGAACTCGAGATCCACTAGACTCGAACCACTGTTCGGAAAACTGGATACAATAACACCCATTGTATCCCAAATACACTGTTTCCCTTAGATTGAGTCAATAACGACCTGATGACTCTCTTGTCGGTACTCCAACATCATGAGCTGTCCCAGACAAGTCTCACCAAGATTAAACATAAACGTATACACGTTTCAGTGAGGCATGCACAACCTCAGCCTCAACCTCAAATGACATGGTGACTACTAGAGTCCACCACAAACCGCATCGCATCACCTTACGATTTGTCAAACTTGGTCCAACGAGCAGTATGACGGTTCTAGCAAGCCCATCATGGTGCTACACACACGCGGCAGACAACCTAGTCTCTGCCTCTTTAGGTTTACCTCAAACCTACCAACAAGACGGACGTTTCCGTACGGCACACCATACCGTGGGAAGAAAATCAATAGAGTAGTGGGTCTGCACCCAACGTTCCTCTAATGCCGATACACCCTGGACACTCCAATGTCCCTATGTACGTAACAAAACCTGATCCTACTCCCTTAGGACCCATCCAACACCCTCAAGGGTGGTGTGACCATGTCCACCACATGTCACATCGACAGAAAGCGAGTAATTTCCTCCATGATTACTCATGTCGTCAAATCACATGGCGAAAAGCCATTCCAACGAGCATACCTCAAGGGTATCACCACTCGTAATATGATCACCCCAAACGTAAGCTGCGGTAACCCGCTCGGTATAAGAGTCACGTCAATCGGTGCCGCACACACCACCTTGTGCTCGGTACTGGCACCCAAGGCATACCATTGAATACGTATACTCAACGCATCGATCATCGTAACGATGATGCATGTCTAATAAGACATCTCCTACACCATCGTCATCGTCATCCCGTGACGATACATGCCAACTCATGGCATCTAAGGCATTGTCAACTAGTGACGATACATGTCATCCACCATCATGCTAGTAAAATAGGCATAATAAAACATGTATATCTACGCATGCCAGCTGCAATAAAGCTAACAGAATAGCAATATCTCATTCCTCATCGCTAACAATATAGCGGTATATCTGTCTCCGTCGCTCAATAATAGTGCGTAATCAGCACCCATCGCTCGAAGGCGGCAAAATCCTGTGCTGAGTACATAGCGGCACAATCCCTCGCTATAGAATCGACGGCATGACACCTCGTCATATAATAAGTGGCATGAAACCTCGCTATACACCTGAGCACGAATCATCGTCCACATAATAGCGGAAAGAGGCATCGCTATCTATATATACGACGGCACGAATTATCACCAATAATCACAAAGAGGTGAATCATCATCATCGACACAGCGGAACACATCACCGCTATCATCCGTGTCCGGCGGTATAAACCATCGCCAATCAATATAGCGGAATGAACCGTCGCTATAAATACACCTGGCGGAATGAACCCTCGCCAATCAATATAGCGGAATGAACTGTCGCTATAAATACACCTGGCGGAATGAACCATCGCCAATCAATATAGCGGAATGAACCATCGCTATCAATATAAATCGACACAGCGGGACACATCACCGCTATCATCCGTGTCATCACAATGAAATGAATATAATCGACACAACGGGACACATCACCGCTATCATCCGTGTCATCACAAAGGAATGAATATAATCGACACAGCGGGACACATCACCGCTATCATCCGTGTCATCACAATGGAATGAATAAAATCGACACAGCGGGACACATCACCGCTATCATCCGTGTCATCACAATGGAATGAATATAATCGACACAGCGGGACACATCACCGCTATCATCCGTGTCATCACAAAGGAATGAATCATCATCCTCGACACAGCGGAATACATCACCGCTATCATCCGTGTCATCACAAAGGAATGAATCATCATCCTAACAAGCGGCATCTCATCCTCGCTTCTTCATACAAGCGGTATCTCATCCTCGCTTCGTATGGTATACCCCGCCTCAATGTGCAAGCGAGCCTCCCCCCTCCCGCTCCACATTTAGCGGTATAAACATAAGTATAAAAATTCTCACTGTGATAAGTAAGACTCCTGGAATGTATAATCATCATTCCTTTTTATACTCCATATTTCCTGTAACCTGCAACCATCATGGTTAGCAACAATAGCCATATACGCTATGCATCACACATCCAATGCATATTTGCAACCACTTGCAAGTCAATACGTATACCAAGACATGTTACCTCGGAAATATCCCTTTACCTGATTCTCTCACAATAATCAGATTCCTTGGCACGTAACATACGGAGTGCCAGACATTACCACTAATGTCATCATATCGCGTCGCACACGATTCCTGCAATCACACTGATTAGCAACACCACTTTTCATATCAGAAAAAGCACATAAACAACTAGTTGTGTCATAAAACATTAATGCCATCATGCATAAGTATGTGCTATCAATAACTTCTTAGGCCCTTAACAGCACCAATGAGCAACCACTGCTCTGATACCACTAATGTAAGGACCCCAAGCCCTTAAACCTTAATTAGTGTATTAACCACTATGTGTGGCACATGCTTTCAATAAAAAGCCAATCGGGAAGCTCAGATGATACTTTATCATTGCATGGCAATTACAAAAAAATTCCTTTAACACTCAATGTTAAGGTCATCAGCCTAACAACGAAATAGACTCACAAAGTTCGCCCAATATCATCCCTTTTTGCCACTTTTCACATTGTGGACTTTTATAAAATTTGGGCAGAGTCTCCCCATAAATAGAGCTATCCCGAAATAAAAGCACAACACACAAATATAATTCCCGGCCAGGGAAAACATAATACTTATCAGAAAGCAGTAATACCAAGTAAATTCCCAGCCAGGGAAGACACCACACATATGACGACATAAATGGGTCTCAACACCCACATAATACACTAACGACTCTCATATCATTAGCAATTCTACCACAATTGCATGCAACATGTAATGAAAGAGAGGAAAGCTCATGCCTTTATATACAACCCATATACAAGAATGTCCGTGCTCACATGCGAGCATCATAAATGTGTATATAAACCTCGGGTGTATATAAGTACTCTATACGATACCGTGCTCCATCAAGCCCTGGTACCACGATCCTGTGAGTACATCCAATCAACAGCTCGAGCTTAGCTCCACAGCCATCGATGCACCTGTTCACCTGCCCCAACAGAGACAGCCCCCAACGGGGTGAGCATACCAATACACAAAATCTCATAATCACAATAATGAAATTCATAATTTACAACACAAGTAAATATTAATGAATTTTAAATGATACTCCCTGGATGGCAACATCCTCATCCGGGATTCCGTGTACTGTCCCTGTTCTCACAATCATCAAACTCATCAAATCTCATAAATCAGTAAATCAACACATTGATTTAACCCATTGCATGCCTAGTTCTCGAATATCAATAATTATGATTCCAAGTTCATCATTCATGCAAAAGTAGATATCTCAATATCTAACACTGATTTCATAGCCTCGCTATTAATCATAAATAAATTAAATGCCTAGCATTTATTTTACCAATTTTCCATTATACCTAGACATCTCAAATGTCTTATAATGAAAACATGATCCCACGATCATTCTCAGGCATCTCAAATGCCCTACAATAGTCATATACATCAGGTACCCCATATAACTTATGAGAGTTACACTACTCTAGTGTCGCGTGCGCCCCTGACGGCGATATCAAGATTAGGTCGCTTCATAGCTTCTCAACACATATAAATAATCCTCATGCAACACATATAAATAATCCTCGTGCACGATTATTCAATAAAATCAAAATACATTATGCATTCACAAATGCTCTAATATGTAGTAATGCTCGTACGTCGCACGTACCTTAAATCTCCGAAGTCCTAGCCAAACCTTGCTCGAGTTCCATGCCCCGAGGAATGATGTGCTAACACGATAAATAATTCACAATTATTTACGAACATGCAACCCATGCTCAAGCACACCCATATCCCTCAAAATATTGTCAACACACGACAATTAACCTTTTAAAAGACCCGGGGCAGGGTACATACAGGGAGGGAAATAAATGAGACAATATCGAAATTTGTTCACGAACACCCTACAAAAATCGAACCCGAATCTCACAAATTTCGAACCCAAATAATACCATAATTCATCTAAAATGAGAATTAAGCTATCCAAGCAAGAATCAACACCCCTTGCCAAAAACCCCCAATTTTCGAACTCAACCTCTTAAATTCGAACCCCAAACAAGCCCTTAAATTCGAACCCAATAATTCATCAAATTCGAACACAATAATGGCAGGGAAATACACGAAAATGACGAAAAAGGGGTAAGGGAGGTTACCCAATCGAAAATCGGAAGAAATCGGACGAAATCCGATGAACCCTAGAAATTGGGGATCGGCGCTTCCAGCCAAAATTCGACTTCAAATCGCGATGAAACTTCGAATTGACGGAGGGGAAAGCTGCGCCTCGACGAGACGAAGCCGGTGATAGGTCGCATGCGCCGAATGGCGGCCGGACGGCGGCGGACGAAGCGCCTGAAGCGGCGGCAGCTGTAGCAGACGGGAAAAGGGGCGCGCGGGAAGAGAGAGGAAAAATAGGGGCTGAAATGAAATGATTTCTAAAATTTTGGGTTCAATTGGTATTTATAGCAAAAATACCCCGAAAAATTAATAGCCCCACAAATACATCATGATTCCTTAAAAATCATCTGTTTTCAAAAACTCTCTCTCTAACTCCAAAATCCCCTACCGGTGCTCACACAGCACCCGAGATCCCGAGACACAACAAAAACCCAACTCTTAGGTTTTACACCGTAATGTGAATACAATCTCAACCTCTAGATCCAACGATCCCAACTACCCAATTAAACGAGCCCAGAAGGCCCAACACCTCGATTAAATTCCAAATCGCCACGTAAAACCACTTTAGGGATTATTAACACTACGGGATTAACACCTATAATCCCTGGTCATCACAAATGCAGCGATCGATCGCCGAGGGGCAGTGGACAAATCAAGTGTAGGCGATCGATCGCCTTAAATGGCGTGATCGATAGCCGAGGGCCAGTAGCTTTTGAGCGCAACAGGTGATCGATCGCCTCAATTGGAGCGATCGATCGCCGCAAGGCAAAAAGTGAGGCGATCGATCGCCTCGTGTAGCGATCGATCGCCACTGTTTAAAAGTTGGAAAATGATGAATTTTGATGAATTTTTGGTATTTGGCTATTGTTTAGCTTCTAATATTGATTTGTATGGTTGTGTAGAACCATCCCAGGTACCGACAATGTCAAGGAGATCAAGTTATTCAACTTCTCCACTTTTGAGACTAAGGTACGTAGTGAGACGTACGAGCATCGGACGGTAAAACGTGCCATACCTTTGATTATGTATATTGTGGATAGTGAATCCTTATACGTGATGGTATATGTGAAATGACTGTGATTTACTGTGATAATGGAATCAACTATTGTGTTTGATTAATGTGATGGAATTGATGAATGTTCCGGTAGCCTTTATCTCCGAGCGAGGGAGGTACTTGCCGCTGTCATATGAAGCGATGGCAATATGATATTTGCCGCTGTCATGTCTAAGCGAGGTAACATGCCGCTGTCATTGTCGAAGCGAGGGATATCATATGATGCCGCTATATGTCGAAGCGAGGGGTCCTAAAATTCCGCTGTTGTATTGGGACCGGAACAGTCACAATTCTAGTTATTAATGTGGAATATTGTGGATATAATTGGAAACGCGTTATCGATCATTATATTGTGAACTAATGATTTTGTGCATAAGTTTGTGCAACAGGAACAACAATGAAATGTGCTAATGTGGTGATCGAGGAGCATATCTATTAATTGTCTCATGCGCTTAATTATTTTATTAAGTTGAATTGTGTTAAGTGGTGATATATATATGCTCATGGTTAGTTGTTCCTGTAGGTACGCTTTTGGACCAAAGGGGCTAAGGCTTGGGTTGAACTGTGAGCTGAAGGAGGCATGAAAGAAGATAGAATACATGATTTTTTTGATAGTCTTAACATTCATATTGGGAATGTAATTAACTAACTGTCGAAGTTTTATTTTGGCCTGTAAATTCATTGAGCTCACATAACAACCAGAACTCTAAGATGTCTCTAATACATATTTAGCCCTGTTTATATCTTGATTTCTCTGCTAAGGTAGAGAGGCCTTACAAATATCCCTCGCTAAGATATGACAGCGGTCGTGTTCTTCGCTTCATATCAGCGGCAAATATTCTCTCATCGCTACGGTATGACAGCGGCAAGTATTCACATCGCTATGCCATGAAGCGGCAAGTATTCACATCGCGTATTCCGATAAACATCGCCATGAGTGTATTTTAATGCACCTCGCTTCAAATGTGACATGCGGAATTTTACCATCGCTTCAACATTTAGCGGCAAAGCATTAAAATCATCACTCCGATATATATGCAACCGTAATGCATAATCCATGTCTCATATGACCCCTGCAACCTCCATGGTTAGCAAAAACATAATCCAATTATGAACACCTATCATAAATGCACATAAGCAATATAGTTGTGCCACACAACACTAACCACCATCATGCACAAGTATGTGCTTCTGATTCCAGTTAACATGTTCCTAGGCCCTCAACAGCCCCAAAGAGCAAACAACTGCTCTGATACCACTAATGTAAGGACCCCCGTGCCCTTAACCCGTTATTAGTATATTAATCCATGCCATTAAGTGCATACAATCATATTATCATGGGAAGAAACCATATACAAGAATAACATCATTTACCATCTATAAAATTTCTTATATTAGAACCTCATAATATTCAACTTCCCCAACTAAAGCCATTTTCATAGTATGCACCCTAATAATACACTAACAAACTCCTCAGTTCATTTAGCAATTCCGTATTTAATTGCATGCAAACCATAAATGAAGAGAGAAAACCATGCCCATTTGTACATCCCATATACACGTAAAACGTACTCACATGAGAGCAACCAATGAAAAAGCGTGTATCTAATGTATAAGACACTCTACCAGATACTGTTACTGGTACTTCAATCCTGGAAGCACCTCCCAAGCACAACTCGATCTCAACTCTGGATCTGTGTACTTATTCAACCAGCTCTGGTACCTCGATCCTGGAAGTACCTCCAATCAACAGCCCGAGTTCAACTCCAAAGCTGCTGCTACACCTGTATCACCTGCCCCAACAGAGACAGCCCCCACACGGGTACCACAAATCCAATAACCCATAATATTGTAGTTCATAATTTACAGAATGTAAATGCCATGAATTTAAATGATACTCCCTTGATGATATCATCCTCATCCGGGATCCCCTGTGTTGTCCCTGTTCTCAAACTCATCAAATTCCCAAAGCCAGTTAATCGTCACATAGATTAACTAATACTATTTCTATTGTGCCAGTTCCATAATCAATATGGTAAAATGATTATATAAAAGATCGTAGATATCACATATATCTAACCAATGATTCTATGTTCCTATTTCATTGCTCGCTCCACGATAGCGGCATTTCAAACCCCACGCACGCTCAACAATAGCAGCGGCATAACCGATGGTCGCTCAACGGCGACAACATCTCAATCACTGCTCGCCCAAGGCGGCACCATAAAATTCCCAATGTATTTTCATTTATCGCAATTACCATATACTATACATTTCGCAATCCATTTATCACTAGTACTACAAACCATGCATTTCAACATCCAATTATTGCAATTATCACGTACCATGCATTTCACAGTTGCAATAATGTAACAGGCTATACTCGTACGTTATACATACCGTATAATCTCGTAGTTCGAGTCCAACCTTGCCTGAGTCCCACGACCCGATGAGTTAAGTGCTAACACATAAATAACTCACAATCAAACACAAGCATGCAACCACGTGCCCAAGCACATTCAAAACTCCCAAACATATCGTCAATCCATGACGATTACCAAAATAAAAGCCCCTCGGCTAAGCATGCATAATACCCAAAATATACCAAATTATAAGTTTAATAGATAGCCAAAGACTCAACCGAGAATCCCACTTTATTAAACTTTGGCTCCAACCAATCCATTTTAAAAGTATAGCATTCCCATTGGAATGTAAACATTGCCCCGGAAATCGGCTAATTAAACCCCGTTACCAAAATTTCAAGTTTTAAAAAAAATAGTGAAAAATCACTATTCAGCAAGCCGCGATCGATCGCCATTTACGCGCGATTGATCGCCGCTCCCCACTGCCCGGCAGAAATGGCTCGCGATCGATCGCCATGTCTTGGCGATCGATCGCCAAACGCCTCGCGATCGATCGCCAAGAAGTCGCGATCGATCGGCGCACTGTTTTATCTTCCACAAATTTTCAGCTGCACGTCGCGATCGATCGCCCCTCCTCGGCGATGGATCGCCAACTGCGATTTTCCAAAAAATTCGAGCTTCCATGGTGTTTTTCACACCCAAACTCAAAACCAACACCCCATACACCTTCAACACCTCCAATACACCCTTAAAACTCAATAAAAACACTAAAACCTCAACTTTGGATTTTTATCAAAAACCCCCAATTACCAAACCCAACAAAATACTCAACAAAAACCCACAATACCACTATCAAATCGAAGACAAAGACGAGGGGAAGATTAATACCTGATTATCTTCGAGAAAACCGGCTCCCGAGCCAAGCTACCAAGGATTTTTCCCACCAAGGGAGAAGAGGGGAAATGGGGGAAAAGGGTTTGAGCGAGGAGAGAGGGAAGGCTTCCGTGCCAAAATGACGGAATACCGAGTCCACTTGGTATATATAGTACCAAAACTCCAAAATACCAATCCCTCCACAAATACATCATGATTCATTAAAAATCATCTGTTTTAAAAAATCATCTATCCAACTCTAATTCTATTATCAGCCCCATTAAATAGTACTCCGGACCCTGAATCCCACCAAGGACCAAATTCCAAGGTTATCACCACGATGAGAATACAATCTCATCCTTCGGACCCAATGACTCCAATTATCTGATTTAAAATCCCCGAAAGTCCCAAAACCATAATTAATTCATAATTGCCAAAAATATAATCCATTAAGGATTATTACCACACCAGGATTAACACCATTAATCCCCGGGCATCACACGTCGTAATATCAGCAGCATTTATAATACCACTAGTTCGAAATATCAGCAGCTATATAATATTTACATCGTTTTGATATGACAGTGAAACTTTTAAATTTCAAATTTATTCGCTCATACAACAACAAATGTTCACACCACAACATTTACACAATTTATTGTCAATGCTCGTACGTCTCCACGTACCTTTTTCCACCAAAATAATGATAATTCAAAGATTATCCTCCTTGTTGTCCAGCTGCTTGGAAGGCTCTACACGAATTCAACAATTCAATATTAATAATCAGAGAAGATTCCATCTCAAAATTTGTAGGGTCTTCCCACCTTAACAGTGATTACTAAACATAAGAAGGACTAATCATGCATAATAACGTCTTAAGGAATCGGTTGTTACACGAGCTAACAGGATTACAGGCCAAAATACAAAACTTCAAAAATAATTCATTACATTTCAAAAGAATGTCATTTAGATTTACACTACTCCTAGAGTAGATACTAATCAGAACTTGAAACCCTATACGTTCCTGTATCCCTCGTAGCTCACTGCCTCAACCCGCCCCTTAGTCCTTTCGTCCCAAAGGCGTACCTACAGGAACAACACATCATGAGCATATACAATTTTACTTAACAACATATAAACATTATAGTAAATGCATGAAATCTTGGTTAAGTAAATATGATGGATATTCATTAACTTCTTATTGTTGTCCCTGGGTCATAATCATGCATAAGGGGCACCTTACCCCGTGGCACCTTACCACAATAACATTCCATGGCTACTTACCATGTGGGGCACCTTACCCCGTGGCACCTTACCACAATATCATCATGTAAACATTATCATATAAGCATCGTATAAACATCATCGTATCAACATCATCATTTCATCATGAACACTCATGCAATAAAAGCTTAGTTGTAGTATAAAGATGTGTGTTACCGTCCGATGCCCGTACGCCTCTTACGTACCTTTTCAAAAGGAGGAGGAGTCACAGACTTTATCTCCTCGATGGTGCCGGTGCCTGGGATGGTTCTACAAGACCGCATAATACCATATTAGATGCCTCAAAACCATCTCACATCATAAACTTAACAAAATAAAACATCATTATATTTTTCAACTTACTGCCTCTCTCGATCGATCGGCCCAAGATCTCGATCGATCGAGACACTGTGCACTAACAGCGCCTTAGCTTCCTGCCTCGCTCGATCGATCGAAGTATTTTACCGATCGATCGAGAAGCTTCACCGATCGATCGAGAAATTCTTCGATCGATCGGCATCAAAATTTTAAAACATACATAAGACCTACTGACTTGCTCGATCGATCGGGACCAAATCTCGATCGATCGAGAACTCTGAATGTTCGGGATTTCCCCAGATTTTTGAGCACCCCATTTCATACCATCAATACTACTTCATATCACACATAAAAGTGCTTAAACAAGAATATCAATAACTTCCACATACTTTCATGCATGTATTAAAATTAAAGGTTCACTTATAACTGAAACCTACATGCATTAAATCTACCCCTTTTTATCAATACTCAATCAACATTTCTGAAAAACAGGGCATAATTTCCTAGCCCAGAATTATCGAACATACATATTTATAGCAATGAAACTACTACATATCCCGTAGTTCATGCTTAAACAAATATGTTGGCATGTTCACCAAACTTCCGTGTATGTACTCATGCCAAAGGTTTATTCATAACCTAAGCTAGCAAGCTTCAAATCTTCATAATAAAATCTCTACTCAACATAAAAACAGGGTACTTCCCTTCCCAGATTTTCGAGGAGCCCTTTTTACAATCGAAAATCTAACACATAAGTCATGTAAGCCACTTAACAAAGCATGCTAGGGACATCATAAACATTACCTACAAGTGTTCATAACATGGTTTCAATAACCCTAACACTAGCATGCCAAAACTGCTATGTATAACATACATATAAAAACACGAAAAGCTGGTGAACCAGCGTGATCCCTCACCACTTTTGCTCTCCGATTTTTGTCAAGAAAAGACAAGTAATTTCCGACCACTTTCCTCCTAGCAGCAGTCCAGATATCAGACGAAGAGAAGGGAGGAAGAAGGAGGTTTTTGGAAGAGATTTTGGTGAAAATATCTAAGTGGGAACATGCCTACTTAGTCAAAATTTCCCAGAAAACAGGGGAGGGGGCGTGGGTTGCTGCAAGTGGGGGGTGGGTGGTTGCATGTAGGGTGGTTTTGTGGTGTTTAATTGTATCCCGGTATTTCATATGATGTATAAAAATATCTTCCCTTGATATTTTGCAATTGTACTACATCAATACAACAATTAAAAACACGTAACATACCCCCTAAATCATATCATCATATCATAAATATAACCCCCACTTAAAATACCACAACCCTCTTAAACACATCGTAATTCATTATTGTAGCACATAATCATTTAACCTTTCGGGGGTATTACATTACTCCCCTACTTATAAGATTTCGTCCTCGAAATCCACATGCATCATCATAACGGGACTAAACATAAATACATACCAGAGAATAGTTCCGGATAGTGCTGCACCATATGCCGTTCCGTCTCCCATGTAGCCTCCTCGACACCCCGACGATACCACTGAACTTTGACCATCGGTATAACTTTGCTCCGTAGTCTGCGATCCTCTTGATCCAGAATTCTGATTGGTCGTTCTTCGTAGGACATATCTGAGTCTAACTGAACTTCTGTAGGCTAAGACATGAGACGGATCTGGCTCATACTTTCGTAACATAGAGACATGGAAAACATCGTGTATGCCAGACAAGGATGGCGGTAGAGCCAAACGATATGCCAAAGTACCGATACGCTGTAACACTTCATATGGCCCAACATACCTTGGAGATAACTTTCCCCGCATCCCAAAACGAACCACACCCCTGAAGGGCGAGATCTTTAAGAAGACCCTGTCTCCTAACTGGAATTCTAGTGGTCGTCGCCGCTTATTGGCATAGGCCGCTTGCCTGTCCTGGGCCGCTTTCATCTTCTGGCGTATCAACTTTATCTTACCTTTCATATCCCTGATCATATCCGGTCCTCCGACCGCTTTGCTAGTCAAGTCCTCCCAATACAGTGGTGATCTACATCGTCGTCCATACAGAGCTTCAAAAGGGGCCATTTGAATGCTCGCCTGATAACTGTTATTATAGGAGAACTCCACCAGCGGCACTGAATCCTGCCACGGAGTATCAAACTCCAAAATACACGCCCTCAACATGTCCTCGAGCGTCTGAATGGTACGCTCTGTTTGGCCGTCTGTCTGAGGGTGATAGGCCGTACTCAGTCTCACCTCTGTGCCCAAAGCTGTCTGGAGACCCTCCCAGAAATGTGAAGTGAACCTCGGGTCTCTGTCAGACACTATCGAGACTGGAATACCATGCAATCTCACAACATCCCGTATATACATCTGGGCCATCTTTAAGTATGTATACGACATACTGTAAGGGATGAAATGAGCCGTCTTCGTCAGCCTATCTACGATCACCCAGATCGCATCAAATCCTGAGGCCGTCCTCGGCAAGTGGGTCACGAAGTCCATAGATATATGCTCCCACTTCCATTCAGGCACTTCTAAGCTCTTCAGCTCACCACCAGGCCTCTGCCTCTCTGCCTTTACCTGCTGGCAGATCAAACATCTTTTAACAAAAAAGATTACCTCACGCTTCATGCGTCTCCACCAGAATTGATCGCATAGATCTTTGTACATCTTCTTTCCCCCTGGGTGGATACTGAAATGACTACTGTGAGCCCGCTCCAATATTCCTCTACGCAGTTCTGGTGTACTTGGGACTACCCATCGGTCGCCCAATCTCAAAGAGTCATCTTCAGCCACTCTGAACTTGGATGGCTGACCCTGAAGTACCAATGATGTCCACCTCTGAACCTCACTATCCGACTTCTGGGCCTTCCTGATCGCTTCAAATATGTCTGGCTCCGCCAATAGGGTCGACACTCGCACAGGCGACGTGTCTACATCGAAATCATAGCCCAGTTGGCAATAAGACGTCATCAAGGCTGACAAACACATAACATCCTCTGCAGTACTCTTTACCTTCCGACTTAAGGCGTCTGCTATCAAGTTTGCTTTACCTGGATGGTACTCAATTTCACAATCATAATCTTTGAGCAAATCCATCCATCTTCTTTGCCTCATATTCAACTCTGCCTGAGTGAATAAGAACTTCAGGCTCTTATGGTCCGTATATATAGTGAAAGACGTGCCATACAAGTAATGCCTCCAGATCTTTAAGGCGAATATGATGGCCGCCAATTCTAAATCATGCACTGGATACCTGGCTTCGTGTGGCTTCAGCTGCCTCGATGCATAAGCCACCACATGCTTATCTTGCATCAACACACAGCCAAGCCCTGTAATGACGCATCCGTATATAAGGCGAACCTCTTATCCTCAGACGGAATCACCAGTACGGGCGCTGTAGTCAAACGACGCTTCAGCTCTTGGAAGCTTTCCTCACAAGCCTTAGACCAAAAGAAGGGGACTCCTTTCTGAGTCAGCTGTGTCAGGGGTTTGGCAATCTTCGAGAAACCTTCGACGAAACGTCGGTAATAACCTGCCAAACCGAGGAAACTCCGTATTTCTGGTACAGAAGTGGGTGCAGCCCACTCTATCACAGCCTCAATCTTTCTGGGATCCACAGATATTCCATGGCTAGATATGACATGGCCTAAGAATACCACGCTGTCCAACCAGAACTCACACTTACTAAGCTTTGCATACAGCTGATGATCCCTAAGGATCTGAAGTACTATCCTCAAGTGCCTTACATGCTCTTCTTCAGTCCGAGAGTAAATAAGTATGTCGTCAATGAAGACTATGACGAACTGATCCAAATATGGCTGGAATACCCTGTTCATCAAACTCATGAAGACAGCTGGGGCATTCGTCACCCCAAAAGGCATGACCAGAAATTCATAGTGCCCATATCTTGTCCTGAAAGCCGTCTTCTGAACATCATCTTCTCTTACTCGTATCTGATGGTACCCCGACCTCAGATCGATCTTACTGTAGAGCCTCGTTCCCTGCAACTGATCAAACAAGTCATCAATCCTCGGAAGTGGATACTTGTTCTTGACTGTGGCCTTATTCAGTTGCCTATAGTCAATGCATAGGCGCATCAATCCATCTTTCTTCTTAACAAATAAGACAGGCGCACCCCATGGCGATACGCTAGGGCGTATGTAGCCCTTGTCAAGGAGTTCCTGCAACTGTATCTTTAACTCCCTTAACTCAGCTGGTGCCATCCTATATGGGGCACGAGAAATTGCAGACGTCCCTGGTAGCAGCTCAATCCCAAACTCGACCTCTCTCGTCGGTGGGAATCCGGGAATCTCCTCCGGAAAGACATCAGAAAACTCCGCCACTACGGGCACATCCTCAACCTTCAACTCTTTCCTCTTTTCCGTCATATCAATGGCATAGATAAGATATCCTGAATGGCCTCGTTCTAATAACTGTGCCATCTTGACAGCCGATACCAACGGAATCTTTGGGCAAGAACCATCCCCAAAGAATGTCCACTGGACTCCCATATCAGATCTGAATCGGACAGTCCTTTGCCTGCAGTTAACGACCGCCTGATACTTGTTCAGAACATCGATGCCCACAATGCAATCGAAGTCTGTCATTCCCAGCACAATCAAATCTGATCTTAACTCATTATCCTCAAAATAAATGATGCCATCATAGACAATCTGATCCGTAGTCAAACTTCTTCCTGCGGGGGTCGAGACTAAAAGAGGCATGGGCGACGGAGAAGTGCATATGTGGTGCCTTTCAACAAAACTCGTCGACACAAAAGAGTGTGACGCACATGTGTCTATCAATATAAGAGCAGGGTGCGTAAATAAAAGACACGTACCCGCTATCACCTCCTCCGGAGCCGCTGTAGCCTGCTCCCTCGTCAAAGCATACACCTGACCCTGAGGTGGCCCCGTGGGCTGACCTCCATACTGCCTCGGTGCGAAAGGTGGTATGTTCGGTGCCGCTTTGTCCGCAGGCCTCCCTGCAGAGTTCTGCTGTCTTCCCCTGTTGGGACACTGTCGAGCGAAGTGGCCTCTGTCGCCACAGACATAGCAGCCAACACAGTCCTTTGCCAAATGTGATAGTCCACATATAGTGCACTGAGCTCTTCCAGATCTATCTCCCTGAGGATGTCCTCTCCCAGATGGAGTATCATTCCTACCTTTCCCTTTCCATCGATTCTCGGGCCTCTTGCCACTGAATCTCGATGCTGACGTGTTCCCCCTAGGCTTGAACTGATCACCCCTGGGCTTCAAGTGGTCAGAAGTAGATTTCTGAGGGGGTGCTGGAGGTGGCACCGCATCAGGATATGCACCAACTCCCAGCTCAGCTAGCTCAGCTCGTGAGAGTGCATCATCAAAACAAGCAGGGCCATAAGTGATCACCCTGTCATACAGTTCAGGCCTCAAGCCTTTCATGAAGTTCCGCATCTTCGCTTGAGTGCTTGCAGCAATGTGTGGCACATATCGTAGTAATTAACAGTAATGCAAAGCATAGTCAGATACAGGCATGGTACCTTGTCTTAAACTGGTAAACTCATCCTCCTTGGCCTGTCTTGCAGCGGCTGAGAAATAGCGGTTCAAAAACCGCGTTCGGAACATCTTCCAATTTACTTCCTGTCCCAGAGCCTCTTGCTCAATCACTGTGGTTTTCCACCACATCAATGCCTTCTTGGACAGCTGAAATTCTGCTAATCTGATCCAGGCCGTCTTTGCACAAGGCGCTGCCACAAATATCTGTTCAATCCTCTCCAGCCATTCCTCAGCTTTTTCCCCTGATTTTGTTCCCTCAAACATCGGGGGTCGGTACATCATAAATTGAGCCAAGCTCAACTCCCCAGGTAGCAACTGCTGTTCAGAGGGTTCCTCGCCCAAGGCTGGTGGTGGCAATGGATTCGTACGCCCAGCACTTGCATTTACACTAATGGCGTCACCCACTTCTATATTTGCTGCCATGCTGCAACACAAGGGTTAATAACAACACCAAAAGCAGTTCATAAAGCACATCGTTAGATAATTAAACATGTTAGCATAACATAGAAACTTCATATGCAACATACATATAAAACATGTTCAATAGTAAATACTTAGCCAACTTATTGCTAAGGCTACCCTTCACTCATTCCCGAGTTATCTAACCACTGCTCTGATACCACTAATGTGGGGTCTTCCCACCTTAACAGTGATTACTAAACATAAAAAGGACTAATCATGCATAATAACGTCTTAAGGAATCGGTTGTTACACGAGCTAACAGGATTACAGGCCAAAATACAAAACTTCAAAAATAATTCATTACATTTCAAAAGAATGTCATTTAGATTTACACTACTCCTAGAGTAGATACTAATCAGAACTTGAAACCCTATACGTTCCTGTATCCCTCGTAGCTCACTGCCTCAACCCGCCCCTTAGTCCTTTCGTCCCAAAGGCGTACCTACAGGAACAACACATCATGAGCATATACAATTTTACTTAACAACATATAAACATTATAGTAAATGCATGAAATCTTGGTTAAGTAAATATGCTGGATATTCATTAACTTCTTATTGTTGTCCCTGGGTCATAATCATGCATATGGGGCACCTTACCCCGTGGCACCTTACCACAATAACATCGCATGGCTACTTACCATGTGGGGCACCTTACCATGTGGGGCACCTTACCCGGTGGCACCTTACCACAATAACATCGCATGGCTACTTACCATGTGGGGCACCTTACCCCGTGGCACCTTACCACAATAACATCGCATGGCTATTTACCATGTGGGGCACCTTACCCCGTGGCACCTTACCACAATATCATCATGTAAACATTATCATATAAGCATCGTATAAACATCATCGTATAAACATCATCATTTCATCATGAACACTCATGCAATAAAAGCTTAGTTGTAGTATAAAGATGTGTGTTACCGTCCGATGCCCGTACGCCTCTTACGTACCTTTTCAAAAGGAGGAGGAGTCACAGACTTTATCTCCTCGATGGTGCCGGTGCCTAGGATGGTTCTACATGACCGCATAATACCATATTAGACGCCTCAAAACCATCTCACATCATAAACTTAACAAAATAAAACATCATTATATTTTTCAACTTACTGCCTCTCTCGATCGATCGGCCCAAGATCTCGATCGATCGAGACACTGTGCACTAACAGCGCCTTAGCTTCCTGCCTCGCTCGATCGATCGAAGTATTTTACCGATCGATCGAGAAGCTTCACCGATCGATCGAGAAATTCTTCGATCGATCGGCATCAAAATTTTAAAACATACATAAGACCTACTTACTTGCTCGATCGATCGGGACCAAATCTCGATCGATCGAGAACTCTGAATGTTCGGGATTTCCCCAGATTTTTGAGCACCTCATTTCATACCATCAATACTACTTCATATCACACATAAAAGTGCTTAAACAAGAATATCAATAACTTCCACATACTTTCATGCATGTATTAAAATTAAAGGTTCACTTATAACTGAAACCTACATGCATTAAATCTACCCCTTTTTATCAATACTCAATCAACATTTCTGAAAAACAGGGCATAATTTCCTAGCCCAGAATTATCGAACATACATATTTATAGCAATGAAACTACTACATATCCCGTAGTTCATGCTTAAACAAATATGTTGGCATGTTCACCAAACTTCCGTGTATGTACTCATGCCATAGGTTTATTCATAACCTAAGCTAGCATGCTTCAAATCTTCATAATAAAATCTCTACTCAACATAAAAACAGGGTACTTCCCTTCCCAGATTTTCGAGGAGCCCTTTTTACAATCGAAAATCTAACACATAAGTCATGTAAGCCACTTAACAAAGCATGCTAGGGACATCATAAACATTACCTACAAGTGTTCATAACATGGTTTCAATAACCCTAACACTAGCATTCCAAAACTGCTATGTATAACATACATATAAAAACACGAAAAGCTGGTGAACCAGCGTGATCCCTCACCACTTTTGCTCTCCGATTTTTGTCAAGAAAAGACAAGTAATTTCCGACCACTTTCCTCCTAGCAGCAGTCCAGATATCAGACGAAGAGAAGGGAGGAAGAAGGAGGTTTTTGGAAGAGATTTTGGTGAAAATATCTAGGTGGGAACATGCCTACTTAGTCAAATATTTCCCAGAAAACAGGGGAGGGGGCGTGGGTTGCTGCAAGTGGGGGGTGGGTGGTTGCATGTAGGGTGGTTTTGTGGTGTTTAATTGTATCCTGGTATTTCATATGATGTATAAAAATATCTTCCCTTGATATTTTGCAATTGTACTACATCAATACAACAATTAAAAACACGTAACATACCCCCTAAATCATATCATCATATCATAAATATAACCCCCACTTAAAATACCACAACCCTCTTAAACACATCGTAATTCATTATTGTAGCACATAATCATTTAACCTTTCGGGGGTATTACAAAATTCCCAAAAAAATAAAAAGTTCAAATCGTGAGCTTGAGAAACATTTTTGCCAAAATTTTGTTTTCAGCTATCGATCCCTCCGTAACCAGCGATCGGTCGTTGACATTGTTCATCGTCCGCGATCTATCGCTCCATGTCGCTGATACTATTGAGCATCACATATTGTTATCCGCCTCGAGCAATCGATCGCTCTATGCCTCGTGATCGATCGCGAGTTCCTGTTTCAGCGAAAATTCACCATTTCATGCGCACACTCAATTCAACACATATATCACATAATATACTTCCAATACTTCAACATCAATACACTTAAACACCATAATACATCTCATTTTCTCAACATTAAAACTCATTTCAAGATTTTCCACCCAATCAAATGAACATCAACAAATCTAATTACCAACAACAAAAACTACCACACATAACTCATAACGGATCCAAAAGAGAAGAGTACATGAGCACTCCGTGAATTTAGCAAAGACGTTAACATACATATGCAAACGTGAGTTATAAAATTACATAACACAATAACTATTAGTTTGATATAAAAAAAAAAATTCACTATAGCTTAAACCTAAGAATTTATCATCTTATCAAAAACTGCTGCGTTGAAGCTGGTTTTCCTGTGAGGAGAGCATGTTTTGTTGGTGGACCTGACCACAGTTTATAACCGCCGGTTAGACTGTTCAGAAAACATCGACAATTAACCTTAACCTTCCTTGACGGTTCCGGTTACGGTTCATGAACCACCGGTTACGGTTAATCAACGATTACAATTACGGTTTGACCTTTATTTTGTTCAAAAAATATTATTAAAATTTGAAATAAAGTGTAAAATGTGTTTGAATGAGTTTTTATCCATTGATTCATGGGTGGGCTCTCAGGCAAGCGAGAGTGTCTCTCGCCGAGTGAATCCTTAAGAGAAGTCAAGATAGGGAGAATCTTTCCTCCGGCTACCTTCTTATTGTTCGCCGATAAACATAAAATATCGTGGAATAAATTCAAGCTCAGATAATCAAAATGTGATATATTTGTTTGGTTAATATATATAAATTATAACGCTATATTTAGATCAACAAGGTTCTTATAACTTAGTAGTTGAAGCTAATTATTCAAATTGAAGGTCGTGAGCTCAAATCTACACCATAACATATATTTTAAATTTAAAAATGTAAAGAAAATTAAAATAAACCCTTGAACCGCCGGTTAACCGACGATTCATTGGTTAGCAAAATTATGATCCTTAACCGGCCTTCTATAGATGGGCCGATTATGGGTCCATTCGAACTGTTGACCCGGTTAACCTACCCGTTGACCACGGGCCGATTCAAGGTCGATGACGACCATTGGTCGGGCCTATTTGTTGGGAAATGTGTGAATGTGAGAAGATGTCAAATATAAATTGGAGATTAACATGATAATGGTGAGATTCATTTAGGGGTGTTTTAGGTATTCGATGGTATTTATATCACCTCCTCTGCATATAATAAAGCAAAGAAGATAATTTGATTCACAAAATAAATTTACCAAAACAACCTTCCTACCTATAATTATTATTAAATCATCATAACTTCACAATATAAAACAATTGACTTGATTTAAAGTCCAATTATTCACAAAAAACGTCTGAGTATAATTATCAATTTATACAAAGTGACTTAATTAAAAAAACTTTAATAAACAAAAATAGGTTGTACAAGCACATAATATGTACATCGAGACGCTAGTATTTTATAAAGTACAACACATATATTATATATCAGATCTTGATAATCATATACATAAATGCAATTTATTTTATTTATATACACATATCATTTCATGGGCTAATTTAAATAAATAGCAGATTTTTTTTAAAAAAAAAACTTAAAAAATAATGTTACATTTGTTTATTTAGCAAATTAGCGTAAAACGAGTAGGTGGTATGCGTCTTTTTGTAAAAAAAATTGCATGCCACATATGCGTTTTTATTATATATTTTAATAAAAAATCTGACACACAGAAAACGCATACCATGTGTGTGAGGTTTGTTTGTGTGTCAGAAAATTGTGTGAAAAATGGAGTTGTGTGAGAGATTATGTTTGACGGTGTGTAAGAGATGATGTGTCTGTGTGTTTGAGAGAAATGTGTCTGTGTGAGAGAGAAATGTATCTGCGATATTGTTTAATTTTAATTATTTGAAATGTTATTTGGTACTAAAATGGTTCTTTTTTGGGATTGATAAAAGATGAATCATCACATTATAAGCTTATACTATATTAATTTCACTAATTTATTTTTAATTATGTTTATATATTTTTTTATTAGGATATATTTATGCAATATAAACTCTAATCACGACGTCAATAATCAAATCAATTACTCCGAAATTTTTAAGAAGGCCGACCAATAATTTTATATCTTAAAATACTAGTATAGACATCAGAACTATAATAATGATACTAAATCGATATTAAGGTACATATGTATTTAATGATATTAAATGTTTATCTGAGCTCGAGATTTCGAACATTTTTCATATTTAAATATTTAAGTGATCGAGTTCGGAAGGTTCGAATACTGTTCACTTTATAAATATATTTTTAAAAATATTATTTGTTTTACCAAAAAGATATTTATTTTTTCACAAACTTTTTTTGCAATGGAAAATAATTATTTATCATTTTAATATTCCAGAGACTGAAAAATGTGAAAAATTATTTATTTTAATATTTTCGGGCCCCCGCTCTTCGTAATATATTAAAAATTCTTTTAAAAAAAACGCATAAGTAGTATGCATTTTAAAAAAATGCATGCTACCTATGCGTTTTAAGCTAATTTGTTAAAAAAATTAACATTATGTTTAATTCTTTTTAAAAAATCTGCTATTTTTATGTAAATTAGCCTCATTTCATTATTATCTCAATTATCTATCCATCTATATAGTAGATACATGGGCAAATTTGGGCTATTTCCAATTTGGCTAACGAGGCGGTATGGAATCTAGGAAAAAATTTCTAGACGAAATAGCTCAACCCATATTTTTGCACATTACACACTACCAAGAAACATTCGTATAACACAAAATTTTCCAAATTACTACATACGGTGAAATAAACATCATATATATGTGCAAATATTAATATTAATTAATAATAAAATGTATCATCAAACATATTCATGATTTACATGGAGACGTTTTATTCATATCATGAGCCAATGAGGACCTAAATACATAATGCTGAACCAAACCATCCAGAAACAATTGTGAGGAGCTATTTCCTCCCAAGATATTCCTAGTAACTTTTTATCAGTCATACAAATGCTTTAATGCACTATGGTAAATCTATTTCACCACATATGAAATGCAAAAACTCGTGAATCAAACTCAGCTCTAGTTCTTGCAGTGTATACAGCCAAAAACCAGCACATAAATGAATTGCTTGAAGATAGAGGAGAATAAATAAGTAGATTAAGTCCATTGAAGCTTTATGGTAGATCTCCTGCCTTTGCTGAGAACACGGAATCGAGGAAACTACTACTTTGTCATAAATGAACTTTTACAGCTGCAGCCACCCACTGCACTTGGATTTTTTGATACCTAGATATAAGAACTTCGTCATGGGGTTGGCCATGGCTACTCATAGCGACAAGCAAAAACTTATAATGCATTCAAGTGCTTACTTTCGCTACTTAATATTAATGAATTATTCACGACGGAAACAAAGAAAGTTTCAAAGTTGCAGGAGAAAATATAATTTTGGGGGCACATCCGTTTTTAAAGTTTGATATCCCTATAAGAAAGAGAGTGAAGAACTATAGCTTTTTCGTTATGGATTGAATTGTAGGCTTAGAGCGACGAAAACTACTGAAAGCTATAATAACTTTACTTTGTAGGCTTAGAGCGACGAAAGCTACTGAAAGCTATAATAACTTTACTTTTAGCACTGCACGCTAGAAGTTCAAACTCTTAAATTGCAACACTCCACATCCAGTTTCTCTTTCTTACTAGTATCACTTTTCTTGCCAGTGAGAAAGAGTTGGGAGGAAAGAGGTGAGGATGGAGGAAGGCTGTGTGAGGGAGAGGGAGAGTACTTACATGTTGGCAGAAGAGAGGTGAATGGGAGAGAAAATTGCTAGAACATGTCAAGACAGGTGGACTACAAAAAGTTATGGTACAGATATCAAAGTTGGATTGATTGCAAATTTGTTCGAGCTTTTGTCACTATAAACGAAACAGCAGTCTTAGATGTTTACCCATTAATAGTTTCATCCTTAAATAACCATATCAAAAAAATTAATTAACACGGGTTCTTACAATTCCAAGATAAAATTTATTGATACACTTCTAACAACTTAAAAAAATAAGGTTGCTACAATGCTCGTGCATTCCTACATGGTCCACCCATAGCACTGAGATAAACCAAGATGTAGACTCAAGGAGATTGTAATTATCCATATTTCAGTAAACTGGAGGCTACTTATACTACTAACCGTGAGTTTTGGTTCATCTCGTGAATGTGTAGTATGCAGGATCTCAGAAAGAAATACATCAGCTCTAGGTATTTTGCCTATTTTGTTCGACCTCTACAAGTAACTTTAAACTCGTATAACAAGTGGCAGTAAAACAAGCCAGAAAATCAGAATTTAGCATCTAGCATACTCCACTGAAACAAGTTCAGCAAAAAGGCACAACCAAGAATGATAATCCTGCAGATGTAAGATGATTATCGGTGATCTCATGAATGTTATTTCTTCGGTCATCCAAAAATAATGGAAATGGGTAGGACATGGACCGACAAAAGAACTGATATATTTCACAGGATAACAATGGGTGGTCAGGTACAGCTTACGGAGCAAAGAGCATATTCAAATAAAGAGGCACCAGTCATATTGAACGGACCTGAAAACCAGAACGGATCAGCTCCTCCTCATAATCAACAGTTGCACCTTTAACAAAGTCATTGGAAATTTCGTCAACAACCACTTTTACTCCATCCCGCTCAAAAACCCTGCATAAACTCAGACACAAATATATTTTTCTTAGAGAACCTACCAAATATTATCAGAAAACCATTTTTACTCCAATAAGTTTAATCAGAATGACAACAAAACTACCCATCCATGACCCCGGAAACTTAATTTCACCTGTCATCATCATTGATTGTGTCGTCAAGTGAAAATTTATATTGGAAACCAGAACAACCTCCAGCTTCTATGCTCAAGCGCAAAAACTTCTCAAAGCTCTCATCAGCTTGCAATTCTTTCATTCTCTACACGATATTAGTTCGTGAGTTCAGCTTTCATCTAACACAAATTCTATCCAAAACTTGTCCAATAACGTGAATTATGCACCGACAATTGCAAACAAAAGCAAATTCTGAAAAATCTGTTTGTAGAAGTACAATAAAAGCATACAATACATGTGAGTCATAAGCATCGATGGATAGCATGGTTGTGGAGGCTATTATTACAGCTCCATTGATATTTAAAGGAATGGTCTCGGTGACTGCTACTGATTTTTGTAGAAAAAATTAAAAAAATCAGAAATTTTGAAAAAAAAATACCAACTACAAAACGAAAATACATTCCGTGATTGCCGATAAGATTCCGTGACACCAAGTAGTCCCCATACGACATAAAGTGTTCCTTGAAGACAAACACCATTCTGTGACACGGAGAAATCGGAGGGGTCAGTTAAAATCGCCGTAACTAGACCTAGCACTGTGAAGCCTGAAATTTTGACGCAGCAAAAATGTCGTTCCGGCAACGATGGTCTTAAAGCATCAATATCTCAATTGAAGTGAAATCTCTCGACAATCCCAAAGCTCATAACAAACTAATCCTTTAAATTTCCACACCGCAATCAACTCAATCCTCAGAGAGAATCCAAATCAAATAACAACACATCCTTTCAAACCCAGAGAAATAAGAAAACACAAAAAAAAAAAAAATAGCACAAATTTCATACATCTTAAACATATAATTGTGAAAAACAAAAGCCGAATAGAAGAGTACCCGAACGCAGCTGTCTGACAAATGGAGGTCATCTGGAGGCTCCGACGGTGACTCTAGTGACAAAGTCTGAGGTTCTCGGAGGACGGAGGATGAGCTTAGAAGCCGAGAATTCTGACGAATCCGAGACGAAAAGAAGGGTGCGAGCCGAGAAATCAGCGAGCGCGACGTCGTCGCCATGGCTATCTCTTGTTCAATTCGTACTACGTATAAATTGATCTGTTTAATCAAGAAAGATCAACCGAAATGGAGAGTCGTATAGAAGAAATGTTTGGCGTCTGCGAAACACGCAAACAGTGCCCAAATACCCGACCCTTTTCAAAATATTAACATGGGCTTTTTAGTCGGGCCATATATAAGAATTGGGCGTACTAATGGGTGTTGCTAGTTAGATCTTTCTTTAAGTTTCAAATTAGGGATCACAACGATTCGAGCATCTCTACCCACCTTATTTGTAGGGCTTGGGCTGGGCTTGGGCTGGGCTGGGCTGGGCTTGGACATGGGCTTGGTCTTGAGCTTGGGCTTGGGATTGAATGTGTCAGGACAGTATGGATCCTTCGTACTCTTATGGTGCGCTTGGTTCGAGTATATGATAAATGATAGATAGATTAAAAAGTGGATAATGGGTTGATAAATAAACTAATGGATAAGTTATATTGTGTTTGTATCATATGATTAATAAAGTATGATAAATAATATTATGTTTGGTGTACTTGATAAGTAGGTGGTATAGATTAATTTTATTCGTAAAATGACAAAAATACCCTCGAATAATTTTGCACTTATTTTTATTATTTTATTTCAATTAAATTTAAATTAATCAAAATAAATTTATTATGTAATTTAATTATTAATAAAATATTATAAATAGTTATTATTAATAATTACTAATTAATAATAAAATATTATAATAGGAATCCAATCAAATTTTGGAACTAAGTAATGTTTCAATAATTCTCTTCCCAAATTACATCCTATTATCCAAAAAATTTGAAAATATCATAAAAATTAGATGTGATATAGATGCTGCTATTGTCATGACTAACTAATGTTTAGTGTTCTTGATAATTATGTGGTATAGATTAATTTTATTCACAAAATAGCAAAAATATACTCGAATATATTTTGCATTTATTTCTATTATGTTATTTTAATTAAATTAAAATTTAATCAAAATAAATTTATTTATGTATTTAATAATAAATAAAATATTATGTTTTATATTATTTTTAAAGCAATATTTTTTGTGTAAAATTTTGCTGCATTATTGTATACAAAAACTTCTTTAAAAATATAATTCAGCATCAAGAAAAATAAGGGTATAAGCGTAAAACTTCAGCATGATCCAGAATATCATGGAGAGTTAGAATAGACATCACTGCCCCAACTAGGGATGCTATAACCAAGCAATATGGATTTTTATCACGGGCCTGTTGACGTCAGTGGGCCATTTAATAAATGAGCAGAACATTGGATGATGTGTGATAATTAAACAATCATGACCCAATCCAATGAGAAGAACACAGCCTTAATGGTTTGAGTCTCGGATCCTAACAGAACCATTAGGGCCCGCGACTCAACCAGTTATGATTTTGAATGACCTGTACACGTCCCAACTCATACTCGTATTATATTCATATTATTTTGAAATATTTTTAACCATAGATGTGTTTGAAGTGAGGATTGAGATACGGCTTGGGATTGGGATTGGGATTGGGATTGCGTGATAAAAAAATTATTCCATCATTTTTATCTCATTCTAATACCACTTTGTAACAAAATGACAAATATATATTTTTTCGCCTTTTTTTACTATTTTAAAATCTGAATTCCCGCAAAAAATTACAACTTATTTCTACAACATTATATAATATAAATAATAATATATATATATATAGTTATATTATGATTATTATATATATATTCCTACTAAAAAATTAGAAATATTATTAGATTAGATAGGATATAGAAGAAAAGAATAAGAAGAGAGGGATGGAGGGAAGAGATAGAGGGAGAAGAAGAGATAGATAGATAGAGAAGAGAGATAGAGAAGACAGAGAGAGAGAAGAAAAGAAGAGAGAGAAGGAGAGGGATAAGAATAAGAGAGACAGAGATAGAAAGAGAGGGATAGAGAGAAAAAAGAGAGATACAAGAATAAATAAGAAAATAAAGATAATAATATTATATAGATTATATATTAGGATTATATATTTTTCATTATTTACTTATTATTATATATAAATATTTTTTTTTTTATATATGTTATTATTATATATATATATATATAGTAGTAAGGGTATTTTAGTCATTACAACTATAATTTTTATCAAAATCTCATAACTTTATCATTATATTACTGATCATATCATTCACTTCAAACGGACCCTTAATACATTTAGGTCGTATATTTATAGCAAAAATTACATTAAAAAAATCAAATTAATAATTTCCTTATAATAAAACTAACACAATCAATTTAATTAGCTGGTAACTCTTGTCTCATTAAGAAATTTTTCAAAAAAATGAGATAACAAGCTAATAATCGTCAATGTTTGAATAATTACTTATAAATAAACAAAGAATTATATAATTTTAAATATTATAGTTTGTTATACAATATTAGGATTAATAGTATTATATTATATAGAGAAAAAATTAGAGAGATAAATTTAGAGAGTTTTTAATCTATATTTCATTTCACTAAGTCTATATTTATATGCTTAAAATTATATGTTACATGGATGTGGAAGATGCAAGGTAAATGGAATGGATATCCAATATATGTTTCATAACAAATATGCATATTTAAACTAATGAGGTCGAAAAGGATCTTTTGCACATTAAGTGATCTTACAACCATATGTGCGCTCAGTGAATGTTTCGTTTAAGCATTTTAGTTGTGTAAGCAGACTGACGTAACAAGATGTCATTTTCTAAGTGCTCAATTTGTAAGCCAAGGCAAAATGTTGCCTTTCCAAGATCTTCCATTTCAAATTATTGCTTCAAATAATCCGTAGCTTTATTGAGCACTTCAGGAGTCCTAATAATAATTAAATCATCAACATATATTACAATGATTGCAAACTCAGATCCATGCCTCTTAATAAAAACACATGGACAAATAGGATCATTCATATAGCCTTGTTTCTGATCGTCATTTTTTTAAACAATAAAATATCAGTTGTGAACGATTAACAAGTGCACGGTTGTCAAGTTTTAGTAAATAAATAAGAAGTATGAGTGTCGAACCTACATGGACTAACTGTAACTACCAAATGAGACGCTTTTAACTATATATAACCTACATTATCAATTCAATAAAATATTAATTAATTAAACTACTATTAATGATCCAACCAAGCAAACCAAAGATAACGAGAAAATTCCACTAGAGAAGATTATCATGACCTCGGTTCACCAATGCAATCTCTTATGACCTCGATTGAATATCCAAATATCTCTAAGGTAACGAGTTCTTCTAAATTATCTAATATACTCTTTCGAGCTATATTAAACCTAATACCAAATTGCAGTAAGTTGGCGTGCACTTATTTAGCAATTCAATATTGCATAAAACTTTGTAAGAACTTCTAGCTTTCGATTACAATATATATATATGGCTATCACACGTGTATTTGATCTCATCCCTCGATCTCAATTGAAATACACAGCATAATTTACTATGTTGTATCACAATCTCATCTCGATCTCAATCATGATAAATACTTGAAAGTATAAAGAACATAAATCATCCACATATGATATAATAATTCAGTCAAAGTTTAATAGAAAAGTCATAGAATCAAACCAAGGTATCCCCTAGTCATGATAAATAAATTTAGTTCAACATTCAATTGAAAAAAAAGCAAAACTAATATTAAAAAAGTAAGAATAAATTCTCGACGTCCCGTTTGTGGATCATCGCTTCCTTCTCGGTCGCCTCTTCAATACCCTTGTTGGGCTGTTCCAATTCCTAGAATGTTTGATGGATAAAGGTGGATGTAGGTGAGATGGATGGGTGGTGGAGGCTATTCTTAGGTTGAGAATTAGAATGAAATCTGATAATGTGATGACCAGGGATTATAGATGTTAATCCCGGAGTGTTAATAACCCTAAAGTTGTTTTACGTGGCGATTTGGAGTTTAATCGAGGTGTTGGGCCTTCTGGGCTCGTTTATTTGGGTAGTTGGGATCGTTGGATCCCGAGGTTGAGATTGTATTCTCATTTGGGTGAAAAACCTAAGAGTTGGGTTTTTGATGTGTCTCGGGATCTCGGGTGCTTGTGTGAGCACCGGTAGGGGGTTTTGGAGTTAGAGAGAGAATTTTTGAAAACAGGTGATTTTTAATGAATCATGATGTATTTGTGGGGCTATTAGTATTTCGGGGTATTTTGCTATAAATACCAGTTGAACCCGTTTTAATTAAATTTTCATTTCAGCCCCTTACCTTTTCTCTCTCCCCGTGTCCGCCCAATCCCGTCTGCCCCAGCCACCGCGCGCAAAAGCGGTGCGCCCGCCGCCGTCCGGCCGCCGTTCGGCGCGTCCGACCTACCGGTGGCTTCGTCTCGTCCAGGCGCTCCTTTCTACACCATCAATTCGAAGTTTGGTCGCGTTTCTCGTTCGGATTTTTGCAGAATGCGTCGATCCTCAAAAGCTAGGGTTCTTCGATACATAGTGGATGACATACGCTGATGTACATGTATCGTCACTAGTTGGCAATGCCTTAGATGCCATGAGTTGGCATGTGTCGTCACAGGATGACGATGACGATGGTGTAGGAGATCTCTTATTAGACATGCATCACCGTTACGATGAACAATGCGTTGAGTATACGTATTCAGTGGTATGCCTTGGGTGCCAGTACCGAGCACAAGGTGGTGTGTGCGTCACCGATTGACGTGACCCTTATACCGAGCGGGTTGCTCGAGGAATGGATGGATGCGCTGTACATGTGATCGTACCGCAGCTTATTTTTGGGGTAATCATATTACGAGTGGTGATACCCTTGAGGTATGCTCGTTGGAATGGCTTTTGGCCATGTGATTTGACGACATGAGTAATCATGGAGGAAATTACTCGCTTTCTGTCGATGTGACATGTGGTAGACATGGTCACACCACCCATGAGGGTGTAGGATGAGTCCTAAGGGAGTAGGATCAGGTTATGTTAAGTACATAGGGACATTGGAGTGTCCAGGGTGTATCGGCATTTGAGGATTGTTGGGTAAAGACCCACTACTCTATTGAGTTTTCTTCCCATAGTATGATATACCATGTGGAAACGTCCGTCTTATTGGTAGGTTTGAGGTGAACCTAGAGAGGCAGCGACTAGTTTGTCTGCCGTGTGTGTGCAGCACCATGAGGGGCTTGCTAGAGCCGTTATACTGCTCCTTGGAACCAAGTTTGTAAAATCGTAAGGTGATACGATGTGGATTGTGGTGGACTCTAGTAGTCACCATGTCATTTGAGGTTGAGGTTGTGTATGCCTCACTGAAACGTGTATACGTTTATGTATAATCTTGGTGAGACTTGTCTGGGACAGCTCAGGATGTTGGATTACCAACAAGAGAGTCATCAGGTCGTTATTGACTCAATCTAAGGGAACCCGTGTATTTGGGATACAATGGGTGTTATTGTATCCAGTTTTTCCGAACGGTGGTTCGAGACTAGTGGATCTCGAGTTCGTTGGCACTTCCCTTGTGAGGAAGGAGGTAGTATTATACCTATTTGGGAATCTTTGAAAGATTCGGTGAGTTGGTACGTGTGGTGTTGATTTTGGGAATCACACCTTGTTGTTGATCGTCGATTATCGTTCTCCACTGGTAGGGAATGACTCAGAATTGACGGTTGTGTTTGGGGCTTAGGGGTAGGTTGTAGATACCCGAGCCAAGTGCATTGAGTATGCATGCGATGTCAGTGCTTAGGTAGGTATACCGATGAGTATACGGATGCCAGTTATTGATTTCCTTTCTGTCAAGCATAGAGTTATGCTATTTTAGGATGGTTAAATCTCTGATGAGAGATATGGAACACCTTGAGATTGGGAATCTCCATGACACGATAATTATGAGGAACAATCGTGAAGTTAGTTGACTCCCTTTGAGGAGGGATTATCTTGTGTGGGTTAAGGTATTTCCCTTGTTGGTGTTTTCCTTCGAGATATGTGATAGCCTTCCCAAGTTTGGATTGTTAAATCCTAGGATTATCAAGGGATGGCAGGAATTTCGGATTTGTTGGGTGTCGCTGACGACACGAGCGTTGAGGATGCAATAGGTTTATTGCAGTTTCTGTTGACTAACTGCTTTTGGATTATTAGCGTTGAGTTGTGCTGACGCTCTTTGACGTTATGATGGATTTGGAAGTCTATTCCACTCCAGAGTTTGACACGAGGTCAACGTTCTTAGGGTTGAGGTGTCATTCAGGATGCGTTCTTACTAGTTGTATTAGAACTAAGGATGACTGTCCGATCTACAGTCGTAAGTATTGGTTGTTTTACAGTCATGTGGGACTGACTTTTGGGATGACCCGCATCGAGGTACGTTTTGCCTCTTAGGTGATATGTTGGTTTTGGTAAGTCGCTCTGTTTCAGAGTTTGAAGAGAAGTAAGTATCCTCGCGTTTATTAAGACGATTCTGATATGGTCAAGAATCGAGGTTATGGCTTCATGTTGTTGTGTAGCCCGGATGTTATGTGATACACCGGTGTTAATTTCGAGGACGAAATTCTTTTAGTGGGGGATATTGTGATGACCAGGGATTATAGATGTTAATCCCGGAGTGTTAATAACCCCTAAAGTTGTTTTACGTGGCGATTTGGAGTTTAATCGAGGTGTTGGGCCTTCTGGGCTCGTTTATTTGGGTAGTTGGGATCGTTGGATCCCGAGGTTGATATTGTATTCTCATTTGGGTGAAAAACCTAAGAGTTGGGTTTTTGATGTGTCTCGGGATCTCGGGTGCTTGTGTGAGCACCGGTAGGGGGTTTTGGAGTTAGAGAAAGAATTTTTGAAAATAGATGATTTTTAATGAATCATGATGTATTTGTGGGGCTATTAGTATTTCGGGGTATTTTTGCTATAAATACCAGTTGAACCCGGGATTTTAATTAAATTTTCATTTCAGCCCTTTACCTTTTCTCTCTCCCCGCGTCCGCCCATTCCCGTCTGCCCCAGCCACCGCGCGCAAAAGCGGTGCGCCCGCCGTCGTCCGGCGCGTCCGACCTACCGGTGGCTTCGTCTCGTCCAGGCGCTCCTTTCTACACCATCAATTCGAAGTTTGGTCGCGTTTCTCGTTCGGATTTTGGCAGAATGCGTCGATCCCCAAAAGCTAGGGTTCTTCGATTTCGGTCGATTTTCCTTCCGATTTTCGATTGGGTAACCTCCTTTACCTCTTTTTCATGCTTCTCGTGTATTTCCCTACTGAAATTGGTGGTTTTGGTTCGAAATTATTTTCGAATTTTTGTAGGGTTTGGTTCGAAATTTGGGGGTTTTTGGCAAGGGTGTTGATTCTTGCTATTGATAGTTTAATTCACTTTTTAGATGAATTATGGTGTTTAATTGGGTTCGATTTGTGAGATTAGGGTTCGAATTTTGTAGGGTGTTCTTGAGCAATTTTCGATATTGTCTCATTCGTTCCCCTCCCTGCATGTACCCTGCCCCGGGTCTTTTAAAAGGTTAGTTGTCGTGTGTTGACAATGTTTTGAGGGTTATGGGTGTGCTTGAGCATGGGTTGCATGTTCATAAATAATTGTGAATTATTTATCGTGTTAGCACATCGTTCCTCGGGGCATGGAACACGAGCAAGGTTTGGCTCGAACTTCGGAGATTTAAGGTACGTGCGACGTACGAGCATTACTATATATATTAGAGCATTATGAAATGCATAAGGTATTTTTGATTGCATTGAATATTGTGCGTATGGTTATATATATATATATATGTTGATATAGCCAATGAACGACCAATTCTTGATATCGCCGCTGGTAGCGTGCGTGACACTAGAGTAGGATAACTCTTACAAGATATAAGGGGTACTGGGTTTATATGACTATTGTAAGACATTTGAGATGTCTAGGTTCGTAGAATCATGTATTCGTTATAAGACATTTGAGATGTCTAGGTTCGTAGAATCATGTATTCATTATAAGACATTTGAGATGTCTAGGTTCGTAGAATCATGTATTCATTATAAGACATTTGAGATGTCTAGGTTCGTAGAATCATGTATTCATTATAAGACATTTGAGATGTCTAGGTATAATGAAGGATTGGTAAAATAAATGCTAGGCATTTGAGCTATCTGTGATTGATAGCGAGGTTGTGAAATCAGTATTAGATATTGAGATATCTATATTTGCATGTATAATGAATTTGGAATCACTATCTATTGATACTCGAGGATTAGGCATGCGATGGGTTAATCAATGTGTTGATTTACTGATTTTTGAGATTTGATGAGTTTGATGATTGTGAGAACAGGGACAGCACACGGAATCCCGGATGAGGTTGCCATCCAGGGAGTATCATTTAAATTCATTAGTATTGACCTTTGTTGTAAATTATGAATTTCATTATTGTGATTATGGGATTTTGTGTATTGGTATGCTCACCCCGTTGGGGGCTGTCTCTGTTGGGGCAGGTGAACAGGTACATCGATGGCTGTGGAGCTGAGCTCGAGCTGTTGATTGGAGGTACTCCCAGGATCGTGGTACCAGGGCTTGATGGAGCACGGTATCGTATAGAGTACTTATATACACCTGAGGATTATATACATATTCATGATGCTCGCATGTGAGCACGATTACACTTGTATATGGGTTGTATATAAAGGCATGAGCCTTTCTCTCTTTCATTCTATGTTGCATGCAATTAGAGGTAGAATTGCTAAATGATATGAGAGTCATTGGTGTATTATGTGGGTGTTGAGACCCACTTTGTTGTCCTCTTGTGTGGTGCCTTCCCTGGCTGGGAATTTACTTAGAATTTCTGTATTCTCTTGAGTATTGTGCTTCCCTGGCCGGGAATTGTGTTATGTGTTGTGCTTTAATTTCGGGATAGCTCTATTTATGGGGAGACTCTGCCCAAATTTTTTATAAAAGTCCACAATGTGAAAAGTGGCACAAAGGGGATGGAAATGGGCGAACTTTATGAGTCTATTTGTTGTTAGGATGATGATCTTATAATCATTGAGTATTAAAGAAAATTTTGTGATTGCCATTCAATGGTAAAGTATCATCTGAGCTTCCCGTTTGATTTTTTTATTGAAAGCATGTGCCACACATAGTGGTTAATACACTAATCAAGGTTTAAGGGCTAGGGGTCCTTACAGATAATTTCGTGCATCGTGTATTTATAGAGGATGAGGACTAAGTAGATTCCATATAGGACTCAAACTATAAAAGGTACTTTTTTTCAAAACTTCTCGTCTACCGACCGATCGGTAAGATGTATCGATCGAGCGGTAATTCCTTGAATTAAATCCTTTTAGCTACGACATTCTACCGATCGATCGGAACATGAGTACCGATTGATTGGTAGATATTTCACTTTTAATTCAAACTACGACATACGACCGATCGATCGGTGCAAGGCTACTGATGATCGGTGAACATTTTTCTCCAAAAGTCGAGTTTTCGTCGTTTCTTCGATCGGTTCGCTCATTTGAGTTCTTTTTTCATTATTTTAAACTCAATTCCTCCACTTTTATATAATCGACCTTGATTCCTTAAATATACAAAAACAACACAAAAGCGCATATCGTCCAGGAATCAATATAAAACAGTAGTAAAAATCCTAGAAATATAAGTGTAAAAATCACACTTATCATCTACCCCAAATTTATCACTTGATCGTCCTCGATCAAGCATCAGAATCAAAAAGTAGAGTACATTCTTGCTACTTGAAACAAATTAGTTCATGACTATCATTTACCTCAGAAATTTCACTTACGCACTTACAAAAGTTGAACAATACATCTTTTCTCCTAAATCAAGTAACACATCTCAATCGGAACTTGTGTGTGTGATATTGTCAATCTCAAGTTTCATGCACATCTTCAAGATCAAATCATGCTAATCAAATCAAAGTCAAGATTATCGTTGAGCACCCCATAAGCCTATTTTCAAACAACTTCTCCACTAATGAAATCACTCCCTAGGCGTGGATCAAAAGGTCTTTTTAAGCTTGTAATGTTAGGTCTTTGGTGTCTGTTTCAAAGAAAAGGTAGGATAAGCACAAAGAAGAGAGTATAACATGTATAGTTCACTTTTTAGCACATATTGGGTTTCTCTTCTTTTTTCTAACATTGACCACTTTGGGACTTATTATTCTTTTCTCAAGGCTCTTTCTTTATATCTTTTCTTTTTATCCTTTTCTCATTCATCAATATTTTCAATAAGCTCAACAAGATATAATAGTTCACGTGCATCGAATGAGAATCATTATACCCCCTTAGGGTAATGATACAAATTTTTCATTTAGGCTCATAAGGTGTGTATAATGAGTTTACAAAACAATGTCGAATGAGGGTTAAGTTGTATGCAAAGCATATACCATTCGTTTTCAATAAGGATCAAAGTTGGACACTGTGGAATAATATATATCATGGTAGGCTTGAAAGGGTCAAACGTTCTAAAGATCGCCTAAATCATTTTCAAGTCAAGTTTGTAACTATAAAATTTTGCCTCAAAGTGTCATCATTTAGGTTCTAGAATATCTCTAAGATGCTCAAGACAAATCATCAAGTTCACAACAATTATCACTATTCAACACGCAATCCAAAATCATGACTATGTGCTCAAAATATTCCTCAATCTTGACATATTATGTGATGCCCAGTTTATTCTGCTTATAGTTAATTGTTTAAATGGTAAATTATGGGATAATTTACGTAATTAAATGTTGGACCTCGTATATTGGGTCGGATCGTATTATTTGGGCACACATGGAGCTTTAGCATAATTTAAATTTCTATGGGAAATTTATGAAAAGTTATATTAACTTGAAATATTTAATTTTGAGGTGAAGAATTATATTGTTGGGAGGATTTAATGTTAGTGGAATGGGTTAAATTAAAAGAAAAAAAAAGGGATTTATTAGCTAGCATTCCACACATTTAACTATCAAACCCACACATCCACACACACAAAAAAATCGGACACCCTTCTTCCCCAAACCCCAAACCCGTCGCCCCTCACCATTGCCAAGAAGAGCTTCGATTTTCACCTTCCAACTCAATTATCTTGCCACCAATTTCAAGGTATGATGCTCCCTCATGTTCCTAGGCACTTTGTCCCCTTTATTTTCGACTTTGGTGTGTTGATTGTGCCATTTTTGTGTTCGAAAATTTGGTCAATTTTTGGGGCTTTGGTTAGCTATTCTTTGGGACGATTTTGGGGTTGTTTATTGGGTTGTTTTGGAGTGCTTTGAGTTGTTAATTGAAGGGAAGACATTGAAATTCTAGTGTGTGCAGATTTTGGGGGTGTGTGTGTGAAGTATGTGTGCAGAGTGTGTGTGTGTGCGTGAACAGTGTGTGTGTTAGTGTGTGTAGATGGTGTTTATGCAAGTAATTATATATCCCTACATGTATTGAAGTGTAAATGTGTTAAGTACATACATGTATGTGGTTAGATAGAGTATTGTCAATGAAGAATGATAATTTGGAATTTGGATAGTATGATAAATGTTATTGATTGTTGAAAGTTAATTGTGACTTACTTTATTGGATGGTTGATTGTTGACAATAAATTGTGGAATTATGTCTTGGCTTAGTGTTGTTGTTGGTTAAAAAAAAAGAGGGGGGGGGGGGGGCGGGGGGGGGGGGGGGGGGGAAATGAATACTAAAATCATGCATGGAAGGTGTTCGTTAATATGCTTAGATGTGATTCAAATGTGGGTCTAAGCCTTGTTAGTGGGTGGTGAAAAGAACTAACTTGGCTTGTAGCCATTGTAATATTTTGGTGGGTGTTGATACTTGTTTAATCGATTATTACTTTGATGGATTATGAATATATGAGATAAAAGTTGTGAATCTTGTTCTAAGTTTATAATAGATTTTAAAATTGAGAGGATATGGTTTTATTGATGTTAAGCTTGAATTAGATGAATATTTATGACTTTTAGGCTCGTTATATATGATGAATATGCTACTTTGAGGAATTCTTGAACAAGGAAATAAGGTTATATATATTGAACCCTAGTAATGTAAATATTACATACTTGAGTTATTGATAACTTGAATAAATGGAAGGTAATTGGTTTGTTTGTGTAGTATATGGGGTATGATAAATGAGATTGAGTTTAATGGTGAAATTACATTGAGTATATGTGATTATTATAATAGAAGGCATGACAAATCTATTTAATAGATGATATTATTGTTGAATATGGAAGTGCAAAGTTATTGGAGAGAAATTATATTGAATTGAAGTTGAAATGCATATAAATGATATCAATTGTATTATTAATGAATTAGTTGCTGAATTGATATTCAATATAGATACTCCACGGTCTCAGGACGTCGAGGGTGGTTTGTTCATGCTGTCGACTGTAAGGTACGTAATGACATACGAGCAGGTATGCGTGATGTTAATTACGTACTATGATTCATACATATATTGAAATTGGATATATGAATAAATAGTGAATGGAGAATCATGATAGAATTGTGGAAATTATAGTATGTAATGAGTTTTGATAGAATGATGAATTATTCCGATGCCGCCGCTATTGAGCGTGCGATGGTTTTATTGTAGCCGCTGTTGAGCGTGCGAGGGATTATAATGCCGCTGCTATTGAGTGAGCGATGAGATATGATGATATTTGACGAGGAAATGGGTGACTGGGATGTTATTGATTTCAATAAATCATTGATTGAAATGCCTTAGCATTATTGAATATAGATCTAATGGTTCGTGAATATCAGTACTATGAATCATTGTGGTGACGATTTATTTGATTTTTAAGTTGACGGTCTTGGATATTGTGAGAACAGGAACATCGTGGGAGCTCTCACAAGGTTATGGTATATACATACAGGGAGTATCTTCTTAATTTGCTGTTTTATATTCTGTAAATTGGTAGCTGTTTAATTGATGATAATGAGATCATGTTGTTGTATGCTCACCTAGTGTGGGGGGCTGTTTACGTTGAAACAGGTAAAACAGGTATGCCATTGGTTCTGGAGTGAGTTCGAGCTATTGGAGTGGAATACTACCAGGGGCATGGTATCAGTATTGGTAAATGAGAGAATGCGATATATGCGAGTAAATTTATACTCATGTATTCATCGCTCATCTGTGAGCATTTTAATGCATGTATATGGTCTGTATAAGAGTGTTGAATGTTGCAGAGCTCCACCTTTACTTAGTTGCTTTATTTTGGTGGATGTTATTATTGGTTATTGTGATGTTGTTGAGGATATTTATTGTGGTGTGTTCTTATTTTTGGGAAGTCCAATTTACGGGGAGACTCTGCCCTTTTATAAAAGTTATGGGAATATGTGAAGTATGTAATGATTCTTTAATGAGAAAAGAAATTTTTACATACTCAAACGACATCATAATTGCATTATTGACGTGTTGGGTCGTTGGGGTCTTACATATTACTCAACAAATGATATTCATGTACAAGTCTAACAATCATCAAAATTTAAGTCCATATGCATAGTGAGATCAAAATCATCATTGAATAGTCATTATTATAATTCATTCTTTTCTCAAGTTTAAACTCATAAAATTTTTTTAGCTCATAATAATCGGAGATTCAAGTTCTCTTTTTCAGCACACAACATGCAGACTAAATATGTAAAACATGCAAGCCACTCCCCCCAAACTTAAATCAAACATTGTCCTCAATATTTCAAAGAATCAAAAGGGAAACAGTAAACTCCCATGATCAATGTGCTTGCATGAGGGTTGAGGGTGATTGGCTTTTGAAAGATTCGCTGCTATAGGGATTAATCACTCCAACTGAGTACCTCGCAAGAGAAGAATGCAAATAGTAAAATAGTTGACTCGAGAGATAATAAAAGCTGAAAATCAAAAACTAAATAACAAAGGATATTGCTTGGGTTTCCTCCAAAACGCCGATTTCTACTCGCCAGCTTGACCATTAGAAGAAACCATCAAATAGCGGTTTCTGCCCATAATAAGTATCATATGATACCACAAATGGGTCTTGATTCAGTATGCCCTCAAACTTGGCAAGACAGTCTGCGCTCGTCGCTCCAAAAACTTCCTTCATGAATTGATAGGTATGGGAGAAGAATATTTGGCTGGACTTGGTGTAGTGTGGTGAAGTTGGCATCGATGGGAAAAATGGATCATCATATGTCATAGAACATGCCTCCATCGATGGGATTAAGTCAACATGGTCGAAAATCTCCTCCTTCTCCAACATCACACTAGGCTCATCTTTTCGTGGGAACTCCTCGGATAACTTTTCTAAAGTAGGCTCAATCATTTGAGGAGACTCAAGTTCTCTTAACTCTTCCACATGAGTAGGCTCACTCCCCAAGCTTGGTTGGTGGAGTACTCTTCCTCATGTAAGCAATCTTGATTCGTCATCCCTTGATTTGTAGATTTCATCTCATCCTCATGGCAACTTACTGAAAGTGTTTCTATGAGGGTCACTAATTGCTGCTCCAGGTGATGTCTAGAGTTGTTTCTGCTCTCCATAATGCTATCGAATGATGCCATGAATCTAAGTAGTGTATCCTCCAACTGAGCCATGTCTCTTTCAGAACTATCTCTCTCCTTTCCGTGATGTTTAAATGGTTGGAGTGTATAATGAAGGTATTTGTAAGGACCCCATATACTTAACCCTTGATTAGTGTATTAATCATTATGTGTGGCACATGCTTTCAATAAAATCATTCGGGAAACTCAGATGATACTTTACCATTGAATGGCAATTACAAAATTTTCTTTAACATACAATGTTATAAGTTCATCGTCCTAACAACAATAGACTCATAGAGTTCGCCCATTACACCACTTTTTACATTGTGGACTTTTATAAAAATTTGGGCAGAGTCTCCCCATAAATAGAGCTATCCCGAAATAAAGGCACAACACATAACATAATTCCCGGCCAGGGAAGACATAATACTCATCAGAATACAGCAATATCAAGTAAATTCCCAGCCAGGGAAGGCACCACACATATGACAACAAAAGTGGGTTTCAACACCCACAATACACCAATGACTCTCATATCATTTAGCAATTCTACCTCTAATTGCATGCAACATAGAATGAAAGAGAGAAAGGCTCATGCCTTTATATACAACCCATATACAAGTATAATCTTGCTCACATGCGAGCATCATGAATATGTATATAACCCTCATGGGTATATAAGTACTCTATACGATACCGTGCTCCATCAAGCCCTGGTACCACGATCCTGGGAGTACATCCAATCAACAGCTCGTGCTCATTTCCAAAGCCATCGATGTACCTGTTTACCTGCCCCAACAGAGACAGCCCCCAACGGGGTGAGCATACCAATTCCACAATTTCATAATCATAATGACATAATACATAATTTACGAAAATGTAAATATTGTGGAACATATGTGATACTTCCTGGATGGTATCATCCTCATCATAGCGTACCCCTGTAATAACCCTGTTCTCAAACAGATAAATCATCAAATCCTGAATATACAGTTAATCATCATATTGGTTAACCCTAGCCAGTTTCAATTTAACAACATTTCATAACATCTTTCTTTATCTAGCAATTATCATAATTCTAGATATCATTTGAGATTTCCTTAACTTCCGATACTAGTTAATCACTTCTCTGATTAACTACGTCTCTGTTCCTATTCATTACCAATAGGGAATAAAATACAGATATCCTAGATATCTTATCAAATACCACATTTCATTTCTTACTTCAAAGTCGCGTCATACTATCGGTGTTCGCTCCGTAGCAACCACACCCCATCATTTGCTCGCTTCATAGCGGCACCAAGCATTTCACCATGTGAATCAACATAACGTAACCAAGTCCCGGTACCATCATAGTAAAACATTTCATGTATTTTAAACCATGCATCATACTTGTAAAACATCATTTAAACTATGCTCGTACGCTAAACGTACCTTAAATCCTCGAAGTCCGAGCCAAACCTTGCTCGAGTTCCATGCCCCGAGGAACGATGTGCTAACACGATAAATAATTCACAATTATTTACGAACATGTAACCATGCTCAAGCACATCCATAACCCTCAAAATATTGTCAGCACACGACAATAAATCATTTAAAAGACCCGGGGCAAGGTACATGCAGGGAGGGAAAACGAATGCGACATATCGAAAAATTGCCCAAGAACACCTTCAATAATTCGAACCCTAGCATCACGATTCGAACCCAACCAAGCATCATAAATCATCTAAAACATGTAATAAACTATCAAAGCAAGAATCAACACCCCTTGCCAAAAACCCCCAATTTTTGAATTCAACCCTACAAATTTCGAAAATTATTTCGAACCAAAACCATCAAATTTAGCAGGGAATTACATCCCAAGCATGAAAAAGGGGTAAGGAAGGTTACCCAATCGAAAATCGGAAGTAAATCGGTCGAAATCCGATAAACCCTAGAATTTGGGGATCGCCGCTTTCCTGTAAAATTCGAACTCAAACCGCGATGAAACTTCAAATTGACGGAGGGGATAGCTGCGCCTCGACGAGACGAAGCCGGTGATAGGTCGCACGTGCCGAACGGCGGCGGGCGCACCGCTTTTGCGCGCGGCGGCTGGGGAAAACGGGAAGGGGCCGACGCGGGAGAGAGAGGAAAAATTGGGGCTGAAATGAAATTTAATTTAAAATTTTGGGTTCAACTGGTATTTATAGCAAAAATACCCCGAAATACTAATAGCCCCACAAATACATCATGATTCATTAAAAATCATCTGCTTTCGAAAAATCTCTCTCTAACACCAAAACCCCCTACCGGTGCTCACACAAGCACCCGAGATCCCGAGACACATCAAAAACCCAACTCTTAGGTTTTACATCGTAATGTGAATACAATCTCAACCTCGGGATCCAACGATCCCAACTACCCAAATAAACGAGCCCAGAAGGCCCAACATCGCGATTAAACTCCAAATCGCTACGTAAAATAACTTTAGGGATTTTTAACACTACGGGATTAACATCTATAATCCCTGGTCATCACAGTATTGAGGTTCCGGCGGGTATTGGTGACTCCAACCTTGCAGCGAAAATTCCCAAACCCAGTGGTAGTCGAAGTCCACCATATCATTGAGCAGATGCAACACATATCTTCATCTCTATCAAACAGAGGACTACCAGTTGCCAAAGCTCCGTTCAATACCCATCCTTGTGTTTCTGCATCCAAATCATTGTAGAACAATTGCAGAAGAGTATAGTTCGAAAAATTATGATATCGGAATGTGTGGGCCAATATATTGAATCTTTCCCACGCTGCATAGAACAACTCTGAAGTTTGTTGGCAAAAGTTGTGAAGACTGTTGATGATACATCCCAAGTACCTCGCAATAAAACCAATCAAACAATTAAACTTCTTTTTAAGTCCACCATATCATTGAGCAGATGCAACACACACGCATCGCTAAGGCTACCATTGAGGCTGCACCACATCAATCGACCACTTGTACTATCTTCATCTCTATCAAACAGAGGACTACCAGTTGCCAAAGCTCCGTTCAATACCCATCCTTGTGTTTCTGCATCCAAACCATTGTAGAAAAATTGCAGAAGACTATAGTTCGAAAAATTATGATATCGGAATGTGTGGGCCAATATATTGAATCTCTCCCACGCTGCATAGAACAACTCTGAAGTTTGTTGGGCAAAAGTTGTGAAGACTTGTTGATGATACATCTCAAGTACCTAGCAATAAAACCAATCAAACAATTAAACTTCTTTTTTTTTTTCTTGAAATTATATATATATAAAAATTGGTTAAATTACAGTCAAAGAATATCGTATGATATCACAAAAGTTAGTCCCCGGCAACGGTGCCAAAAACTTGATCGTCACTTTTATAAACAACAAAATATCAGTTGTGAACGATTAATTCGTAAGTGCACTGTAAGGACCCTAGTTCCTTAAATGCGGATTAAGGCATAATTAGAGCTAACAATATATTATCAGAGTATAAAAGTTCGTGTTGAGACCTTGAGCCATAAGAATTACATGCCAAGTTAAGGACTTTCAAATGGATTAATTACATTCTCTAACAAATGAATGTTAATCAATATAGCTTTACACTACTCCTAGAGTAGACACTATACAAAAATAATCTTGTCCTTCCTTATCAAAAGCGCTCTAGCTCACCGTCTCAACCCGTCCTTAGCCCATTTTCATGCCAAAATGTACCTACAAGGACAACCCCCAAAACATGAGCATATAGTAATCCATATTCAACACAATATGATTATAAGGCGTAAATGCATAAACCGTAATAAAACGCTTCCTGTCTTTCCCATGCATTTTAAACGCTCCCTTTTTGGTTTTCCCTGTACCATAACTCATGAGTATAATCAATAGATTATTTAATGGTTCTACAAATGTCATGACATATCGCCATTTTTTTTTATCAACAATCACCAATCCCTAGTCCGTTATAACAGTGTATTTTAATGCACCTAGCTTCTCATGACAGCAGCATTAATACCCCTCGCTTCGACATATTAGCGGCATCGAATAACCTCGCTCAAATGCGACATGCGGCACCCTCGCTTCAACATTTAGCGGCAAATATTCTTTCCTCGCTACAATATGACAGCAGCAAGTATTCTATCATCGCTTCAAGTGACATCGGCAAAGCATTAAAATCATCACTCTAATATAACCATGACTCATGGGATGTGCATATGCAATCATAATGCATAGTTCAACATGTCTTTGCATCCATAATGCACAATTCCATATATACTTGCATCCACAATGCATATTCAAATGAGTATATAAGATACATGTACTGTTGGGTGCCCGTACGTCTCTCTACGTACCTTTCCAAAAGTAGGATTTGGTATAACTTCACTTCCTTGGCTGTGTCGCCACCTGAGATGGTTCTACACAATCACACAAACCAATATTAGAAGCCAAATAATAGTCCAATACCAAAAATCGAACATAAAAATCATTTTCCAAAAATTTGACTGCTGGCGATCGATCGCTATATCGAGGTGATCGATCGCGAGCCTTACCGATCAATCGCTTCGACATAGCGATCGATTGCCAGACCTCACTGCCTCGAGCCGATCGATCGCGCCATTTCCAGCGATCGATCGCTAGCACCCGTTTTTGCTACGGCCTTTCGGCGATGGATCGCTACATTTGTAGCGATCGATCGCCACCTCCTGTGTGCGCGATTTCCACCATTGTTTTAGCACAAATCCAAAGCTCCACTACACACACTTCAAACCAAAACCATAATAACTCCATAAAACCAACATAGAACATCTCAAAAATCGTAACCCAACCACATACAACATATACCCAAAAACAAACCCATATAAACCCCAAAATACCAACCCATTTCAAAACCAATCTTCAAGAAATTAACAAGGAGGAATCTATACCTCTGTTGGACTTCAAATCCTATCAAGATTCCAACAAATGAAGAGTTTGCAAGGACTTCTACTCCTCCTCCTCCTTGGCTTGGACGAAAATTGGGGGTTTTGGGTTAGGGTTGAGAGTTGTGGGTAATGAATGAGAGTTAAAGGGGAAAAGGGGTATAAGTGGGTTAAAGATTAAAAATGGTACCCCATTAATTAGCATGATGTATAAAATATCCCAACATGATATTTTAAAAGCATTTTACAAAAAATGCACCACAATCTTAATCAAAACATGCTTCACCTAAAATAACCTTTAACCATCACAAATAAACCATGCTAGCACCCAAATTCCCAACATGCATTACATGCACCCTGAAATGCATTACCAGGTCACGCCCACAGCATGACCAAGCATTTCACCGTATTAATTAATTCCAACACTAAATTAATTAGCACCATAATTACCACAGAAACATAATTAATGCCCAAATGCATATAATCATTTCGGGGATATCACAATACTCCCCCGTTCTATTCACTTGCATGGGTCCCCGGTTGGCCAATACATTGCTCTTCCGACTCTCTTGTTTCCGCTTAAAAGATTTCTTCCCACTGAATCGAGAAGATGAGGAAGCTCCACGAGGCTTAAACTGCTCTCCTCGTGGCTTCAGACTGTCGGATGAAGATCTTTGAGATGGAACTTGTGGGGGTACGCCATCAGCATAAGCACCCACTCCTATTTCTGCCAGCTCTGCTCTAGTAAGAGCATCATCAAAAGACGTTGGGTTGTTGGTGATAACCCGATCAAATAGTTCTGGCCTTAGTCCTTTCAAGAAATGCCTCATCTTGGCATGCCCATTCGTAGCGATATGAGGAACATACCTCAATAGTGATGAGTAATGCATGGCATAGTCCGAGACTGTCATGTTTCATTGCTTCAGATTCGTGAACTCATCCTCTTTCATCTGTCTCGCAGCATCAGAAAAATACCGGTTCAGAAACTGGGTCCTGAAGAGAGTCCAATCAATCAACATACCCTGAGCCCTAATTCCATCACTGTCGACTTCCACCACATGGAAGACTTCTTTGCTAGTTGGAACTCTGCCAGCCTCAACCATGTTGTCCTAGCACAAGGCGCGGACACAAATATATGCTCCAATCTCTGCAGCCATTCTTCAGCTTCTTCTCCCGTCTCTGTCCACTCAAATCGAGGCGGGTGGAAAGTCAGGAATTGAGTCAGACTTAGCTCCCCAGGCAATAACAACTGAGCTACCGTTCTATGCCCACAGCCGGTGGGGGTAAAGGATTTGTCTGACCAATGCTTGCATTCACACTTCCTACATCGCCTACCTCCTCATTGAGGTTCCCCAAGTTTATGGCCGCCATGCTGTAACACAAGGGTAAACAACAATTCCAAAACAATACATATGCTATACCGTTAGATAACATGAATGATAATAAGCATGTTAGTACAACAATTATATACACCAATATGCACCACATGCATAAACATGCACAAATATAAACACCTAGCCAACCATGCTAAGGCTACCCTTCACTCAATCCCGGGTTCTCTAACCACTGCTCTGATACCACTAATGTAAGGACCATAGTTCCTTAAGTGCGGATTAAGGCATAATTAGAGCTAACAATATATTATCAGTGTATAAAAGTTCGTGTTGAGACCTTGAGCCATAAGAATTACATGCCAAGTTAAGGACTTTCAAATGGATTAATTACATTCTCTAACAAATGAATGTTAATCACTATAGCTTTACACTACTCCTAGAGTAGACACTATACAAAAATAATCATGTCCTACTTATCAAAAGCGCTCTTCACCAGCTCACCGCCTCAACCCGACCTTAGCCCCTTCTCATGCCAAAATGTACCTATAAGGACAACCCCAAAAACATGAGCATATAATAATCCATATTCAACACAATATGATTATAAGGCGTAAATGAATAAACCGTAATAAAACGCTTCCTGTCGTTCCCATGCATTTTAAACGCTCCCTTTTTGGTTGTCCCTGTACCATAACTCATTAGTATAATCAATAGATTATTTGATGGTTCTACAAATGTCATGACATATCGCCATTTCGTTATCAACAATCAGCAATCCCTAGTCCGTTATAACAGTGTATTTTAATGCACCTCGCTTGTCATGACAGAGGCATTAATACCCCTCGCTTCGACATATTAGCGGCATCGAATAACCTCGCTCAAATGCGACATGCGGCAATACCCTCGCTTCAACATTTGGCGGCAAATATTCTTTCCTCGCTACAATATGACAGCGGCAAGTATTCTATCATTGCTTCAAGTGACAGCGGCAAAGCATTAAAAGCATCACTCTAATATAACCATGACTCATGGAATGTGCACCAAACAATCATCATATACATATGCAATCATAATGCATAGTTCAACATGTATCTGCATCCACAATGCACAATTCCATATGTACGTGCATCCACAATGCATATTCAAATAAGTATATAAGATACATGTACCGTTGGGTGCCCGTACGTCTCTCTACGTACCTTTCCAAAAGTAGGATTTGGTATGACTTCACTTCCTTGGTTGTGTCGGCACCTGGGATGGTTCTACACAATAACACAAACGATTATTAGAAGCCAAATAATATGTCAATACCAAAAATCCAACATAAAAATCATTTCCCAAAAATTTGACTGCTGGAGATCGATCGCTATATCAAGGCGATCGATCGCAAGCCTTACCGATCGATCGCTTCGACATAGCGATCGATCGCCAGACCTCACTACCTCGAGGCGATCGATCGCGCCATTTCCAGCGATCGATCACTAGCACCCGTTTTTGCTACGACCTTTTGGCGATCGATCGCTCCATTTGTAGCGATCGATCGCCACCTCCCGTGTGCGCGATTTCCACCATTTTTTAGCACAAATCCAAAGCTCCACTACACACACTTCAAACCAAAACATCCCAACAACTCAATACCATAATAACTCCATAAAACCAACATAGAACATCTCAAAAATCGTAACCCAACCACATACAACATATATCCAAAAACAAACCCATATAAACCCCAAAATACCAACCCATTTCAAAACCAATCTTCAAGAAATTAACAAGGAGGAATCTATACCTCTATTGCACTACAAATCCTATCAAGATTCCAACAAATGAAGAGTTTGCAAGGATTTCTCCTCCTCCTCCTTGGCTTGGACAAAAATTGGGGGTTTTGGGTTAGGGTTGAGAGTTGTGGGTAATGAATGAGAGTTAAAGGGGAAAAGGGGTATAAGTGGGTTAAAGATTAAAAATGGTACCCCATTAATTAGCATGATGTATAAAATATCCCAACATGATATTTTAAAAGCATTTTACAAAAATGCACCATAATCTTAATCAAAACATGCTTCACCAAAAATAACCTTTAACCACCACAAATAAACCATACTAGCACCCAAATTCCCAACATGCATTACATGCACCCTGAAATGCATTACCAGGTCACGCCCACCGCATGACAAAGCATTTCACTGTATTAATTAATTCCAACACTAAATTAATTAACACCATAATTACTACATAAACATAATTAATGCCCAAATGCATATAATCATTTCGGGGATATCACATGCACGATTGTCAAGTTTTAGTATCGAAATAAGAAGTACGAGTGTCAAACCCACAAAACTAATTATAAGTATCAAATAAGACGTTTTTAACTATATTTAACCTACGATTATCAATTCAATAAAATACTAATTATTAAACTACTATTAATGATCTAACCATGCAAACCAAAGATAACGAGAAAATTCCACTAGAGAAGATTATCAATACGTCGGTTCACCAATGTAATCCATATGACCCTCGATTGAATATCCAAATATCTCTAAGGTGACGAGTTCTCCTAAATTATCTATTATACTCTCGAGCATTATTAAACCTAATAGCAAATTGCAGTAAGTTGTCGTGCACTTATTTAACAATTCAATATTGCATAAAACTTTGTAAGAACTTCTAGCTTTCGATTACTAGATATCTATGGCTATCACGCGTGTATTTGATCTCATCTCTTGATCTCAATCTGAAATCCACGGCACAATTTACTATGTCATATCACAATATCATCTCTCGATCTCAATCATGATAGGTAATAACAATTCAAAGGTAGTTACTCCCTTCACAGAATAAAGAACATAAACCATACACATATGATATAAGAATTCAATCAAAGTTTAATAGAAAAGTCATACGATCAAACCAATGGATACCCTAGTCATGATAAATAAATTTAGTTCAACATTCAATTGAAAAACAAAGCAAAACAAATATTAAAAAGTAAGAATAAACTCCTGGCGTCCCGTTTGTAGATTCCCGCTTCCTTCTCAATCGCCTCTTCAATACCCTTGTTGGGTTGTTCCAATTCCTAGGATGTTTGATGGATGAAGGTGGATGTAGGTGAGATGGATGAGTGATGGAGGCTATTCCTAGGCTGAGAAGTGGTATGTAATCTGATAATTTCATGCCTCGTGTATTTATAGAAGAGGAATAAGTAGATTCCATATAGGACTCAAACTCTAAAAGGGAATTTTTTTCAAAACTTCTCGCCTACCGATCGATCGGTAATTCCTTGAATTAAATTCTTTTAGCTACAGCCTTCTACCGATCGATCGGAACATGGGTAACCGATCGATCGGTAGATCTTCAATTTTTAACTCAATCTACGTCATGCGGATCAATCAGTGAACCTTTTTCTCCAAAAGTACAGTTTTTGTCGTTTTTTCGATCGGTTCGCTCATTTGAGTTCTTTTTCATCATTTTAAGCTCAATTCCTCCACTTTTACATAATCCGACCTTGATTCCTGAAATATACAAAAACAACACGAAAGCACATAATATCATCCAGGAATCAACAACATAAACAGTAGTAAAATTCTAGAAATATAAGTGTAAAAATAATAATCAATAACAGGTCTTTGGGAAAAATCTTGTGCAACAAGTCGTGCCTTATACCGCACAGTTTCATTTTTCTCATTTCTTTTTCGCACAAATACCCATTTATAACCAAATGGTTGCACATCTTCAGGTGTGCGTACTGTTGGTCCGAAAACTTTACGTGTTTCCATTGAATCCAACTCTGTTTGAATTGCATCTTTCTATCTTTGCCAATCATTTCTAAGTGCATTCATCCATAGGCTTTGGTTCATGATCCTCATTCTCATTAATAATAGTAATTGCTATAATATAGGCAAAATTATCATCAACATTTGTTGTATATCGGTTCCATCTTTTACTAGTCATGATATAATTTATTGAGATCTCATTATTATTAAATTTTTCAGGTACCTAAACTTCTTATGGAAATTTATTATTTGTCATGTCTGGAAGCTCTTCCGAAGTTTTTAATTTTGAGAATTCTTCTGGATTTTCAGTTGCGTCGATTTTATTATATTCATTATTAGCTTCTTTTCATTTTCGAGGAAATTTAGCCTTAGAACCGATTGGTGGTACGTTTCATAGGTGCCTTTAATTTGTTAATAGTGGTAGAAGGTCCTTCAGGGACACCAATTTGAATCGGAGCATTAACAACCGGTACATGTGACTCTGTCACAACTCTGTCACACGCTTTATTTCAGAAAAAAGCATCTGGCAATTGATTTGCTAACTATTGCAAATGAATTATCTTTTGAACTTCCAGTTCATATGTCTTGTGCGAGGATCAAAAGAGATAATGACAATTCATTCCACATAATTTTATTAAATGACTGTTCATTTTCTCCCCCTAATGTTGGGACAAATGATTCATCAAAATGACAATCAGCAAAAGAAGCCGTAAATAAATCTCAAATTTTTGGCTCAAGATATTTTATTATAGAAGGTGATTCATACCCAACATATATTCTCAATCTCCTTTAAGATCTCATCTTTATGCGTTGTGGTGGAGTAATTGGAACATAAATTATACATCCAAATATTCTAAGATGGGAAATGTTTGGTTCCTGACCAAAAACCAATTGTTTGGGGGAATATTCATGATAATTCGTTGGCCTTATGCAAATTAATGCTGCTGCATGCAAAATAGCATGTCCCCATGCAGATATCGGGAGTTTAGCTCTCATGAGCAGAGGCCGTGCAATCAATTTAAGACGCTTAATAAACGATTCTGCAAGACCGTTTTGTGTATGAACATAAGCGACATGATGTTCAACAATTATTCTAACAGACATACAATACTCATTAAAAGATTGTGATTTAAATTCACCAGCTTATAAAGATGAATTTTCTTGATATGATAATCTGAAAAACATGCTCGTAACCGAATTAACTCCTCAATTAATTTTGTAAATGACAAGTTACGGGTTGATAATAGGCATACATGTGACCATCTTAAAATCATAAACTATCAAAATGGTCCACAATGTGGGTGAATAGGCCCACAAATATCCCATGTATGCGTTCTAAAAATGCAGGAGATTAAGTTCTAATTTTTATTCGTGATGGCCTTATGATTAACTTGCCTTGAGAACAAGTTGCACATGAAAATTCATTGGATTGAAGATTTTGGCTCTTCAAAGAACAGGCACATGAATTCTCTAATATTCTTCTCATGATTGTAGAAACGGGATAACCCAACCGATCATGCCAAATTATAAAATCATTATGATCAGTAAACTTCGGGTTAACCATTGCATATATTTCAATAGTAGTTATATATGTGTAGTATAATCTAGAGGAATAAGAAGGTAGGTTTTCCAAAACAACTTTATTTCCAAAATTAATACTTGTAATATACAAGTATTCATTATTATCTTCAATTCTAGTCTCAATATGATATCCATTTTTACGAATATATTTAAAGCTCAATAAGTTTCTTTGAGACTTCGAGCAAAATAAAGCATTATTAATGCAAAATTTTGTTCCTCCAGACAAAATTATAGTTGCTCTTCTGGAGACTTCAATTAATTTTGCATGATCAGTTATGATACATTATTAGATAAGAAAAAACTTATTATCCTTAAGTATGGAGTGTGTTGTTGCATTGTCTACCAATCATATGATCATTGGGACGTCCATTTTCTTCAAAAAAAAAATCAAAATGAGGTTTTTTTTCTTTTATGATAAATAAAATATTTACATATTAAAAGAAATATTGATAATAAACATTTATGATAAATATTTATTTGTAAACATGAAATGAAAATTCATTATATCATAGCAGTAAGAAAAAGAAAATATATTCTTACCCATCTCCATGACTAGTCTCACATTCTGGATGATTGATAAAGAAATCAACAACATCAAAAGAAGTAAAATCATTAAAGCCATTGTCGACAAAATCATGGTCAAGATTAACATCTTTGCTAATGAAATTTGTTTCGATCTTTTTATCTTTATTCTTCAATGATCCTTGATAGAGATCGACAAGATGTTTTGACGTACGACAATTACTAGTCCAGTGGCCTTTCATGCCACAACGATATCACTTCTCCTCCCTTTTATTTTGGTTTCCATCTTTCTCATAATTACGCTCCCACTTCTGGTGGTGTGCAATGTTTTTTATATGACCACCACAATTATTATTGTAACGATTATTTTTACTTTCCCACTTCTGGTGGTGCGTATACTTTTGATATGACCACTACAATTATTATTTTAATGTTTACAACCATGGCCACGAGCACAATGGATCAGTAAAAGTGGAGAATGTTTTTTTTTAATAAATACTCATCAATTACCTTTTCCCCATATAATTTCAACTTTAAACTAATTCTGAGAATTGCTGGTCACTTACAGTTTTAAAATCTTGCAAGCATAAGTGCATCCACTCACAACGAGCTTTTTGAAGAATAACAGTCTTTTGGTGTTCATATCTTTCCTTCAAACTAGTCCATAAAGCAAATGATCATTTACCGTCAAATATTCTGTTTTTAACCCTTCATCAAAGTGGTGATGGAGGAAAGTCATTGATTTTGCTTTTTCTTGATTTGTGGCTATATTTTCTTCTTTGATGGTTTCTCCAAAACATTTGCCTCTAGATGAATTTCAGCATCTAGTACCCATGATAGATAATTCTTTCCAATGATATCAAGAACAACAAACTTGAGTTTTACATCAAAATGAAAAATAAAATCAAGAAAACAAATAAAACTTACCACACTTACCCAAAGTTGGTTAGAGATTCATGCTGATAATGTGTTATAAACTATTATGATTAATAGTATTATATTATTTCTAGAAAAATTTAATAAATTTATTACATAATACAACTTATTATATTTGTTATGGGTCAGATCTGAGTTGGTTCCTATAAAATCCATTACCAGTTCGATACTCATTTACATACCCCAATCTAGAGGTGTCAAGCCCGGCACAACCCTTTTAGTCGTGCTGGCACGTCACTGTGTCTCGTGCCGTGCCGACATGTTTAGGTAATAGGCATTGCCCGTTTAGTCATGCCAGCACAGCCCGTTGCCAAAAACACCTGAGCCTCGATTTTTATTTTTATTTTTATTATCTGTATATTGTAAAAGTGTAATTTATTTTAATTAAATTATTTAAATATAACTAGCTTGACACAATACACGTGAAAAATTCAAAAATCACAAAAAGCACAAAATATAAACATAAAACATTCAATTTTCTTCATTTTTATCAGAAGATATATCATGTCCTCATACATCTTGTAATCGACTATCGGCATCCAACCAATATTTTACTATAATATACATCTCTAGGTGTTTGCTTTCATTCTACTTCCTTTTTCATCAAGGACTCTGCTCCTGCACTAAAACATGACTCCGATGGAACTGTGGATATTTGAGGGGTTAGTAGATCACGTGCCATGATGGAAAGCACTTACCAAAGTTTAGCATTATATTTTCACCATGCCAAAACATCAAATGTTTTTTTAATTCTTGTTAACTAAAATTAATTACTTGGTTTAAATATTTGAAGCTCGGTAAATGAAGATCGAGTAGAAGAAGTCGAAGTTGATTCTTGTGTTCTTCTCAACATTCTCCACACAGAACATTTACTGCAACCACTAGTTTCTCTTATTGAAATGATCTCGAATTATATAATGAATCATACAAAGTAAACAAAGAAGTTAAACTTTTACTAATGCACACTTTTTGTTGATTAATATTAACATTATCATAATTCATGTTAGTGTACTAAGATTCAAGTATAATTTCTACACTATGTAATTTTAATCTAGGATCCATAATTGCGGCCAAACAATTGAAAATATCAACAATGTTCCAATATATATTTTTTTAAATTAGACTCCATTGGTTTAACAATGTTTCTAAAAAAAAGGATTTCCTCTAATCATATATTGTATTTAAAAAAAATTGAATAAGTGGATAGTAACACCCGAAAATAATTTAGCAGTATCATAAAGAGGTTCCAACAAAATTATAATACTAGAAGCAATGTTTCAATCATCATCATAAATATGAAATTTCCAACAAATTGTGAAAAGAATGAATTGTAGTAGTGGCTATTTTCAATGAGGATTGATCTCACTATGCATATGGACTTGAAATTTGATGATTATTAGACTTGTACATGAATATCCTTTGTTGAGTTAGCATGTCAAAAATGAGGAATACTTTGAGCACATTGAGTCATGATCGTTGTGGATTGCATGTTGAATATTGATAATTGTTGTGAACTCAATGATTTGTCTTGAGCATCTTAGAGTATTTTAGAACCTATTTGATGACACATTGAGATGAAATTTTATAGTTACAAACTTGACTTGGAAATGCTTTGAAACATTTGAGCATTTCAAGCTTACCTTGTTTACATTAATCCCTAGTGTCCCATTTTAAGCATAATTGAAATAGAATGTTGTATTCTTTGTATACTAGACCCCATTCAACATTTATTGGCATACTCATTATACCTACCATTTTATGAGCCTAAATTGAATTTTTATCATTACCTTACGGGAGTATACACGTAAATTGCTATACTTTGATGAGCTTATTGAACAAATTGATGAATGAGAAGAAGAATAAAAGAAGTGCCTTGAGAAGGAAAAAGAATTATATAAATAAGATCGAAAGTGGTCAATGCTACAAAAGAAAAAATAAGAGAAGCTCAATATGTGCTAAAATATGAACGTTACATGATTATACTCTATATTGTGTGCTTATCCTACCTTTTCTTTGTAGCCGACACCTATGCCTAGCATTACAAGCTTAAAAAGATATGGGTGCTTGATGATACTCTTGACCTTGATTTGATTAACATGATTTGATCTTGAAGATGTGCATGCAACTTGAGATTGATAATAACATACACACGTGTTCCGATTTTGAGATCTATTGCTTGATTTAGGAGAAAACATGTATTGTTTAACTTTTGTATGTCTGTAAGTGAGATTTCTGAGGTAAATGCTAGTCATGAACTAATTTGTTTCAAGTATCAATAATAAACTCTACCTTTCGATTTTAAAGCTTAATCGAGGACGATCAAGTGATAAGTTTAGGGGAGTTGATAAATGTCATTTTTGCACTTATATTTTTATGATTTCTCATTAGATACAGTGATTCTTGGATAATATTATAATTTTTTATATATATTTTTTGAGCTAAATAACGATGAGAATGACCAAATCGAGCGAACATGAAAGACCCGAAATCTCGAAGTGAAAGAAAAGTAATCTCGTGATCGATCTTCACCTGAGCCGCGATCGATCGCCACATGTCGATACATGGACAACAAAATTTTAGATCTTTGCGATCGATCGACAAATCTACCACGATCGATCGTCATATGTCGAAGGTTGAAAAATATAAAAGGTGAAGCTCGCGATCGATCGTGAGGGAACCGGCGATTGACCAGCCGAAGTAAATTTCATAAAAATAGTGCCATCTAGAGTTTATTTCTAACAAGAACACTTCATTTTCCTTTCACTCCTCTAAATAGAATACCTTGGACGAAAATATCATGAATTCACACATATTTCAACCTAGGATTCAGCATACATCTTCCATCTCACCTTCACCATCATCCACCACCTTCATCCATCATATTCATCCTAGGACTTGGAACAACTTCAACAAGGAGATCAAAAGGGACGATCGAGAAGGAAACGAGAGAGGAAGCAATGATCTAAAAACGGAGTCGATATCGGGAGTTTATTATTGTCTTTAAATATCAGCTTTGCTTTGTTTTGATTTATATGATGAACTAAATTTATTTATCAAGATTAGAGGATCAAATTCTTTGAACATATGACTTGTTTATTAAACCTTGATTGAATTCCTATATGATATGCGTATAATTTATTGTTTTTCATGCTTTTGAAGGTTTGACCACATTTGACTGATTATATACATTGTGATGGATGTTGATTTTATTATATTACGATGCGACATAGTAAAATGTGCCGTGGGTTTTAGATTGAGACTGACCAAGTAAAATATAGCACACATGTGATAACAATAGATTGCTCAATCGAAGGATAGTAGTTTTCACAAATCTTCATGCAATATTGATTGTTTAGTAAGGACACGTGAGTGGCTTATTGCGTGTCAATATTAGGTTTGGTGTAGCTTTACCATAGTATATTGAATAAATTAGGAAAATTAGTCACCTTAGAAATATATGGTTATTCAATCGAGAGTCATAGGGGATTACATTGGTTAACCGGCGTATTGATAATCTTATCGAGTGGATTTTTCTCGTTACTTTGATTGACTTGGTTCGAACATTAATAGTATAATATATTTATTAGTTTAATTATTAATTCATATTCGTAGGTTAAATATAGTTAAATGTGTCTTATTTGGTACTTACAGTTAGTCCTTGTGGGTTCGACAACCTGTTCTTCATAATCTATACTAAAACTTGACAACCGTGCACTTGCGGATAATCGTGCTACACTGTAATTTTACCTTTTAAATAAATCACGATCAATTTACACACTTACAACTTGGATCTACAAATAGCAGTTTGACACACAATCACAATTGTTACAATAGTTTTACAGAGATTTCGCTTCTCATAACGATGTAAAATAATAAGAGAGTTTGAATGATTGTGCAATCAATTGCAAAAATTGGTAGGCAATGATGATCTCTTTGAAAATATAGTATGACTTTCACGTGATGCCTGAAACTGCTTCTTGAATAAACAAATAACTCTTGAATGCGTGAGAGCAAAAAGTGTGTGTTTGATAATTATCGTGTGTTTTCCAACCCATTTTTCTCACAAAAGGGTCTTCATTATATAGCTCAGAAACCCTTCGGTAACATTGGTTCCATATAATAAGTGCATATGATATGCATTAAATGCTACGTTGTCATTTCCCAAAATAGTATTGAAGCATTTATGCCTTCTGTAGGTCTGTTCTGCATTCCATTTGAAGACCCTAACAACTAGTTTGAATAAGACAAACTTTGAGAAAGATTTGAATTAAGTCTACTTTTACTTTTTCACCGGTCATGTTTTGTTCCACAAAACATATTTGAATAGTCGGTCAACTATATCATCGGTTGAGTGCTAAGTAGTCAGTTGACTACAAATTTGGTAGACTTAAACCAATCAACTCATCTTCATACTATCTCATTGGTAGAATTGATATGTTTACATCGGTTTTTCTCTTCAACCGCTTCAGCAGTATATATCAAAACCTGATATTCAACAATTTTCCCTTTTTTGATATTATCTAAAATATGCATTATTATCGGTAGAGGTATTTTGGATACATCGGTTCTATTGATCAACATCGGTTCTGTTATTTGTTGTACCAACACAAAGTGATCTAACAATGTTCATTCCCTTTTCTCCTAATATGGTTTCAGAGAGTTAGAAACGTTGCTTTTCTCGCTTTTGATTGTCTTCAACGGTGAAGGTGAATCAAACACAGACTATTCAAACCTCATTCAGTAAATCTAATAGTGTTGTCTCTGATAGGTGTACATTGAGTTAGTAAGCTAAAATGGTTCGAATTATTGCATTTTAAGTTCATACAGAAGTTTAGTTGTTGTTAGAAATGTGTTTTATTTCGAACAGTGCACATCTAGTGTTGATGTGTCTAGAAATAGACACGTTTAATGCGTTTAATTGACAACGATTATGTATGTTTTGATGGTTAATTTGATATATATATATATATATATATATATATATATATATATATATAAATTTGGGTGGAAATAAAGAAAACGAGTTATAGACGATGAATAAAGGTCAAGAAATAGCTTAGAGGCAAGAGGAATCGAAGATGAACGAGAATAACAACGAAAAAGAGAAGAAAAGGAACCAAGAAAGGCCTGGTGCAAAGGTTGGGCAACAAAATTTCTGAAATCACGATCGATCGCAAGACAAGGCACGATCGCAATGACAAAAGTTGAAAAACAAAATTCTGAACACACGATCGATCGACCAAAGACAAAGTTTGAAAAATATAACCCTTCAAGTCGCGATCGATCTATAAAATATTTCTGATTGTGCTTCATGCCTATACATGCATGCTAAATGCTACATCCTTATCTTGTGTAAGTGCAAGAATGTTTTCAACACTTTTCGCACTATCCTTTTTTTGTGGTACCAGTGCCCGTAGCTAGTCAACTCTAGGTCGATCATTAAATCAATTTTATTCCATCTTTACATTACCATTTGAGTTCAAGCTTAATCACAAAATGACTTTCGAGTCCAAATTTTAGTCAAGTACATAATTTTATACAATTAATTCTTAAAATATCACTTGTTAGATGAAAAAGATTTGAATAATATATTACCCAAGCTCGATTCATGATAGTACTCTATCGAGCTATGTGCAATAACTATTGAGTATATCCTTATAACTTGACATTTAACTTTATATGAGTATGCGATTTGTGTTATATAAGTACTTTGAATTGATGAATGGATTGATATGAATGCAATATGACGTTCAAGAACTAAATTGAGTTCTTAAATGTACATGTTGGGATGTGATGTTATATGATCTATATGATGTTATCATTTTTTGTACCCGTATTATTACGATGTTATACATATGATTATGACATGTGCATTCGTAAGAGATTAAAGAATACTGTTATGGCCACTAATGACCTTGAACCATGTGTTATTGCATTCTGAGTACGGTCAGAATTACAGAATCAAAGAATACAGATCCCGAGTTAATTGAACTCATGAGGATTATATAGTACAGAGTGTCATGCCCATAACCGTGATCATGAATTGTTCTTGGTATTAGTTGGTTCATAACATAATAACAGTATGGACATACATGTGCATCATTTCGTTTTATACGAATCATGTGAATTGATGTAAATACTACGTTATATGCTTATGTGATGTTAAATACTACGTTATTTGAATATGCTCATTGAGAATGTAACTCACCAAATGCTAATGTTATTTTTTAGTTGATGTAAAAAGTTGATTATACAAGGTGTTTCTACATATTTTGGAAGTATGGATCCAATGTCGGCCGGCTGACTCTAGTCCTTCTCCCTCAACTCATCATTTGCATATCATGTATAGGTTTTTGGTTGCGTTGTGAGGGGTACAACCTTGGTTATTTTTGTGGCATACATATCTCTATATGCCTTGTAAATTATATGATGATAAATGTCTTGATTGCATGATATGAAATTCTAAGTTCCTCTGCCATTAAATATTATGATATATGCCTCATGTGTATGTGTTATGTGTAAAGGTGTCACAAATTTTACTAGAGTACATAATTTTATATAATGTATTTCTTAAATTATATCACCAGTTAGAGGAAAAAGATCATATTTAAATATATTTGAAGCTCCGTAAATGAAATTGAATTAGAGAAGTCGAACTAGTATTTTGTTTTCTTCTTAACATTGTCCACATAGAACATTTGCTAGTACCACTACTACCATCACTTTCTCTTATTGGAAGTGATCTAGAATTATATAATGAATCATATAAAGAAAACAAGAAAATAAACTATTATTAATGCGCTCTTTTTGTTGGTTATCATTATCATAATTCATGTTAGCGTAATCAGATTCAAGTGTAATTTCTACACTATATAATTTTAATCTAGGATCCAGAATTACGGCCAAACAATTTAGAAGATGAATACTTTTCCAATATTTTTAAATTTGGACTTCATAGGTTCAACAATGTTTCTAAATATAGGATTTCCCCTATATAATGCAAAACATTCACTAATTTTCATAAATTTTGTTTAAGAAAATTTAAGAAGTTGGATAGTAACACCCCGAAAATAATTTAGTAGCATCATACAAATGTTCTAACAAATATATAATACTAGAAACAATTTCTCAATCATCAGCCTACATATGAAATTGTTCAGACATCCTTTCATAAAAAAAAATAATGATATCTTTATAAGGTAAACATGTTTGCAACATTAAACATGTCGAATTCCACCTGGTAGAAATATCCTGAGGAAAATCTTTATAATTTTTACCATGAGAAAGACATAAAATATTAAACTCTTGTTTTCTAGCAACTGAACCACAAGAAATCTAAGAGTCGTTTTTATCTTTTCTAAATGAGTTTCTAGTGGTTTCTGTTGGAAACTATTAGCCTTCGATTTTGGTAAATCTATTGTTATCACATATGTGCTAGATTTTACTTGGTCAGTCTCAATCTAAAACACACGGCCTCATTTATTATGTCGTATTGCAATATCGTATGGTCAAGTCAATCACGATGTATTTAATCATACAAAGGTGATCAATCCTACAAAAGCATAGAGAACAATAAATTATGAGCAAAGAATTGTAAGAATTAATCATAAACCTTTATCTAAAATAATGGGTTCAAAAATGGGATCTCCTACTTTTGATAAACAAACCTAGCCAATTATCATAATCAAATAATAATGTAAAAACATGTTTTGAAACAATTTAAACATCAAAAAAATTGAAAATAATGAAGAACAAAGTTTAGAAATACGAAATAACGCTAGATGTCGACTCCGTACGTTGCTCCGTCGTCCCGTCTCTCCCAAAGCCTTGCTCTTGAATGGCTTGAGTTTGGTGTGATATGGGGTTATGGTGGCTGATGTTAGGTCAAGAAATTGTGTGCCAAAACTCTCCAATTTATCCAACAAGTTGTATTTATAGTGGGAGATGAAATAAGTTTCCTTGTGGACTTCAAACTTTGTTGTGGAGTACATTTCCAAAATATGGCTCAAACATGAAGAAATTAGAGAACAAAGAAGTGACACTTGTCTTGGATTCCGGTTTCTTATCTTTTCTTCAACTTTATTTCTCATTTCATCGTTTTTAGCTCTTTTTCTTCATTTCCTCGTACTTTCACCTGAATTCCTGAAATATGCAAATTAATACCAAAAAGTGTAATATCGTTCAAGAATCATAGTAAAATAATACGAGAAAACAAAGTTATATAAGTGCAAAATCGACACTTATTAGTATATATAATCGAAATATTTGTGATTATGCTTCATGCATACACATGCTAGCAATATAAATGCAAAATCGACACTTGTCAATATATATAATCGAAATATTAATAATTGTGCTTCATGCCTACACATGCATGCTAAAAGCTACATCCTTATCTTGTATAAGTGCAAGTATGTTTTCAGCACTTTTCCCACTATCATTTTTTTGTGGTACCAATGCCCGTAGCTAGTCAACTCTAGGTCGATCATTAAGCCAATTTTATTCCAACTTTATATTTAAAAAAATATACCATTTGAGTTCAAGCTTAATCACAAAATGACTTTCGAGTTCAAATTTTACTAGAGTACATAATTTTATATAATGAATTCTTAAAATATATCACTTGTTAGAGGAAAAAGATCATAATATATTACCCAAGCTGGATTCATTATAGTATACTATCGAGCTACTCCAACTCGATTCAAATTCGATCGAACTCAAGCTTGAACCGAATCTCGACCAACCTGATGCCTAATCACCTACTTTTGATTTTGATTACAAACAGCTCGACTCATTACAAGTCATTTTCGTGGTCCTGATAGTATCAGGTTTTTAGCTATGATATAAAAGTAGCTGATCACTTTTTTTTTTCTTCCTTTGAAGCACCGCCGTTATATGTGGAGTGGGGAATAGAAACATCATCGGTACATACCATTACCATCAATTTTCTGCCTCCACTATTTCTTGATATTTTGCCAAAATGCCTACTTTTTCAAATTATTTAGATGATGGAGACGATATGAGAATGTTTTATTCAATATATAGAAACTATCTATAAGTTTATTTATTTATTTATTTGAGATTGGACGATTGTTCTTGATGATCGGGTATCACTCCTATTCGATCTACTGTATCATTTTTGGAAAAAGAGAAATTGGTTATGTAGTAGATTTATTACAGGTATTTTACCCTCTAGTTTTGATAAATTTTGGACTTAATACAACGAATTAGTCTTTTTGTATTTTAGTTCGGTTGTATGATAGTGTTGACATGATATTAGACATTGCTGATATGTTCGGCTCAAGTTGAGAAATTCCACGAAAATCCGATTGAATGTAAAAAAATCTAATTATTTTATTCAGACAAATTTAACTAATGAGAGCAGCAAATTATGTGGACTGGAATCTGGTTCGGTGATTTTTGCTATATTTGCTTTACACGCTGGGGTACTCCACGTTATTGTGCAGGTACCCATCAATCAGACTGTATTCAGTTGGATTCTAACAGAAGCCGACATCGAGTTAAAGTGCGTTTGGATTGTTAAAATTCATTTTTCTTTTTAAAAATAAAAGAAAAAAAAAGAATTTTAATCTGTTGTTCTTCTTTTTGTTTGTGTGATGGGTTTCAAAGCTTTGAAAAAGAAATTAAAAGTTATGAAATTTAGAGAAGTCTTAATATTAAAGAGTGCATCAAATGTATATGAACTCATCAATTAAGATGAGGGAAACTTTGGGTATAGATTTTGCACGAGGGAGACCTAGGGAAAATTGTGGCAATGTGTGTGATATCACATATTTTGTACAGCACAACAGGTATGTGTTGACGTACGAGTATTGATTTTATTGTTACGATACATGTATTGATGTGACGTGTTGTGGAGTACATGTGTTGAGATTGAAGTATATGATTGTTGACATCATATCATTGTATACTCATGTTGTTGAGACATATAGTTGATGCCATGAGAAATATGTTATTGTTGGGCATACGATATGGATTTTATAACGTGTGAGGACGGAAAATTGATATGTGCTACTAATATGGGACGTGAAGGCTGAGCCACTGACATATTGAGATGAGAGGCATATCATATATATCTTGTTATACAAGATGTTGATTAAGAGATGCCATGACATAATTGCATATTGTGATGTATAATACAGAAACAATCACAGTGGAGGTGTTACGATGTTTATTTATCGTATTGTGCATTCATATTGATATGGAATTGATATGGTCGTATCTCATTACTCGTGGGTGGTTGTTTATGTAGGAACTCATAGTCGGGGGAGGCCGGGATTGTCAGTCGACTTCTGCTGCTAGATGAACCGCTGGTTAAGATAATAAACTTGTTAGGAGTTTTGATATGTAAATGATGTATATTATGTCACGTTTTGATATGAATGTAATAACTGACATAGTATGACTCTTATCAGTGTGATGGACTGCTTAATCCTACTTCACATATTTGTATTTGTATACATAAAGGAATTACGTAGCGAGGCCCCACAAATAGTATATTAGATTATCTACTGAATATATTGGCAATGTTCAAATGAGGCTGTGTGATATTTTCATGTGAGGTTGGCTGCCATTATGCTTGTAGTCATTTGATGCTCACCGTTGAATTTGGTATCGAAGGGTCAGTGTTACCTTATGCTTTGCTCGGATGCTTTTCGAGCCAAAGTTCATCACTCTATTCTTTTTAGTGGGAGAATGGCTAAATCAATTTTTTAAAGAACAAAATAGTATGTTGTCGGATTTAGAAATTTTTATTCGAATAAATCTCGTAGTTTTATTTTTCGTAGAATTTAAAAATTAAAAATAATTGCTCAAAAAAAATACTATAAATAAAATTTCAATCTTTTTTTCATGTTACGTCCTAGTGATTCGGAATAGTACACTGGAAACGTTGGCTTGCAGGTTAGCGGGTCAAGGTTGTTTCAGTTTCAGATATGCCTTTATGCCACCAAAATAAATAGTGGTGAATTTATCGTTTCTCGACTTGTTAATTTTTTAGTGAAATTTTTTATAAAATCTGATGTTTTTAGTTCCAATTTATAATGACAAATTAATTAGAGTTTATAAAATTTAATTTATCCAATATTCTTATAAATTTTTAGAGTTTTTAAATGGTGGCGAATCTATTGTTTCTCGACTTGTTAATTTTTTAGTGAAAAAATTCAAAAAATTTGATGTTTTAAGTTCCAATTTATAATGAAAAATTAATTAGAGTTTATAAAATTTAATTTATCCAATATTCTTATAAATTTTTAGAGTTTTTAAATAGTGGCGAAATTTAAAAAATTTGATGTTTTAACTTCCAATTTATATTGAAAAATTATTTAGAGTATAAAATTTAATTTATCCAATATTCTTATAAAATTTTAGAGTTTTTAATATATATTTTTTAGCAACTTATGAATTCTTAAATCTTCTTTAAAAATAAGTTAACTCTTTAGACAAAATTAATTATTGTATTGAGATTATTTAAATAACACTTAAATAATCACAAATAGAACGTTTTAACTAAATAATTAAATAGAAGTCTATATTATATCGAAATAAAAATTTATTTTATTTAATCCAATCTTTTCGTCTATATTCCAATCTTTTAAAAAGACAAATAGATATCGATGTCGTAATTCGTATATTATGTATACTAGTGTTTCTTTGCACGAGTTGCATGCTTGTACAATATTTTATTATGTAAATTATTATATGTGCTTGTACAATCTTTTTTTATCCAAATTATTTTTTTGAGTGTAATCGATTTTTTAATTAGTTTTTTTGAAAAATAGGGTATATTATAATTACCAATATTGTCAAGGGTATTATGGTCATTTAACATATATTGGGGCTTTGTGGTCATTTTTCTAATTAGTTTGAATGTTTTGAACATGATAATATTGTAATTAGTAACATTATGTATTAAGGTAATTTATGGTGTGTTTGCAATTACTTATTCAAATCACTTTATGTTGTTTGTGCTTAAAGTTGTAAAAAGTTGTTTTACCCAAAAATATTGAGTGTTTGCTATTAAGATAAAAAAACAGCTTAATAAACTTCAATTAATTACAAGATTCCCACCAAACAACTTAAAACAGTCAAAAACATGTTATGACATGATTCTCTGCTTAAAAGTTGTTTTTACCCAACTCTGCACCTTCGTCGGTAGGGACCTCGGCCCCTCCCTCGTGAATGACTTTCATAGGGGGTGTTTGGTCGGGACACCCCCTGACTATACTTGGGATCATTCCGCATAGTCAGCTCCTGCCCATTATCCAGGTTACGACACTCTTGCGTGCTATGTCCAGGAGTCCGATGGAAATCACAATACTTCTCCGCCGACCCCTTGCTCGGCCCGTCTTTATGTGGTGATTTCCGAGGGGTTTGTTCTTCACAAATCCGGACCGTTCCTTCTTTAGCAATCTTCAGGGGCGTGTAGTGAGAGAAACGCCCGAGCCTCGCATCCTCCGCGGGCCTTTTTTCTGCATGCCTGAGCTGCTTATCCCCAACTTTTACTTCCTTTCTTCTCATGACCTGGGCCTCCTCCACATTAATATACTTCTCAGCTCATGTTGGAGATCGTCATACGTGATGGGAGGTCTCTTGATCAAGGAACGAAAGAACTCCCCCGCCTTCAAGCCCTGAGTGAAAGCGCTAAACAAAATCTCTGCTGGGCAGGCAGGCACCTCCAGGCTGACACCATTAAATCGCCGAATGTACTCTCGAAGGGGCTCGCCCTCAATCCGTCTCATCTCAAACAGGCATAGTGAGGTTTTCTTATACCGCTTACTGCTGGTGAATTGGTGAAGAAAAGCCTAGCTGAACTCTTTGAAAGAGGATATCGAGGATGGTTCGAGTTGATTGAACCATTGTTGGGCTGATTTTACCAGGGTCGTGAGGAAAACTTTACACTTTAGACGGTCTGAATAGCAATGCAACATGGCAGCGTTCTCAAATCTGCCCAGGTGTTCCTCTGGATCTGTGCTCCCGTCATACTCCCCAGCATTCAGGGGTCGGAAGTTGTTTGGGAGCTCTTCTTCCACTATCTCTGGGGAGAAAGGCATACCCTTCTTCGGGGCGCAACGTCCCCCGATCCCCTTCTTCATTACTCTGACCTCCTCTCTCAACTCTTCCACCTCAACCTCGAGGTTGTGGCTCACGTTGGGCGGAGGGTGAGATGTGGCTACGTGCTCGGGTTGTTTATTTTGTCGAATGCTCTCCCCCCCGGCCGCTTTCAGACTGATCTATAGCTCGCTTCATTGCTTTCTCAACTGTTATTGAGATGAGGCGCGTGAGCTGTGCGAAAGTTAGTGCCCCCACTGTCATGCCCTCCGCCGGCGGTTGCCCATCTCCATTTATCGACGGTGCTCGGCGTTCGTTATTCGTCTCCTGGTTCGTCCTCCTCGTGTTTACCATTTCTATCAACGCCTTATGCTCTTGTTCCCACAGACGGCGCCAATTGTTTCCTCGGATTTTGGTAGGGTGTCCTCCTCGGTTAACAATAACCCCTTCAACAGAGGTAAGTTATCCTGAAAAAGAAAGGTCAGAAAGGGAGCCGGAGAGGGTTCTCTGGCGGGGCCCCTCCGACGATCAAGTCAGGATAGATGATGTAAGAACAAAAGCTTAGTTATGCAAAAATTGAGCAGAAGCGAAATAGTCAATATCCCCTCCCTTCAACCTGATACCTTGGACGTATATATAGTGAGGGAGTGAGAAGGGCAATCTGTTACGGCCGGCGGGACCACTGCAGACATTCCTCTGCTCCTCTCTGTTTCAGAGGGTGGGGACCACCGACAAATACTGTACATGTCGTACGACATCCTACCGGTGAGATCTCGATAGTACTACAAAATATTTCCTGGGTACTGGTCACTTTTTGATTGGCTTATTTACCCGTGGTCCCCTATTCTAGGACAAAATCAGTTACAGATAACTCGGACGAGGGACTACTCTAGTGCCCGCGATGGCACTGCCGACGCTGAGCAGAACAGGGGCCAAAGGATCCGCCCTGAGTTGGCACTCCAGCTCGGTTACAGCGTGCGAGTCATGTGAGGCAGCCGGGGTCGTATCGGTTGGCTGGGGGTGGAAGTTCAGGGCTGAGCTAAGCTTGGAATCATACTGAGTTCATCAGGACAGGCCTGGATCTGGAGCATCATGGTATCCAACGGGGTGGCCCTGCGCAGCAACGAATGGGGTAAGGTCGGGTCATACCCATAGAACTAGGGTTGAGGCCGTACTGACCTCTACTAGGGATATCAAATACGATACATGTATTGATGTGACGTGTTGTGGAGTACATGTGTTGAGATTGAAGTATAAGATTGTTGACATCATATTGTTGTATACTCATATTGTTGAGACATATAGTTGATGCCATGAGGAGTATGTTATTGTTTGGCATACGATATGGATTTTATAACATGTGAGGATGGAAAAATGATACGTGCTGCTAATATGGGACGTGAAGGCCGAGCCACTGACATATTGAGATGAGAGGCATATCATATATGTCCCGTTATAACAGGATGTTGATTAACACATGCCATGACATAATTGCATATTGTGGTGTATAATATAGAAACAATCACAGTTGATGTGTTACGATGTTTATTTATCGTATTGTGCATTCATACTGATATGGAATTGAGATGGTTGCATCTCAATACCCGTGGGTGGTTGTTTCTGTAGGAACTCATAGACGCGGGAGGCCGGGATTGTAAGTCGACTTCTACTGCTAGATGAACCACTGGTTAAGAGAATAAACTTGTTAGGAGTTTTGATATGTAAACGATGCATATTATGTCACCTTTTGATAAGAATGTAATAACTGACATAGTATGACTCTTAATCAGTGTGATGGGCTGCTTAATCCTACTTCACATATTTGTATTTGTGTAATCATGTGACACACATAAAGGATTACGTATCTAGGCGCAACAAATAGTATATTAGATTATATACTAATTTGAATACATTGGCAATGTTCAAATGAGGCTGTGTGATATTTTCATGTGAGGTTGGCTGCCATTATGCTTGTAGTCATTTGATGCTCACCTTTGAATTTGGTATTGAAGGGTCAGCGTTACCTTGTGCTTTGCTTGGATGCTTTTCGAGCCAAAGTTCATCACTCTATTTTTTTTAATGGGAGAAAGGCTAAATCAAATTTTATGCATCAAGTGCGACTCGAACTCGAGTTTACCCAAAATTGGCATTAGCTCTTATCCATAACGACGAAGCCGGGGAGCTCGTTCATCACTCTATTTGAAGGCTATCATCAGTCAACTTTTTTTAAAGAACAAAATAGTATGTTGTGGGATTTAGAATTTTTTATTCGAATAAATCTCGTAGTTTTATTTTTCGTAGAATTTAAAATTAAAAATATTTGCTCAAAAGAAAAAATACTATCAATAAAATTTCAAACTTTTTTTCATGTTACGTCCTAGTGATTCGGAATAGTACACTGGAAACGTTGGCTTGCAGGTTAGCGGGTCAAGGTTGTTTCAGTTTCAGATATGCCTTTGTGCCACCAAAATAAATAGTGGCGAATTTATCGTTTCTCGACTTGTTAATTTTTTAGTGAAAAAATTAACAAAATTTGATGTTTTAAGTTCCAATTTATTATGACAAATTAATTAGAGTTTATAAAATTTAATTTATCCAATATTCTTATAAATTTTTAGAGTTTTTAAATAGTGGCGAATTTATTGTTTCTCGATTCGTTAATTTTTAGTGAAAAAATTAAAAAAATGATGTTTTAAGTTCCAATTTATAGTGAAAAATTAATTAGAGTTTATAAAATTAATTTATCCAATATTCTTATAAAATTTTAGAGTTTTTAATATATTTTTAGCAACTATTAATTAGAGTTTATAAAATTTAATTTATCCAATATTCTTATAAATTTTTAGAGTTTTTAAATAGTGGCGAATTTATTGTTTCTCGACTTGTTAATTTTTTAGTGAAAAAATTAAAAAAATGATGTTTTAAGTTCCAATTTATAGTGAAAAATTAATTAGAGTTTATAAAATTAATTTATCCAATATTCTTATAAAATTTTAGAGTTTTTAATATATTTTTTAGCAACTTATGAATTCTTAAATCTTATTTTAAAAATATATTAACTCTTTAGACAAAATTAATTATTGTATTGAGATTATTTAAATAGCACTTAAATAATCACAAATAGAACGTTTTAACTAAATAATTAAATAGAAGTCTATATTACATCGAAATAAAAATTTATTTTATTTAATCCAATCTTTTCGTCTACAGTCCAATCTTTTAAAAAGACAAATAGAATATTGATGTCGTAATTCGTATATTATGTATACTAGTGTTTCTTTTCAAGCGTTGCATGCTTGTACAATATTTTATTGTGTAAATTATTATGTGTGCTTGTACACTCTGTTTTTATCCAAATTATTTTTTGGAGTGTAATCGATTTTTTAATTAGTTTTTTTGAAAAATAAGGTATATTATAATTACCAATATTATCAAGGATATTATGGTCATTTAACATTTTTGGGGCTTTGTGGTCATTTTTCTAATTAGTTTGATTTTTTTGAAACATGATGATATTGTAGTTAGTAATATTATGTATTAAGGTCATTTATGGTGTGTTTGCAATTGCTTATTCAAAGCACTTTTATGTTGTTTGTGCTTAAAGTTGTAAAAAGTTGCTTTTACCCAAAAGTATTGAGTGTTTACTATTAAAATAAAAAAAACAGCTTAATAAACTTCAATTAATTACAAGATTCCCACCAAACAACTTAAAACAATCAAAAACATGTTATGACATGCTTCTCTGCTTCTGCGTATTTTTAGAGAAGCAATAGCAGAAGCAATGAAATAAAACACTAAAAATCTGCTTTTGTTTATCTGAAAGAGCTGATAAGCAGTTTGCAAAAATATTTGCAAACAACTACTTGACATGTTGAGAATATTGTGGCCATTTTGGGTAACCATAGCAACCACCAATGTTGGCAACCACCCAATATTTTGTGGTGCCCTCACACTTGTCATATATATATATCGACATAATCACAAATATATTCCTAGCTTGGAATCTGCGCCATCATGTCTGCTGCAACAATGCCTTTCTTCCTCCTCATAACCACAGTCCCCCTCTTCGTTAACTCGTGTAAGCATTATTCAGCTCGACCACTCTCGAAATTAAACCCGTTTCCAAATGTTTTGATATATTTTTCAAATTCCAGGGGCTGATGGAAACATTCCATTCACTTACACCGGGTCCACCGGCCCGAACAGATGGGGGAACCTGAGCCCAAACTTCTCCATGTGCGGGACTGGGAAGTCTCAGTCTCCCATCAATATTTTGACAAATAAAGTGGTTGTTAATAAGAAACTGAAGCCATTGATCAGGTTCTACGGCTCTGCAAATGTTACTCTGGTTAACAACAAATTCAACGTCGGGGTTAGTTATTATATATATTTGGCATGAAATAAATCAAACAGAAAATTGTTAAATTTCTCATATAACATAGTCTATGTAGACTCTCTGTTATTAGATAAAAAATTGGTCTTCCTATAGTAATTTATTTTTTACACTTTTAGTTCTTTTTTGACTATAAGTGGCGTTCAGGGACGGATTGACTAAGGGGTAAGGTCACCCAAAAAAAATATTTTTTATCTTAATATTTTTTTAAAAGTGAAATTTTAACTTAAAAAATTGTTGTTTGCCCCTTAAAATTACTTTGTGCCCCTTAAATTATATTTTGACCCTTCAAAATTTTTTTGTCCTAGAAATCTTGCGTCCACCACTGTTGGTGTCGGATATTGTTGATCGGGCGCTAATCGTTTCTGAACTTGCTCGAAATAAGCAATCCCAGAAAATATGATTAAAAGTACAAAATAAGCCAAGTTATTGATTAAGAGTGAATTTTCACCAATTAGAGAATAAAAAACCAACGTAGACCAACTTACAAAATAAGTTTTATTTTAGTCCCTTCACTCAAATAAGCCATAAGTATTTCATGTTTTATGTCTCATTTTGATGCAGATTCGTTACCCTGATCATTCGGGAGGGATAATTGTAGACGGTAAGATGTATACTTTGAAGCAAATGCACTGGCATGCCCCGGCTGAGCACAGAATTGATGGACAACGGTATATACAAAAAATCAGTGTTAAAATGTTATAAGATTTTAAATGAATAGCTGAAATCTCTCTAGATAATTTCTTTTCTTAATTCTTACTTGCTATATATCTATGTCTAACTCTACACAGGCATGCTGCGGAGCTTCATTTGGTTCACATGGCGGAGGATGGTAGTGTGACAGTGGTGGCCATTCTTTTCAAATTTGGACGCCCTGATCCACTTGTTGATATGGTCCACTGTTTAACAATTTGATCCATCGACAAGAAAAAGACGAGAATATATTCAATTTTCTTCTTTCAATAATAGAAAAATTATTTTTTTTAATGTTAGAATATTTGATGTGGACATGCAGATACAGAGCAAGTTAAATGAACTTGCATATGAGGTAAAGATTCATGAAAATGTCCCAATTACGTTCGGGTCTTTCCATCCCACAGAATTGAGGAAGAAAACACACAAGTATTATAGATATGTTGGCTCATTTTCCACCCCACCTTGCACTGAAAATGTCATATGGCACATTCTTGGCAAGGTAAATCTATTTAACCATTTCGCTCACATAATGGATTTTTACAAGAAGTAGGACAAGAGAATTAAAAATACGACGGATACCTTTTTGAAAATTTTCAATTCTCATTCACTAGTTCTATTGAATCGCCTTTTTTTTTTTTTTGCTCGTGCCTCCTACACATAAATCTTGAGTCCACCCCTGACATTTGTTAGGGAATCCTTTTATAATTTTTTAAAGGGAAAGTAGTAATTATCTTTTTGTAAGTTGCCCTAAACTACATTTTGGTTTTCTTAATAGTCAAAGGTAGTCTTAATAATAACTTGGATTTTTTTATTCTTTTAGTTCTTTTTACTCTGAAATATAAAATATTGATGCCGTGTCAATCGGCAATGCCCGATGCTATGTCTCTCTCCAATGGAAAAATATTAAAAGTGCAAAATAAACCAAGTTATTGCAGTAAAACCTAAATTTAATGAACTGATTAAATTTAAACTAATTTACTGGACCAATTTTACTTTTTTTTTTATTTTCTAAAAATATAAGTTAGTTACAATTTCTTCATATGAAATACTATTTTTGTTTATGGTGAACTCTTTTGACTATTTAGTACATTAGTTCAAGGGTGGCTTGTACAATAGTTCATTAGTTCATACTTTTTGGTTTGATGAGTTTACAAATGGCATGATGAAACTAAAAAGAAAATTATGTGTGCATATATATGTCCAGGTGAGAACAATATCAAGAAAACAAGTAGAGGCCTTAAGGGCACCATTGGACATGAGATGTAAGAGTAATGCAAGGCCGTGTCAGCTAATGAATGGGCGACACGTGGAAGTATACGAGGAGGAGCCTCTGAATAATTAATTACTAAGATATGTTATTAATTTTATGTTATGTTGATCAAGAATGTGTATCATTTGGATTAAAGGTACTCCAAGTAAGGCTAATTATTTGTCTTAAATAGAGTGCCTACTAAAATTAATTTGCTGAGAATAAATATTTTGGATATGCATAGTGGTGTTGTTTGCGTTTTATGTAATAATGAGGATGATAATGCACACCACTTATTCATTTCGTGCATTTTTGCAAGTTTTGTGTAATATTATGTAATATGTATGTAGTGTTATTAAGTTCATAAAAATATAAAGAAGACGTTCATAAAAGTATTGAATCAAAAGGTGTTCACTTATCTGGTGTTGTGGCAGCTTGCACACAATTTCTTGAAACGTTCCCAATATCCGTGAAGTGACTCTCCTTGGTATTGCTTAATCCCATGGACTTTCTTCCTTATAGTAGCCATTGATGCTGGAAAATACTTCTCTAGGATGATCCTCTTCAAATCAATCCATGTAGTGATAGATTGGGGAGGTAGATAAAATAGCCAATCCTTAGCAGCGTCCTTCAAGGAAAAAAGGAAAGGCTCTCCAGTCAGCTTCATAGAAATGCAAACCACATGGAACTCTATCAAGTGCTTATGAGGATCCTCACCTGCAAGTCCATGGAAAGTAGGTACTAAGTGAAGTAATCCAGATTTAAGGTCAAAATTAATATTTGCAACAAGAGTAAGGAAAGTGATGCAAAGATGTTGTTGATCCAAGGTTGGGTTTGCCAGTTGTCTCAAACTATGATTCACTGCTTTGCATACAACTAGACCCCATTCAACATTTATTGGCATACTCATTACCCCTACCATTTTATGAGCCTAAATTGAATTTTTATCATTACCTTAAGGAAGTATAATGAATTTCATTCGATGCACGTAAATTGCTATATGAAAGAGAAGAAGAAGAAGAAAAGAAAGAGCCTTGAGAAGAAAAAAAATTTATATAAATAAAACCGAAAGTGGTCAATGCTAGAAAAGAAAAAAATAAGAGAAGCTCAATATGTGATATGAACGTTACATGATTATACTCTATTCTGTGTGCTTATCCTACCTTTTATTTGTAGCCGACACCTAGGCCTAACATTACAAGCTTAAAAAGATATGGGTGCTTGATGATATTCTTGACCTTGATTTGATTAGCATAATTTGATCTTGAAGATGTGCATGCTGTAAGTAATCCAAGAGCATACAACGCAGCGGAATAAAATTTTTATGGATTACTAACCAGCAGATCTATACATAGGATATCATATCGGATAAATGAATTACAAGTGTCTTACCCTTGTAGCGTGTTTGAAGCAGAATCCACGGAGCAGCACCACGTCCTACGCCTTCTCCGAGTCACTAGCAAAACTCAATGAGTTTTGCCTCAACGGTATCCACACGATCAAATCGGGTGAAGGGAAAGTTTAAGAACAAGTTGCTAGACAAGTTCTTAAACCAATACACGAAGCACACTCTGATTCCCAATCGAATGATGGCACAATACCACCAAGAACCACACGGCTATGATGGAGGCCGAGAGTACGAGATGGTGCGGCCAAGAGCTCCAAAGAATTTTAGGTTGAATGATATAAAATTGTCTCCTACAATTAAATCATAACCTTGTATTTATATTAAAAGTCTTTTAATTAAGGTTCAAGACTTTCTTAAAGTCTTATGGGCCCAAACCCATGATTTAATTAAAACCTTTTAATCACTTAATTAAGACTCTTCTTAATTAATTAATTCATCCAATGAATTTAATTTCCCTTCTCGATTTAATCTTTTGTGCGACCCGATAGGATCTTGTAATGTTGGCAGTGACATAAAATCTCATTTTATGTCGCAAGCATTGAGCGGTATCTAGCAACACATCAATGCTACCCAAAGTACAAGAATGTCAATGACTCGACATAACCTTTAGAACTTGTGATAATATTAATCATGTAACTTAATCCCTTTGTTCTTTGTGTTTAGATTGAACACGAGTCATGGAATAGTCATACTCATATATCCAATCTTTATTTCTTGATCCCCAAGTAGAACTAGAATAAACGAATAAGCTCGATATCTCATATCGACTCATTCGAGCATGGCCATGCATTTTAGTTCTCACTTGATCAAGGGCCAAACACATCTCCTGTTATATAGGAGTGACAAATCCTATCTCGATCAGTCAACATCCCTCTACATAATTCGTAGTGTATCCAATAGTCGCCTTTATAGTATACCCTGTTACGGGTAACGTTTGACGATATCAAGATACATAACTCCTTATGTTGGGATCTCTGATGATCACAAGTCGTAAGGATTACATACATTATTATCACTATGAGAATTGCATATGACGATCATATAACTATCCATGTTGCATTCTCATGGTGGGTCTGTCCAGTACATCGTTCTCTAACATGTACCCATATGTTGATTTGACAATTCATCGATCAACACATACTAGTCTCTACGTATTATCATTATCCATTTTCATGATAATACTTGACTAGGGACATCTTTAAGAATAATACAATATTATTCTAAGGACATTAACATATATATTAATTCACATTGCACAGTTAAAAGAATAATATATAATAATGAATTGCCATTCATAAAATCATATTACATTGTATGTCATAAACAATCATCTAATGATGCGTCTTAGGGCATATCCCAACAAATCTCCCACTTGCACTAAGACCACTCAGACATATACCTAATGCCTAGAGATCTAGTATGACGATCATGCTTCTGCTGTGACAGTGGCTTCGTCAATGGGTCAGATACATTATCATCTGTTGGTACTTTGCATATTTTAACATCTCCCCTTTCAACGATTTCTCGAATGAAATGGAACCGCCTAAGTATGTGTTTGGATCTTTGGTGAGATCTTGGTTCCTTAGCTAATGCGATCGCTCCATTGTTGTTACAATAGAGTTCTATCGGATCTTTAATGCTAGGCACCACTCCAAGTTCAAAAATGAACTTCCTCATCCAAACAGCTTCCTTTGCTGCATCCGAGGCAGCAATATACTCAGCTTCCGTTGTAGAATCGGCTACTGTTTCTTGCTTTGAACTCTTCCAGCTCACAGCACCTCCATTTAGGCAATACACATATCCAGATTGCGATCGAAAATCATCTTTGTCGGTTTGGAAGCTTGCATCAGTGTAACCCATTACATTGAGCTCTTCCTCACCTCCATAAATCAAGAATGTATCCTTAGTCCTTCTCAAGTACTTCAGGATGTTCTTGACAGCAATCCAGTGACCTTCACCTGGATCAACTTGATATCTGCTCGTCATGCTCAAAGCATACGATACATCGGGACGAGTACATATCATGGCATACATGATAGATCCAATAGCTGACGCGTATGGAATCTTACTCATGCGTTGTCTCTCATCTGGTGTTGAAGGACACTGTTCCTTCGAGAGATAAATGCCATGCGTCATAGGTACGAATCCTTTCTTTGATTCTTGCATGCTAAACCTTTTAAGCACCTTGTCTATGTATGTACTTTGACTTAGACCAAGAAGCCTTCTTGATCTATCTCTATAGATCTTGATTCCTAATACATAGGTGGCTTCTCCTAAATCTTTCATCGAAAAGCAGTTCCCTAGCCAAATCTTTACAGATTGCAAGGCAGGGATATCATTTCCAATAAGAAGTATGTCATCTACATACAACACTAGGAAAATGATTACGCTCCCACTGACCTTCTTGTAGACACAAGGTTCATCTTCATTTTGATAAAACCAAACTCTTTGATTGCATCATCAAAACGAAGATTCCAACTCCGAGAAGCTTGCTTCAATCCATAAATGGATCGTTGTAGCTTGCATATCTTTCCAGCATCCTTTGGATCGACAAAACCCTCGGGCTGTGTCATGTACACATCCTCGAGCAGATTCCATTAAGGAAAGCTGTTTTGACATCCATCTGCCAGATTTCATAATCATGAAATGCAGCTATTGCAAGTAAGATCCTTATGGATTTAACCATGGCCACTGGTGAAAAGGTTTCATCATAGTCAATACCATGAATTTGTTTGAATCCTTTTGCAACCAGCCGACCTTTATAGGTTTGTACGTTACCATCCATATCGGTCTTTTTCTTGAAAATCCATTTGCACCCTATGGGTCGTACCCCTTCAGGTGGATCAACCAAAGTCCATACTTGGTTTGCATACATGGATTCCATCTCAGATTTCATGGCATCTTGTCATTTCTCAGAATCAGTGCCCATTATAGCTTGTTGATAAGATGACGGCTCATCCTCATCAATAAGTAGTAAGTCACCTTGTTGAGTCACAAGAAATCCATATCTCTGTGGCTCCCAGTGTTCTCTTACAGACCTACGCTGGGCTTGTGTCTCTTGAGCAGGTGCTTCTTCCACAACAGCTTGCGGTGCCTCCTCTGTTTCCATCTCAATATCAGGTTCAGTGTTTTCTTGTGGTTGAACTTCACTAAGTTCTATCTTTCTCCCACTGGTTTTTCTAGAAATAAATTCTCTTTCAAGAAATACACCAGTCCGAGCAACAACTACTTTGTTCTCGGTGGGATAATAGAAATAGTATCCTTTTGTTTCCTTAGGATACCCCACAAATAAACACTTATCAGATTTGGGTCCAAGTTTGTTAGTGGCGTGACGTCTAACGAATGCCTCACAACCCCAAATCTTCATAAACGACATACTAGGACGCTTCCCAGTCCATATCTCATATGGTGTCTTTTCCACTGATTTAGATGGAACACGGTTCAGTAAGAAAATCGTTGTTTCTAGAGCGTGTCCCCAAAACGATATCGGAAGATCTGCATGACTCATCATTGATCTAACCATGTCTAACAAGGTTCGATTTCTCCTCTCGGATACACCATTCCATTGTGGAGTATACGGAGGAGTGAGTTGTGGGACTATCCCACACTCCTTTAGATAGTCATGAAACTCTTGGCTTAAGTATTCTCCTCCTCGATCTGATCGAAGGATTTTGATACTTTTGCCAAGTTGGTTTTGTACTTCATTCTTGAAATCTTTGAACTTTTCAAAGGTTTCATGCTTATGTTTCATTAGGTACACATACCCATATCTACTGAGCTTATCAGTAAATGTAACGAAGTATTGAAAACCACCTCTAGCTTGTGTACTTATTGGTCCACATACATCACTATGTATTAGTCCCAATAAAATATTTGCCCTTTCAACATGTCCCTTGAAAGGGGCTTTAGTCATCTTGCCCATTAAACAAGATTCGCATGTTTCATATGATTCAAAATCAAATGAATCTAATACTCCATCCTTATGAAGTTTAGATATGCGGTTCTCGTTTATGTGGCCCAAGCGACAGTGCCAGAGATAAGTCGGATTACAATCATTATTTTTAATCCTTTTAGTATTTATGTTATAGATAGGCATATCAAGATTTAATACATAAAGACCATTCACCATTTGTGCACTAGCATAAAAACATATCATTTAAATAAATAGAACAACAGTTGTCCTTTATTATAAATGAAAATCCATACTTGTCCAAACAAGAAATAGAAATAATGTTTTTAGTAATTGAAGGCAAAAAATAACAATCTTTCAAAATCAATGATAAACCAGAAGGTAAAGCAAAATGATAATCTCATATAGCTAATGCAGCAACTCTTGCTCCATTTCCAAATCGAAGATCAACTTCACCTTTCGCCAACGTCCTACTCCTTTTTAGATCCTGCACATTTACACAAATGTGAGATCCACATCCAGTATCTAATACCCATGATGAAGAAGTAGATAAATTGACTTCTATAACAAAAATACTTGAAGCGGAAGTCACACTTCCTTTCTTTAGATCCTCCAGATATACTTTGCAGTTCCTTTTCCAATGGCCGGTCTCACCGCAATGGAAACAGTTCCCTTCCTTTGCTATCCCTCCCTTTGGCTTCAGTGCATAAGACTTTGGCTTAGATTTAGCAAAGACTTTCTTTGGTTTCTTGTTGCCTTTAGCTTTGGCCCTTCCTTTGCCCTTATTCACAATAAGGACATTTGTGGCCTTAGTCTTCTTAGTATTTGCTTCATATGTTCTCAACATACCAAGCAATTGTGGTAGAGTCTTTTCCATGTCAGTCATATTGTAATTTACTACAAATTGACTGAAGCTCTCAGGCAACGATTGCAAGATCACATCGGTGGCCAACTCTTGGTCCAATGGAAAACCCAGCTTGTCCAGATTCTCAATGTACCCAATCATCTTGAGCACATGAGTTCCAACTAGGCTTCCTTCTACCATCCTGCACTGAAATAACACCTTAGAGACGTCATACCTCTCTTGTATTGCTTGCTGTTGGTACAACTGCTTTAAGTGTTCGATCATATCGAACGCCTCCATTTCCTCATGTTGCTTCTGAAGCTCAGAGTTCATGGTGGCAAGCATGAGGCACCCAACATCAAGTGCGTCACTCTGATGCTTCTTGTAAGCATCTTTTTCAGCTCTTGTAGCTGTTAGGGGAGGTTCCTCAGCGGGCAAGGGTTCCTCTAGGACATATTGTTTCTTTTCTTGTTTGAGGACTATCCTCAAGTTCCTATGCCAGTCTAAGAAATTCGTCCCATTTAATTTGTCCTTCTCAAGGACCGATCGCAGTGATAAAGTGCTAGTAACGTTGTTAGTTGCCATGGATATCTACAATATAAATATGCAAAATAAGTTTATGATTTAAATCATTTAACATGGTCTTATATTAAATGATACTCCCACTATTTTGTTTAAAATATCAACCCTCAAAACCTTTAGTGGGCCAAGATCCATATTTCACTTAATCTTGAGTTAGCTTTGGCTAATCGCCCAAGACCCGGTTATTTAGGTAGACAACACTTTGTCAATTACATCACATATAATTCTTGGATAGTTGGACGAACAACACTTTGTTCAATTCATCAAATGAATTATAATCCAACCCATGCCTCTAGGTTCCCAATCCTATTGAGATAACCTAGTTAAGTCGTACCCAATTAAAGTATAACGGATATCACTTTTATCCTTTCGCGCCTTACTAAGATTGCCACGGTGCTTTGCTTTGGCAAACCCACACATGTACAATCGAAGTTATTGACGAGTACTGTTGGGTTTTGGAAACCCGAATAATATTGATTTTGATGTTAACAAAACTTGTTATTGTGTTGCTAACATATTTCATCAAGTGTGCAGTTCATAGATGATATTTTACAGCTTGATGATCTGCTAAGAAATGACATTGAGTTTGGTTGCTGAAATGAGAATTCAGCATCCAGTAGACCCCGAGCGCTGCTGACTAAATTGATCATATCTCATAGCTCGGATATCGAAACGACCTGATTCCAAAGGGGTTGGATAGAAAACTCAATTCTCTACAAGTCGTATTTCAGGCCAGAAGACCAAATTCGAAGGTTTACTTGACGAAAAGACGTCTGCAAGAGCTTGCTGGTGCAGAGCTGAAACACCTACCAGATCGCACCTACTGGATTGCCCCAACTGGTGACCAGACCAACTGGCTGAGCAGACCAGCTGACCAGACCAACTGGATGACCAGTCCAGCTGATCAGACCAACTGGATGACCAGTCCAGCTGACCAGACCAACTGGTGTAAAAGACCAACTGGATGACCAGTCCAGCTGACCAGACCAACTGGATGACCAGTCCAGCTGACCAGACCAACTGGTGACAAGACCAACTGGATGACCAGTCCAGCTGACCAGACCAACTGGATGACCAGTCCAGCTGACCAGACCAACTGGATGACAAGACCAGCTGATCAAACCAACTGGATGACCAGTCCAGCTGACCAGACCAACTGGATGACCAGTCCAGTTGACCAGACCAACTGGATGATAAGTCCAGCTGACCAGACCAACTGGATGACCAGTCCAGCTGACCAGACCAACTGGATGACCAGACCAGCTGACCAGACCAACTGGCTGACCAGACCAGCAGACTTCCAAAAATAGCCCAGAAGCAGAATATGACCGTTGCAATGTTTGAAAGCTTACCAAAACTGTCCCAACGGTTATATTCTTGTATCTAACGTATATATCATTACTTGGGGCTATATATACATGATTTGGAAGCTCAATAACAGCTGATTGAAGATCAATACAAGCCTTCCAAAGCAAACCCACTTGGGATTCAATTGAGGAACTTAAAAGACAAAAGTTGCTAAATGAAGAGCACTCCTCAAACCTTTGGCACCTCTTACCTTGCTGTATCAGATTCATTATGGAATCATTTGTGCCTTTGTATTCACTCTATTCATTGTATTTGAGAGCTTAATAGAAGAGTGAATACCATTGTAACGGTTGATGATTTATCACAACCGATGAGAGGTCTTTGTATGTGAGACATTAAAGAACATACATAGTTGAGTTGCTAGGAGTTCTAGTTGGATGGGGAATTCCCAACTGGATCGGGTTTGTACAACGGGATTGTATAAATCAAAGTCTTCTAGTGGAATCCTTCCATGAGGTGGAAGAAGGGGAGACGTAGAAGGATTACACCACCTTCGAACTTCCATAAACAAATGCTTGTTTATTTACTTTACTTGCATAATTTTAAAATGTCTTTCAAATGTTTAATCGGTTATAGAGCGGGTTATGTCGAGTGTCTTCCGCTCGGTTTTGTAACCGAACTCGATATAATCTCTCGGTGCAATTATTTCAAGAACAGGAGCTATTGAAGCTCAAGTTGGTTGAACTCGGGTGTGGAATGGCAACCCACCCCCGGAATCGATCCTGACAAGTACTTTTATTTTGGAAGGCATCTAAAACTTAATATTTTAGAGGGATTTATTGATCTCATGATTAATTTGATAATTTAAAATATGTCCACTACATATAGTTGTATAAATATCTACATATATGTGTAATACTATTATCAAACTAAAACATAAGATAAATCATGCATCAACATACATAATTAAACGTGACATGGTTATAGCCCCTACTAACGATTTTCTCAAGCCAATGAGAAAATCCTAAGAGTCAACCTAAGGTAACTTCACAAGCACCTTCCTTTGGCTCCAATTTGTGAATGGCCTCCTCATCCCGGCACGATGCTCCATCTTCATTGATCACCATCAATAAAATAAACTACACTATTTACAAGATATAGAATTCCTCGATTCACATTCGAGGGGAACATAGGGGAGGGATTACATTTAGAATAAAATAGAGAAGGCACGACTCGCAGGTCGTATTATAAATTACAAACATCCACAAATCCTATCTAATAGGTCAAAGGGCTATAACCACGCACCATGCTCAAACAACACATAAAGCATGCATTAACATTTAATTAATTAAATTCTAAACATTTTAAATTTAATTCTAATTAAAACTGTAAAATAATTTTTGAACAAATTATCGTACGCTCGGGACATCACATGCCACGAACTAAAGCGACTAAGACACGAACCACCATGGTTCGAACCATGAAGCACACGGCTGGACCAATAGTGGGCCTAGGGTTCGAAACCCTTGCCCATGGCCGAGCCATGTCTCGAGCGGCGGCGGCGCTAGGGTTCCAAACCCTAGCCGCCTCGCACCCTTATGGAATTTTATCGAGCCATCTTGTTTGAAACGCCGGAATTTGTTAGCCACGAGTCACGGTCAGGCCATGCACGGGGTTGGCTCAACCATCTCGAGCTAAGGGTTCGAAAAACCTTGCTCTCATGTGGTAAAGTTACTAATCCATGCATGCGTGAACCATTATCGAGTCAAAGAGTTCAAAACTCATCCACGTCTCAAGACTTAAGAAAAATAGGCGATGATGGCCGAGCCATGCACGGCTACTAGGGTTCGAAACCCTAGCCGTCATGAGCTAGCCGTCACGTCCAATGGGTTCTAAACCCTAATTAATTTTCGACACTTCCATGCACAATTATTAGCCACAACGACTAAGCCATCTCGAGCCTAGGGTTCGAAAAACCTTAGCCCTCATGTGGCTAGCCGTGGTGTCATTTGTGATGGTGATGGCCGAAAACTTGTGACATATGGTTCGATATTCGCCTAATTATATCAAATACAATTTTACGATGATTTTCATAAACTAAATATTAACATATCATATATGTTCATACAGTTTTAAATAGCATGCAATATTAATTCTAATATGATTAACACAATTTAATCACATAAATCCGATATGAGCCTTGAACCTGGCTCTGATACCACTGTAAGTAATCCAAGAGCATACAACGCAGCGGAATAAAATTTTTATGGATTACTAACCAGCAGATCTATACATAGGATATCATATCGGATAAAGGAATTACAAGTGTCTTACCCTTGTAGCGTGTTTGAAGCAGAATCCACGGAGCAGCACCACGTCCTACGCCTTCTCCGAGTCACTAGCAAAACTCAACGAGTTTTGCCTCAACGGTATCCACACGATCAAATCGGGTGAAGGGAAAGTTTAAGAACAAGTTGCTAGACAAGTTCTTAAACCAATACACGAAGCACACTGATTCCCAATCGAATGATGGCACAATACCACCAAGAACCACACGGCTATGATGGAGGCCGAGAGTACGAGATGGTGCGGCCAAGAGCTCCAAAGAATTTTAGGTTGAATGATATAAAATTGTCTCCTACAATTAAATCATAACCTTGTATTTATATTAAAAGGCTTTTAATTAAGGTTCAAGACTTTCTTAAAGTCTTATGGGCCCAAACCCATGATTTAATTAAAACCTTTTAATCACTTAATTAAGACTCTTCTTAATTAATTAATTCATCCAATGAATTTAATTTTCCTTCTCGATTTAATCTTTTGTGCGACCCGATAGGATCTTGTAATGTTGGCAGTGACATAAAATCTCATTTTATGTCGCAAGCATTGAGCGGTATCTAGCAACACATCAATGCTACCCAAATTACAAGAATGTCAATGACTCGACATAACCTTTAGAACATGTGATAATATTAATCATGTAACTTAATCCCTTTGTCCTTTGTGTTTAGATTGAACACGAGTCATGGAATAGTCATACTCATATATCCAATCTTTATTTCTTGATCCCAAAGTAGAACTAGAATAAACGAATAAGCTCGATATCTCATATCGACTCATTCGAGCATGGCCATGCATTTTAGTTCTCACTTGATCAAGGGCCAAACACATCTCCTGTTATATAGGAGGGACAAATCCTATCTCGATCAGTCAACATCCCTCTACATAATTCGTAGTGTATCCAATAGTCGCCTTTATAGTATACCCTGTTACGGGTAACGTTTGACGATATCAAGATACATAACTCCTTATGTTGGGATCTCTGATGATCACAAGTCGTAAGGATTACATACATTATTATCACTATGAGAATTGCATATGACGATCATATAACTATCCATGTTGCATTCTCATGGTGGGTCTGTCCAGTACATCGTTCTCTAACATGTACCCATATGTTGATTTGATATCTCATATCAATGAACAATTCATCGATCAACACATACTAGTCTCTACGTATTATCATTATCCATTTTCATGATAATACTTGACTAGGGACATCTTTAAGAATAATACAATTTTATTCTAAGGACATTAACATATATATTAATTCACATTGCACAGTTAAAAGAATAATATATAATAATGAATTGCCATTCATAAAATCATATTACATTGTATGTCATAAACAATCATCTAATGATGTGTCTTAGGGCATATCCCAACACATGCAACTTGAGATTGATAATAATACACACATGCATTCCAATTTTGAGATGTGTTGCTTGATTTAGGTTAAAACATGTCTTGTTTAACTTTTGTATGTATGTAAGTGAGATTTCTGAGGTAAATGCTAGTCATGAACTAATTTGTTTCAAGTATCAATAATAAACTATACCTTTTTATTTTAATGCTTAATCGATGACGAGCAAGTGATAAATTTAGGGGAGTTATTAAGTGTCATTTTGCACTTATATTTTTATGATTTCTCATTAGATTTTACAGTGATTCTTGGATAATATTATATAATTTTTTATATATTTTTGAGCTAATTAACGATGAGAATGACCAAATCGAGCGAACATGTTGAAAGAAAGACCGAAATCTCGAAGTGAAATAAAAGTAATCTCGCGATCGATCTTCACCTGAGCCGCGGTCGTTCGCCACATGTCGATACATGGACAACAAAATTTTAGATCTTTGCCATCTCACTTTCACCATCATCCACCACCTTCATCCACCATTTTCATCCTAGGACTTGGAACAACTTCAACAAGGAGATCAAAAGGGACGATCGAGAAGAAAGCGAGAGAGGAAGCAATTATCTACAAATGGAGTCGACATCGGGAGTTTATTCTTGTCTTTAAATATTAGTTTTGTTTTTTTTTTATTTATATGATGAACTAAATTTACTTATCAAGATTAGAGGATCAATTTCTTTGAACATATGACTTGTTTATTAAATCTTGATTGAATTCCTATATGATATGCATATAATTTATTGTTCTTCATGCTTTTGAAGGTTTGACCACATTTGACTGATTATATACATTGTGATGGATGTTGACTATATTATATTACGATACGAGGATGATAATGCACACCACTTATTCATTTTGTGCCCTTTTGCATGCTATTCATGGTTTGGAATCTCTTCTCTGTGCCATAATCTTAGTGAACATCATTTGATTCAACACCAAGAGATGAACCCCTTTCGAAGTTATAGTAAAATTTGGAATGGATTATGGCAATACATCATCTGGAGCATCTAGAAAGTGAAGAACGATGTCATCTTTCAAGGGCTGGAGCCAAATAGAGATATCTTGTAGAAGAAGTGAAGATTAGAGTTTGGTATTTGGACATGGGCGTAGCTATGATTTTTAATTTGGGGGCTGAGCAGAAAAATATACACGTTATTTAACATGTATAATTTATATTAAAGAGGTAAATTTTCACAATATACTATTTTTCATGATTATTTTATATAAGCACTTCATTTGCATACTCGTTAATGATTGTTTAATTTTATCTTGCAGCACATCAATAAGTTTTACTCACCATTTCATTATCAATATTTTGTATAAGCACTTCAAATCAATTTAATCTAAATTTGATATTAATATATCTATACTATATATAATACGTGAGGACTTTAGTGGTCCGAGCATTTCAGACCAATATCTAGTTACACTCATCTGTTTCAGGAAATTAGATCGGAAATGGGAGAAATGAGCTTATATGAAGATAACGGGCGAAATCGAGGTGAGAAAGAACAAAAATTCAGGAAATGAGATTTTCGGAATCTCGATCGATCGAGATTTACTCTCGATCGATCGAGCCAGGCAGAGAGTTGAGCATCAAAGAATTTCAAGTCTCGATCGATCGGTACAAATTTCCGATCGATCGAGCGAGGCAGTGACTCCAGAGCAAATTTTATTAAAGTCTCGATCGATCGGTGGAAAATCTCGATCGATCGAGCGAGACAGTGAGTTTCAAAAGCTGGCATGAACAGTGCACCGATCGATCGAGAAAACCTTCCGATCGATTGAGACGCAAAATCCTGAAGATTTTATTTTCCTTTTTTATCGTGATTGTGGGGGTTTTAAGCGGGAATTTGATTCATTCCGAGAGAGGACGATACCAGACAAGATTTCTAACCAAAGAAGAACCCTAGCCACCGCCAAGGAGATCCGTTCTTCCGGTTCTTCGCCCGAGCCAAAGCCAATCAATTCCGGAGTGCAAGGAAGGAACAAGAGAAGAAATCACGGTGCAACGCACGGATTCATCCACCGTTTATCGTATTTCTAAACTTTAATTTATTTGATTTTCAATTCCATTTGATGTTTTTGAGGTCGAGAGACAATAAAACTCTTATGTATTTGATTTGAATTAAATTTAGTTTATATTATTGAGTTTTAGTTTCGTTGTGGTTAATTATTGATTCATTGGTATTTGAGTGCATTGATTGTTATTGTTCATAAATTAATTGCTTGTGTAGATCAAAGTCTAGCTAGCTTTGATTGAATTTGAGGGTTACAGCCGAGATCGAGAGATAACGTTGTAACACGCTCCATTAATTTATGATGTATGTTACGATTGAGATCGAGAGATGATATCGCATACGTGAGAACTTGAAATCGAGAGATTTAGAGTTATAAGGTTTTGATAATCTATGCAACTTTGAATTAGTAAATAGGTGCACGAGAGTGGCTTATTCTAATTTATCGTTAGTTTCTTTACAGCTCGAGAGAGTGTATTGAATAATATCGAAAACCATTCACCTTTAAAATCAATTGGTTGATAATTTGAGAATTCTATCGAATCATTAGAGATAACATAATTGAACGACGAGCTCGGTAATTTTCTCGAGTAACTTACCTTTGCATTTCCGGAACCATCCTATTCATTATTTCTAGTTTAAATCTTTATTCTTTAGTTTAATTTAGCTCTAGTTAATCAAACTTCTTAAATCGTAGGCTAAATATAATTTTATTAATCTTATTTGGTACTTATACGTTAGTCCATGTGGATTCGACAACCCGTACTTAATTTTCACTATACTAAAACTTGACAACCGTGCACTTGCTGTAGAATCGCTTCACACCATTCTTTGAAATATCTTTTGTTTAAAAATAAAGCGGTCAAGTTTTTGGCGCCGTTGCCGGGGACTAATCTGTATAATATCATACGAGATTAGTTAATTGTAATTTAGCCAATTCTTTTATTATTGAGTTTTTGTTTTTCTTTTCTTTGTTTTCTTTTGTTGATCTTTGTTAATAACTTCGTGTATTTTGTTGTCTCCTTTTGTCTATTTTGTACAGGAATCGTTTCTCTAGTGCATGCTCAGAAGAGAGGAGCCCATTCTCGAGCCTTTCGACCCGGAGATAGAAAGAACTTTACTTAGGCGATTACGAGAAGCTCGAGCGATGGCTGATAATAACGAAGCACAGCACCCTAGATCGATGATGGACTTTGCACAACCGGCATTTCATGGATCGTTGTCCAGTATTACGAGGCCGACGATTCAAGCGAACAATTTTGAGATCAAGCCGGCAATCATACAAATGATTCAGCACTCGGTTATGTTCGGGGGAGCAGCTACGGATGATCCGAATAATCACATCTCCAACTTTTTGGAGATTTGTGACACATTCAAACACAATGGCGTCTCTGACGACGCCATCAGGTTAAGACTTTTCCCCTTTTCATTACGAGACAAAGCTAAGGCATGGTTGAATTCACTACCTGCAGGTTCTATAACAACATGGGAGGGGATGACAAAGGCGTTTTTGTCAAAGTACTTTCCCCCTTCCAAGACGGCGAAGATGCGGAACGATATCACGACTTTTGGGCAGTTTGACCCCGAGACGTTATATGAAGCGTGGGATCGTTTTAAGGAGTTGTTGAGGAGATGCCCACACCATGGTCTACCCATATGGCTGCAGGTACAAACGTTCTATAACGGTTTATTTTCTTCTAACCGTTCCATGATTGATGCAGCATCTGGGGGATCCATAATGAGGAAGACGCCGGAAGAGGCATATAGCTTGTTGGAGGAAATGGCGTGCAACAGTTATCAGTGGCAATCAGAGAGGAGCACGCCACAGAAGCCAATGGGAGTCCATCAAGTGGACGAGATCACTGCTCTTTCGGCTCAATTAGAAGCCATGAACCGGAAGATAGACAGCATGGGAGCAGCAGCAATGCAGGCTCAAACTATTTTCTGTGAGCTGTGTGGAGGCAGTCATCCCAGCATCGAGTGCCAGGCAGGTAACCAGTTTAACCAATCTGTTGAGGCTGTTAATTTTGTAGGTAACAGGCCGCCCCATAATTCCTACTCGAATTATAACCAACCATGGAGGAACCATCCGAATTTGAGATGGTCGAATCAAGAAAATGTGTTGAACCCTCAACCGCAGGCAGGGTTCACACAAAAGCCGAGTATGGAGGAACTGATGGCAAAGCTGATTTCATCAACGGAGGTGAGGATGCAGAATCAGGATGCATCTATTAAAAATTTGGAAGTGCAGATAGGGCAGTTGGCCACGTTGATATCTGGGAGGACGCAAGGTATGCTCCCGAGTGATTCTGTAAAGAATCCAAAGGAGCCATCAAATTGAGAAGACGAGGAGGTGACAGTCCAGCTTGGGACTATAAATTAAGAACTTCCGTTTTTCCTTCCTCGAGTCTTGTTTTTGATTTCTTGTTTTAATGTGTTTTTGTTAGTTTGTTTGTTTTGAGTTTGTCTGGGAATGAATTCGTGTATTTTCTATTGCAGGTGTGTAAGCAAGAGCAAGTTGGTTGTAGGCGAGGCAATCCGAGATAAAGATGTTGAGAAAAATTTTAAATCTTGTTTGCTGCTGCTGGCGATCGATCGAGACAAAATCTCGATCGATCGCCCGATTTTTTTTAAAAAAAACATTGTGCCTACTGCCTCGCTCGATCGATCGAGAATTTTTTCCGATCGATCGAGCGAGAGAAAATTTTGAAAAAATAATAGGGCACAGACGCAGCAGCCTTCACTTTCTAACTCAATTTTTCTCCTCTCCACAATAGAACCCTAGCCACCTTTTCAAAATCTCATCATTTTTTCCTTCAAATTTAAAGTTACTTCAAATCTGGGAAGTAATATTTGTTTTTCATTGCAGATTTGAAGGATTGCAAGGCAAATTGGGTAGAAGTACATCAAAAAGGGAATTCCAAGCCAAGTGCTAAATTTTTCCAAGATCAGATTTTTAAGCGGTAATTGGTTTCCAATTCTTAAAGATTGTAGCTTTTGGTGAAATTTCTTGAATTATAGTCAAATTGGGTTAAGAAGGGATCAATAAGGAGGAAGATTTATAGTGTTGTTTGGATAGTTGGATTTAATTGAGTTAGTTGGGAATCATTTAGCAAGAAAAATGTCATCCAGAAAGAGGTCAAAGCAGGCGGAGGCTTCCCAAAAGCAAAAGCAGGCGGAGGCCACTGTTTCTGAGCCAGGATATGATGAAAAGAAGTTTCTCAATGCCACAATTGCTGAATTATACCCCACCTACCATAAGAAACCCCTGAGCCATGAAAGGGGAATGAGTATAGATAAATTGGAATGTCCTGTCAATAGGACAGTCCGGCGAAAAGGGTGGTTTCAATTCATTCAGACACCGATTGATGCTGTGGTGCCGCTGGTAAGGGAGTTTTACACAAATCTTGGAGCTGTTAGACCAGGGCACCAAGTAAGTGTTTACGTTCGAGGGAAGGATGTGTTGGTGGATCGAGCCGCAATCAACAATATTCACCGGATGCCTTTACTTCAAAACTGTGCATACCAATCTTTCAAGAGTAGCAGGATTGACTACGATGAGGTATTGACAGTTATTGGCAAGCCGGGAGTGGATTGGCAAAGGAATGATAAAGCAGAGCCACAGTTGGTTCTAAAGAAACATTTGAAGCCAGAGGCCCAAGCATGGTTTTCATTTGTCGCCTCGCGGGTCATGCCTTCGACCCACACTTCTGAGGTGACAAAAGACAGAGCGGTCCTGGTATATGCCATCCTCTCAGGGAAGGAAGTGGACTTCGGCGAGATCATTGCTGATCACATTGCAGAAATAGGGAGCAGCTCACCGACCTCCGCACTACCGTTTCCATCCACGATCACTGCTTTATGTCAGCGGTACGGAGTGACATGGGGGGAAGACGAGGAGCTACTTCCGCCGAAGACACCGATCATTGTGGACACTCCACCACCTCCTACGGGCCGACGAAGACCTTCGGACACTACACAAGCTGGAGCATCATCCTCTGCTGCAGAACATACACGTGTTACTTTGGACTCTCTTCATAGGGATCTCCAAGATATTCGCCTGGAGCAGCAGAGCATTCACAGCATGCAGCGGGACATTCATAGCATGCAGAGAGCATTGCAGATGGACCATGAGCAGGTAGCTCAGCGTCAGATGGAGTTCATGCACTATCAGAGTACATGGAACACTGCCATGGCCCAGGGCTTTCCAGGTTTCCAGTTCCCGCCGGAGCCACATTTTGCACCTTATCAGCCGCATGCACATCCACCTTCTGAGTACCCACCATTTCCGCCATATCAGGGCGAGGAGCACCACTACCCAGTTCCCCCTCCGGAGCATGATGAGGACGACGATCAGTGACGATCGTCGTCATGGTATGTTTCTTTGCCTTTGCATTTATTTTTCTTGTTCATTGAGGGAAATTCACATGCTAAGTTTGGGGGGGTTTTTGAATATTTGTATATATCCTGCTTTTGCACATTCTGCTACTTATCTTGTTTCTTCTCCTAGCATGACTGCATGATGTTGAGACTGATTCATCCTTGAGCATTACCAACAAATTTTTTTTTTAGTGATTGAGTTATTCTTGAGAATTGATGAGTTGGAATTGCAACGGTAATACATGATGAAATTAATCCTCATCTAGATAGGAGTCATGGAAATGCTTAACTTGTTTGTATATATCTTTTGTTAACTACATGTCAAAAACTGAGGAATAATTTGAGCACTTATTGAGTCATGATTGAGTGAAGTATGTATTGATTAAATTGAAAACTTGTGTTAACTATGATGAGTCTGGAGTATCTTAGATAACTCTACAGTTTAGTGAAAGCACTTTGAAGCGAAATTTATAATTAAGAATTAGACTTGGAGATGATTTAGGCGATCTTTGGACCGTTTGTGCCTTTCAAGCCTACCTTGTATACATTATTCCTTAGTGTCCCCTTTTGCGCCTTATTGAAAAAGAATGGTATATGCATTGCATATGATTAGACCCCCATTCGGCATTCTTGGCAAACTCATTATACCCACCTTAGTTTGAGCCTAAAAGAACAATTTCATCCATCCCTAGGAGAGTATAATGAATCTCATTCATTGCATTAAATTGTTATATGTTGAGAAGTTCATTGTGAAAGAAATGAAATGAACAAAAGAATGAGCAAAGAAAAAGAAAAGATGTAGAGAAAAAGCCTTGAAAAGAAAAGTTAAATAAGACCCAAAGTGGCCAAGGCTAGAAAATGTGAAGAGAAGCTCAATGATTATGTGAGAAGATTTTGAACTGATTCTGTTATACTCTCTTCTTTGCTTCTATCCTACATTTTCTTTGGAGCCGACACCAAAAGGCCTAACGTTAAAAGCTTCTAAAGTCCTGTTGATCCAAGTCTAGGGAATAATTACATTAGTGGAGAAGTGCAGGATAGTAAATTTGTAGAGTAGTTCAAAGTAATCTTGACTAGGAGTTGATATGGCACATGTTGATCTTAAAGATATGTATGTAACTCATGTTTGACAAAAGCACAAACGCACGTTCCGATGTTGCGATGTATTGTTTAACTTAGGAGAAATTGCTTCTTGTTAAGTGTTGAAGGACTTCTATTGATGTGTAAGTAGGATTTCTGAGATTTTACGTATGTTGTAAAGATGATTCATGCTTAGTATCGAGTTTAACTTTTCTTTTGAGCTTATTGCTTGCTCGAGGACGATCAAGTCTAAGCTTGGGGGAGTTGATAGGCTTAGATTTTGAGTGTTTTTAACTGTAATTTCTTCCCATTTTCTGTACTTTTTCCTGGATGATATTATGCTTTTTGGTGTTTATTCATCTGTTTCAGGAAATTAGATCGGAAATGGAAGAAATGAGCTTATATGAAGATAACGGGCGAAATCGAGGCGAGAAAGAACAAAAATTTAGGAAATGAGATTTTCGGAATCTCGATCGATCGAGATTTACTCTCGATCGATCGAGCCAGGCAGAGAGTTGAGCATCAAAGAATTTCAAGTCTCGATCGATCGGTACAAATTTCCGATCGATCGAGCGAGGCAGTGACTCCAGAGCAAATTTTATTAAAGTCTCGATCGATCTCGATCGATCGAGCGAGACAGTGAGTTTCAAAAGCTGGCATGAACAGTGCACCGATCGATCGAGAAAACCTTCCGATCGATCGAGACGCAAAATCCTGAAGATTTTATTTTCCTTTTTTATCGTGATTGTGGGGGTTTTAAGCGGGAATTTGATTCATTCCGAGAGAGGACGATACCAGACAAGATTTCTAGCCAAAGAAGAACCCTAGCCGCCGCCAAGGAGATCCGTTCTTCCGGTTCTTCGCCCGAGCCAAAGCCAATCAATTCCGGAGTGCAAGGAAGGAACAAGAGAAGAAATCACGGTGCAACGCACGGATTCATCCACTGTTTATCGTATTTCTAAACTTTAATTTATTTGATTTTCAATTCCATTTGATGTTTTTGAGGTCGAGAGACAATAAAACTCTTATGTATTTGATTTGAATTAAATTTAGTTTATATTATTGAGTTTTAGTTTCGTTGTGGTTGATTATTGATTCATTGGTATTTGAGTGCATTGATTGTTATTGTTCATAAATTAATTGCTTGTGTAGATCAAAGTCTAGCTAGCTTTGATTGAATTTGAGGGTTACAGCCGAGATCGAGAGATAACGTTGTAACACGCTCCATTAATTTATGATGTATGTTACGATTGAGATCGAGAGATGATATCGCATACGTGAGAACTTGAAATCGAGAGATTTAGAGTTATAAGGTTTTGATAATCTATGCAACTTTGAATTAGTAAATAGGTGCACGAGAGTGGCTTATTCTAATTTATCGTTAGTTTCTTTACAGCTCGAGAGAGTGTATTGAATAATATCGAAAACCATTCACCTTTAAAATCAATTGGTTGATAATTTGAGAATTCTATTGAATCATTAGAGATAACATAATTGAACGACGAGCTCGGTAATTTTCTCGAGTAACTTACCTTTGCATTTCCGGAACCATCCTATTCATTATTTCTAGTTTAAATCTTTATTCTTTAGTTTAATTTAGCTCTAGTTAATCAAACTTCTTAAATCGTAGGCTAAATATAATTTTATTAATCTTATTTGGTACTTATACGTTAGTCCCTGTGGATTCGACAACCCGCACTTAATTTTCACTATACTGAAACTTGACAACCGTGCACTTGCGGTAGAATCGCTTCACACCATTCTTTGAAATATCTTTTGTTTAAAAATAAAGCGGTCATGTCCTTCTCAATCTTACAAAATATCATCACACCTACCATATAAATGACCATATTACCTTAAAATTTTATTAATAAAAAAAATATAAAAATATTGTATAATAATTTCATTATTTAAATTTAAAAAATTAAAACCAAAATAAAAAATGGGCATTACAATTATCACATCATTTTACAAAAAATGTAAATGAACGCAACGCGTGGATGGTACTACAATGCAACAATTTTTACTTTTATAATTGAGGAAACTAAATATAAGTGCTACTTTCTAAAACTTTTTTCAACTAAGGATGCGTTTGCGATTGCTTATTCAAAGCACTTCTATGTTGCTTTTGCTTAAAGTTGGAAAAAGTTGATTTTAAGCAAAATAATTGAGTGTTTGTTATTTAAATAAAAAAACAGCTTAATAAACTTAAATTAATTACGAAATTGCCACAAAACAACTTAAAGCAGTCAAAAGCATGTCATGACCTGCTTTTCTTCTTCTGCTTTTTTCTGCTTATTTTTAGAGAAGCAATAGCAGAAGCAAACAAATAAAACACACAAAAACTGCTTTTTTATCTGAAAAGCAGATAAGCAGTTTTCGTAAGCAATTGCAAACACTTACTAAATCTACACAAGATTCTTCTTTACAACTAAATCCTCTTTTCAAAAAATTTTATTCAGATAAGTCCAATTTTTCCCCATTAACTAAAAAGTATTTATCCTTTCCTTAAATACCCCTACATTAGATGTTCTCTATCCATACTTCAAAACTTATTTTAATATATATATATATATATATAATTTTTTAATATTATTTTATCTACAATAATTCTTTTATTCCATCAAATATCTATCTTAAAAACGTATTAACTAATTTATTCTATTAAATTTTGTTGAAATAATTTGTATTAATAATTTGTATTTTAAATAATTTTTAGTTATGGAAGGAGAACATCTAACAAATTAACTCCAGCCTCTGTAGGCCGTGGAGTAATTGTTATTCCAATAATTAACTCCAGCCGCTGTAGGCCGTGGAGTAATTGTGCGCATGGATCGCTATCGTTACGCAGAATCAAAATTCTACACCCTACTCGACTTTCAAATCCGAACCAAAGCTATTTTCTCAGCTCGACATCCCGTCATCATCATGTCGTCGATTCCCATGCGAATCAGTGGATTCGAAGAAGACCTAATATTGGTTGTGTTGCGCCCAGTAAGTCCTTTGACAAAGGCGCGTGCCATCTGTCACCGAGTAGCTTAACAGCCTGGCCATTGGCGCATGTAGTACGCAACCGCTCATGTCCACCTGTCGTTTAGTACGAGGCTTGAGTTTGGTGGTAAGTGTTTGATCCTAACAATTGATATCAGAGCGGGTCATGGGTTCGAGTATCAGAGCGGGTCATGGGTTCGTGTAGCACATGGAGCACTTTCTAGGGGGGATTATTGGGTGTGCTGCGCCCAGTAAGTTCTTCTGTGCACTCGTGGACGAAGGTGCGTGTCATCTGTCGTCCAGTTGCTTAAGAGCCCGACCCGTTGGCGCATGTAATGAACAGTGTCTCATGTTCACCTGTCGCTTAGTACAGAGCTTTGCGCTGCCACTGCATAAGGGCTTGAAGTTGCGCCTATGCGACCAGCTATAGTTTTTAGCTTAGTGGTAAGCGTTTGATCCTAACACCTAATTACTGCTTTGTACCGGGAGAAAACGCCATGTCTATTTTGGTAATTTTATTAGAAATAGACTTATACAGATATAAACGCTTGGTTGGGGGGTTGAAGCCCACCCCAGCCCCTACTGTAGATCCGTCCTTAGTATTGGATGTCCTCTTTATTTTTGCCATGTAGCTACTCTTTGACTGATTGGTTTGTCAATCCGAATTTTGTCTTTAGATGTATTTCATCCTTGTAATGTAATGTATCTGTTTTTTTTTTACAAGAACTACTTAAACTCTATGAATAAATATGTCTTATTAAAAAAAATAGCATAACCACGTAAGAGTTTGTTACAAGCCCAATCCCTGGGATATATGCTCATGAACTTTAAAGAAGGACCTCATGTTCATGTTTCTACAATTGACCTGTGGGGTTGGGAGGTGGTCGGAAAGTGGTGGCCTTCTTTCCCGAATTTTGAATTTTCTTTTAAACGACTACTTTTATTTTTTTTTACTCATTACACTATAATGATTTGTAAATTCGTCTCTAATTTAATTGGTTTAGAGAGAGATTTTTTTCCTTCTCAAAATTTTTTTAAAAACTGAATTTTTCACCAAAACACTATGGTCTCAGTTCCGTCTATATAATCTGATTTATTTTCATTTTCAAAAGATGTATCAAATTGCATCTCTGCTCCGTTTTTATTTCCATCTCAATTTTTTTTATTGAATTGAAATGGATTTATAATTTGTTAGAAATCCGTCTCTAATATAACAAATCAGAAATCTTGTTCTCTTGCAGTGTGGTGTTGCGCCCGGGCGTGTACATGCATATGGAAATTTATCACAAATGGATGGAACATGAGCGACACCCTGGTGTCCCCAATAAGAATTATTCTTATTGGGGGGTTAGCGGTGGGTGGGAGAAGCGGAAGTGAACGCAGTTCACTAGAGCGAGTCCGAACGACCGGTTATCTCTCCCTCTGGAAGGCTGCACGACAGGGGACAAGAGGTTGCATACAACCTCGCAGCCGATTCTATCAAACAGCCCGGATATGATCCAGTTGTTTGATAAGGGAGGACGACTGGAGAGCCATGAAATAGGCTCGGAGGCATGAAATTGCCAAATACTTTACATACCATTAGGATCTTTTATTCATGCCAGCATAAAAGTTTTCAACGGAGAGAATAAATAACGAAAACGTTGGGTATATACATATATGGACCAAATGAAATAGCATAGAGAAATGGATAAAAAAGTGTACATATATGAAGTAAACCAGACAGACATGGATTAACAACTGGAAATTGAGTTAACAAAATCAAATAACGGCTTCATTTCATAATATCCATATTTGTTGCTAAAATATTAGTTTAAAATACTATTATAGCTTCAAAAGTTGCAAATCGGACAGTTAGGATTGGCACCCGACCCGCGCCCGAGCCGTTTGTCGCGGATTCGGCTAAATTAAATGGGTGTGGAATGGATAACGAGTTTGATTATTCTATACAGGAATCTGTTTGGGTTGGGTAATGATTTTTACTGTCCCCTTAAAAAAAATATTTATCTTTAAAAAAAATTACTGCAATTTGCTCCATAAAAAAATTGAAATTTGTCCCCAATAAAATTATATTTGGATCCTGTTAGAAATTTTTGATCCCTATTTTTATATTATTATTTTTTTACCCCTGATATTTCCAACTTCGCCCTGGACCCAACCTAAACCTGACCGATTAATTAAAGGTAACGTGATTTATGTGTAATTTAGTTGGGGCAGACAAATTTATATGATTCTTTTGTTTATTTTCAGGTTGATCATTCAAGCGTTAGATATTTATCAACTACTACATTTGATGGTAATAAATACTTTATAAAAACACGTCCTAATGAGACAATCACTACAAGTTAGTTAATTTGATAAAGTTGATTTTGTCGTAAGAAAAAAAATAAATTGAAAATTTTCTTTTATCATATTATCATAAATTAAGTTTTAAAATGTTAAAAAAATATTATGAATATAATTTTTAATAGGTATTAGGGTTTAATTTTGGATACTGATCAGGATGAGTCTAGGTTTAGATTAAAACTAATCAAAATGCGATGGATACTTCATAATCTGTATAAATGTGGCCTCTCTTCTTGCGTCGCAGGAACAATTGTGGATATAGTTTCCATCTTATGATTTTCTGAAACAATAATTATCTTCTTAAGATTGTTTTTTAAAATTGTTGGGTACCTTGTTCGTCTTCAACTCCACAAGGATCTCATTGGCGTCGTTGTTCGTAGCGGGAAGGAAAATCTGTAGATGAAAATATTCAACTTTGACTCGAAGCTAGTGTTACATACTATCTCTTTAAGAAGATTTGCCACTTACACGGTGCTGACGGAATACGACAATCTTCTCCCAATATATAACGACTATTTGCTTGTGATAGTAGTGGTACAATCACAAGCCTCATAACCACAAATGTTGCAAACTCTCTTTTATCAATAACAAGATATGAATATGAATGCAAATGTAATGATCTTCCTTATTTAAATTTCTAATATGATGTTCATACGAATACCATGTCTATGAATTCAATAGGTGTTATATATATTAGTCCAATGGACGTCACCGAAAGACATCATTTGGAGAAGACTTTTTGAGAAAAGTTGCACCCGCTCGTCTAGGGTCTCATTGTGTCATGAAAAGTCACGATCAGCGCCCTAGGCGCACCTCAAGTGGCTCCCTTGCGCCTCCTCACTTCCTGGAAATTCCAGGCAGTGCAGGAGGTGCTTAGGCGCCACCTGAGAGTCGCCCTAGGCGCCAGCTGGGGGCACTATTGCGCCTCCCATTCTGCATGGAGTTCACATTTTTACGCTCTTTTCTTAATATTCTATTTTTCCTCGTGTCTTTCTTGTTGGAAAAAATGCTTAATGCAATAGAAATTAAGCATCAAGGACCAAACGAAGTGTACTGGAGGCCTCGGTCGATCGCCATATGTTGGCCTGATCGATCGCGCGTTTGGAAAAACGAAGTGCCAAAAATCTGCCAGGCGAGATCGATCGGTGTAAGGACCCCAAATCCTAATCACGTCATTAGTGCATTTATCATAGTTCATTAGTGCATACATTCATATCATTTAGGGATTCTCATACATGCTTCTTTATTATAACATGACTTCCATATAATTTTTCAAACATAATCCCTCTCAATTCTCGACAATACTCAATTCATATAAGTATACAATTATTATTGTACTAATCATATTCTCATTTCATCATGCAATGTTTACTCTCAATTAAATTGCATGCAATACTAGAATGAAAGAGAATTATAAAGAACATTTATACAATCCATATACACATCTCACCATACTCACAAACGAGCATAAAAAAATAAATATGTATCTACTTGTATAAATTCGTCACCTCAACTAGTAATGGTACCTCGCTCCTAGAAGTGTTCTCAATCAACGGCTTGAAATCATATCCAGAGCCAACGGGGTATCTGCTACCGGTTTCAACAAATAGTCCTCACACGGAGTGAGCATACCAACAACATAATCTCAATATCATCGAATACACAATTAATAATTATGAAATATAAGACTGCAAATTAAGATAATACTTCCTGAGTATTCCGTACTTATATTAGATCTCTCACGATGTTCCTATTCTCACAATATCCAAAATCATCAATTCATAATTGATAATACATCAATCCATAATGTTCACATTTATCAATCCCATAATCGATCGTCATTATTTCAATACAACAACGATTTATTGTAAATCTTATACGTTTCGGTTCTCAGTTAGTAAATGATATCTCGTATTATCACATCGCACGCTCAACAATGGTGGCATCACAACTCATCGCACGCTCAATATTGATAAGTGATTTTTACACCTATTTCACAATGATTTTATAGTGGTTTTTGTAGTGATTCCTGGAAAATATTACGCATTCTGGTATATATTTGTATATTTCAGGAATCTAGGTCCAATTGCATAAAAGTGGAGGAAATAAGCTATAATTGATGAAAAAGGACCAAAATGAGCAAAAATATGGAAAAGGAGGGACAAAATCGCAAGATTGAAGATTTTGAGATCCGCGATCGATCGACAACTTACAAAGATTGATCGCCACCATCCAGAAGATTTATGCGATCAATCGGCAAAACATCGCATCGATCGCGGATATAAAAATTTTGGTTATTTTGTCCAGAATGTTTTGGCGATCGATCGGCAACTTATGAAGATCGGTCGTCGAATCCGAAAAAAATCGAGACTTTGTTTTCTTCTTGGTTATTTTGTGTCCAAACTTTGCAAAACTCTTCATACTATAAATATGTATTGCCTTGGACGTTTTTGGGGACTCTTGGCTCATAAACCCTACAAACTCATCCACCACCATTCTCCTTCATCACCAACCATCCATACACCATAGCCATTGAAGAGAAGGCGCATCGGAAGAGACGGGACGACAGAGCAACGCAAGGAGTCAAAAGCTCTCGTTATTTCCCTATTTCTAAACTTTGTTTGATTCTATTTGATTTCTTTATGCTTTTGATGTTGAAAAACACGATTTTGCATTTGATTTTGAATATGTTTCTAGGCTTAGTTTTGTTGTCAAGACTGAGGGGATCCCATGCTTTGAACCCACAATTTTAATTAAGTTTTGATTGATTTTTACAAATTCTTTGAGTTAATTTGTTGTGCTCATGCTTTCAATGGATTAATATCCTTGATTGATTATTTATTGCAATTGAATTGACCATATGAGATTTTGATACGATATAGTAAATTAAACCGTGGATTTCAGACTGATATCGAGAGATGAAGTCAAATACACGTGTGATAGCTAAAGATATCTAGTAATCAAAAGCTAGAAGTTTTCATAAATCAACATACAATATTGAGTGTTAAATAAGTGTATGATCATTGCCTTGTTGCATCTTAGTGTTAAACTTGTTGTAACCGGACCAAGGTATAATAAATGCTTTAGGAAAACTCGTCACCTTAGAACGTTTGAATTTACTTCTTAACTTTAGGCGAATTGTGGGGGGTTGCATGGGTGAACCGATAGTCTTGATAATTGTCTCTATTGATTCTAATTTTCTTTGTTCTTGCTTGTTGGGTTGATTATTGAGTTAATTAGTCAATTTAGTTAATTAATCATAACTAGTTATCGTAGGCTAAATATAGTTAAACTAGTGGAGTTTGGTAATTATTTCCTAGTCCTCGTGGGATCGACAATCCGTACTTTTCATATCATTATACTAAAACTTGACACCGTGCACTTGCGGTACGAAATCGCTACACTCGAAAATACTGTTTAAAATAATAGCGATCAAGTTTTTGACGCCGTTGCCGGGGACTAGTTTTAATAATATCAAACGAGATTAGTTGACTGTAGTTTAGCCATTCATTTTTCTTATTTTTTCGTTTTTTTTTCATTCTCTCTACTCTTCTACTGTGTGTGTTCTTTTAGTTGATTGTTGCAGGTTGTATCTTTTGGTGCATGCTAAGGAGTAGCAACCCTACACTTGAGCCCTTTGATCCCGAGATTGAATGCACTTGTCAAAGGATGCTAAGGCAAGCAAGATCACTCATGGACTATGCCCACCTGCATTCCATGGATCACTGTCATACAAGCTAACAATTTTGAGATCAAGCCTGCTATCATACAGATGTCCAAGATTCGGTCCAGTTTGGGGGAGCAGCTACTGACTATCCAAATGCCCACACTCCAAGGAGATTTGTGATACATTCAAGCATAATGGCATTACCGACGACGCCATCATGTTACGTTTGTTCCCTTTTCTTTACGAGATAAAGCTAAATCTTGGTTACAATCATTGCGTGCAGGGTCTATTACCACGTGGGATGGAATAGCGCAGTTGTTCTTATCAAAATTCTTTCCACCATCCAAAAAGGCTAAGATGTAGAATGATATCACGACCTTTGCCCAATATGATCCAGAGACACTGTATGAGGCTTGGGAGCGCTTCAAAGATCTACTGCGGTGTGATATCCCCGAAAGGATTATGTGTAAACATGCTTTGATGTGCTAATTTTATTATGTGTTAAAGGCATGATTTAATTTGGGGTTATGGGTTATGCTTTATGTGATAAAAGCATGTAATTATGTTGGTGAATTAAGGAATGTGGTTGGTGTTATATTGATTTTGATAATATGGTTTAGGAGGCATGTTAGGTGTTTTTAATGATGTATTGGTGTGGTAAAATTATAAAACATCAAAGAGGGTTATTTTAATACATCGTATGAAATACCGGGACACAATTAAACACCACGAGGCCACCCAAACACACCACCCCCCCACTTGGCCGCAACCCATGCCCCTACCCCCCTGTTTCCTGGAAAGCTGTTGGTCAAGCATGACTTTTAGTCCATCTGCTTTAATCACTTCATCTCCTCCAAACTCTCCTCCTTCTCTCCAAAACCTCGAAAAACACTCAGACAGCAGGTAGGAAGAAGAGGATCACGTTTTATTGTTCTTTTGCTTGAAGGAAAGTCGCCCCAAAAAGTGGTGAGGAGTCATTCTTTTTCCCATTTCAGATTTCAAGCATGTGTTTTCTTTGTAACAGATTTGGCATGCTAGTTTAGGGTTTGATGAAATCTTGTTATGAGTACTTTTATGTGATGTTTATGAAGCCCCTAGCATGTCTTGTTAAGTAACTTGCATGCTTTATGTGTTAGATTTATAGTTGAGAAAAGGGTTCCTCGAACATATGAGCAGGGGAAGTGCCCTGTTTTCATTTTGAGTAAGGGTTCTATCACGAATATTTGAAGCATGCTAGCTTAGGTTTTGGTTGAACCTTTGATGTGAATACGTGTATGGTAGTTTTTTGAAGATACCAGTATATTCCTTTGAGCATGTTTCATATATTATGTGAAGGGTTTAATCATGGGAAAAGTAGTGTTCGAAAATTCTGGGCAAGGTTCTAGTGTCCTGTTTTTCTGGATTTTTTGGTTGAGGGTCAAACTTTTGGGGTTATTATGATGCATGTTAGGCTAAGAGTTTATTGAAACTTTGGTCTAAGACCCTTCATGGAAGTATGGTGAAGCCCCTAGTATCTTTATTCGTGCATATTATATGTGTTATGATATGATTTTAAGTGTATGAAAAGAGGTGCTCGGTAATTCTGGAAATCGCTCAAAGGAACAGAGTTGGCGATTGATCGCCAAGGAGGCGAGATCGATCGCGACGTTCCAGTGGGTTTTGGCGATCGATCGCTAATAAGGGGCGATCGATCGCTGATTGCATAATTTTGGTATGCAAGGCAGTAGCATCTCGCGATCGAT